>VZTQ01010752.1:6714-75903 GCA_013400755.1 Pelecanoides urinatrix | reverse complement strand
ATTATTAAACAATTCAATTGAGTCAGTCGAAATAAAAGCATGTGTCTTCAAAAAGATGACAGTGCGTTTCTCATGGTAGCTTTTCTCAAATGAGGTGCTTGACCACAAATAGATAAGAACATACAGCAGGTGTACACCTAATGTTCAGTTTTCTCTTCTCGTAGGGAGATTTTAAAAGATGCACTTAGTTACATATAAATACTTTTTAAAAGCTCACATATAAGGAAGAAAACTCACTTTACAAAAAAAAAAAATCTGTTAATACCTATTCATTTTTTTCTTTTTTAATTACATATATTCAGTTTGACAAATTTTAATCCATTCTTTGTTGTATTAACGTTTTTCTGTTGGTTATTTCAGAGCATCAACAAGGAGCAGAAACTACCTGCCCAACGTTCAGCCCTCACCTTATAACCATAAAGATATATTTGTCCTTTCTTTAAATCCCAAAATGCTGTTAGAACCTGCTATACTTAAAATAAATCCATCAGAAAAGAAACAAAATTGGTAAAAATAGGATTAGCACATGTATCGGACATCACTGGTTGAATTCAGAGTGTGCAGCTTAGCTGGACTGAACTAATGTTGTTTAATTCATGCACTTTGACAACTCCACTGCCCCATGAGGAGGCAGGGCTGTTCACGTTATTCAGTGTTATAAATTCTGTAATTTCTAAAATTTTTATATATTAAAAAAAATTGACCTCTTTGGTTATTTTGAGGGGCCCTCTATTAAGGGAGGGGGAAAATGGCTTTTTAAAAGGCATGGGATTCATTATATCCAGTAGAGCCTGCATGTTCTATATCATGATCCATGACACAGATAAACCTGTAATATTGACACATTCTATCTCTCAGATCAATTAATCAGTATTTCAAAAACATTGTGAGGTAATATAATTTCCACTTCATTCAAGTTCCACTAGAATGTATTCTAAGCACAACAAAGTAGGAACGCTAGGAATACTGAAGTATTTAAAAGAATATTTCAGACTCTCCAGATACTAGAAAAACATACTGCAAAATAAAAAAATTGCCCTCTTGAAATCTTAACACCACTTTCTGCAAAAACAGGTTCTTTCCTTCTCTTTCTGTGTTAAATATTTTTCACAGTATCATTGGAGAATAATCACCCCACTAAACAGATTGGAAAGATCCTCCTCCTGAAAAAATGTAACTTCCTATGCAAGTTTCTTATCTGTGACATATTCACTTTTCTACACCAAGTTTTTTTTCATTAGTTTACCTAAATCAACCAAAAATAATCAAACATGTTAAACTGATTTCATTATTGCTTAAATCAGCTTAGCTTACAGATAATGAATCAAGCTACACTGATGCAAGATCCTGAACAGGAACAAAAGCATGAATAAAGGAATGAAACTAATTATTTCAGGTAAAGAATTAATGTTAAGATCAAAGAAATTCCATCACTGTTTTACCCTTGTAAAGTGGACAATGTCACCTCATTTTGTATTTCACCAGTAAGAACTGATTGCCTAGAAAGATGATTTTGAAGTTGCACAAATTCACAGTGCATTTGAATCCTGCACTACTTGAACTGTCATGAACATAGGATAAGATACTGTTTGAAGGTAAAGGTGTTTGTTCCATCTTTCTCTTTCAATAATTAGTTTTTGTCTTACTGTGTTGCTCTGACTCTCATGTGGTCAATCTGCAGTACAAATCATTGGAGTGTGATTCAGTAACTGACTTAAAACATTAGAGCTATTCAGATCCAACAGCTTCTATCCAAAAGCAACTACTATTGAAATAACTAAAACATTAAGATTCATTCTCTAAATAGAAAACCTACATAGTTAATACATAGCAGAAGTCTCTTGTGTTTCCTAAAGCACACCTAAACACACACACCTTCAGGGCCATCTTAATTCTTCTTAAAGCAATCTCAAATAAAAACATAAATATATACGCAGTACAGGACCACTGGAGCCAAATATTTAAGAGATATCAGATTTGACTAGCTTGCTAGTAATTATAATGGAAAGATATGAACAGCATTTACAGTGATTCTCAATTTATTTTAAAATAAATACATATGATTCTTGCATTGCACCTCATATTCCAAACTGCAGTTTGTGATCATGAAAGCAAGATGCTGCCATGTTACATTTCACATGAAAGGCCTGGCAGAACCTGGAAACTTGTTCCCTTGCCTTTTGAGGAAGTGTCCCTCAAACACTGCATAAGCACTTCCCTCTCAGTCAGAACCTGGCACTATATATTAAATACATAGAAACAAATAAATACTTTGTCATTTCTACTTCATCAGTACAGACTGATATTCCTGGTTCAAATCCTAGGCTTGTGACACCGTTTCCTAGTTCTACCTAAAGCACTGAGGATAAAGTCCTAGAAAACAAACAAGCCTCTCTCCCCCCAAAAAAAACCAACAAAAAAGTGTCAGTATCTCTACAGGCAGTGTACAGCCATAGGAGAACAGAATTAAGTTTGCTGAAGCTACGATAAATACAGAACTTCTTAATTTTGTATTTTTGTCTCTAGGAAATTATAAAACTCTGCCTCTTGTAACTATATAAACATCAGAGCTTTGGGATCACCAATACTTGACACTGAGCCTTCCAATGCTAAAAAAACATTTTAATTGCTAAAATTCCAGAACTAACTTACACCAGGAAGCAGTAGAAAAGTTCACAATCTCAGAGGTCACGCACAGCAAAATAGATCATATAAACTTTTTATTCTCTGCTGAGTTGCCTGCCACACCATGCTGCTGAAGGTCGCCATGGGCTTTGAAGGCTATCAGCCAGATCTAACTGTTGAATTTTCACAACTGTGAAAATGTCAGCCTCCAGTTAATTTCAAGATCTATCTTAGCACTGCACTTTTTCACCATGGTATCATATTGTGAGTTGGACCAATTACAGGTTCCATTTCATGTGAACAGTTTGACATTTCATGCTTTTGAATGTTAAGGTAAAAACCTGAAGTCTGAGTAGCAATCTTTTACCATGACACAGAAAAATCTACACATAAATGAGTATGAGTCCACAGACTTCAACTGAGTTATTTCAACCCAATTCGACTGAGGATCTGGCTTTTACTCTTCATTTTGAGGAGGCTCTCAAGGCATAAACAGTAATTTTAGAGTGAAAATACTCAAAAACTTCAACTGTTGTGCTTAAGAGACTAAATCCCATTAAAACCAACATAACTTAAACACATAATTGCTATTTTTATATTCATAAATCTCTCAGCAATACAGTGCTTGACTCCAAAACATGACAACAGCTCATCTGCACTTTTGCAGCATAAATCCCTGAGACTTAAAATATCCTTCTGAGGGAGGGAATACTGAAAATAATGCCTAGGAATGAAGAAACATGCCTCCCTCAGTGAAATGTTCAAATAAGAGGTTAGGTATCTGAAAAGAATTACCTAGGTAAACACGACTCTGCTGTAGTACAGATATTGGATCAAATTATTTCAATGCGCTTTCTATATTCCTGTTATTTTGTTTTTATTATTGTGAGGTATTAGACCTTTGGATCCACCTGTCTCTTGGTTTACCATTTCTTATGCCTTCAGCAGCCCATATCCTTGTGTGGTAAGCCTTCACAAGTTGGATGCTCACCCCTTGACACCTCAAATTCTCCAAGTAGAAATGCGGTATGTCCTCAGCAGAATTAATTACTCAATGCAACTGAAGGCAGTCATCTACGTTTGTGCACCAAAAGATGCAAATCTGTCTGTACTCACCCTGGTGGGCACACACAACCTGAAACACAAGGAAGGTGCGCTGAGAAAGTGAGGTTTAGCAGCTGATTCTCACAAGTTCTCTCTCTGCTGAGTTCAGGATCAACTTGTGGATTACTGCAGTTAATATAAATCTGTCCAACTGGGCAGCTGTGTGCTGGGGGAAAAAATTGATAAACACATTAGTCTTCACACCTGAAATTCTGTATTCCATAAATATGTGCAATAGATTTAGATTGAGAATATGTAACACAAAAGTGTAACGTCCAGTAACACCTGATTGCCTGTTTCTCCTGAGCGTACTTAACTTCATAGAACCCCTATAAATCTAATACAAAATACTGAAATGAATGTATTTGTTTAGTAAGGGACATGACTTTCTAAACAGTTAGTCAGGAATCAGCTCTCCAAAACAGAAATGTAAAGTACTACCGACAGAGAAACAGAAATCAACAGAAAGCAAAAAATATCAAAAAAAGGTGAGAGCTAGATGTGACTTTCCACGCTGGAGCCACTGACTATGAACAAAATAATTCTGTAGTACAATTGCTTTTGGGTTGCACTGAGCAGACTGTGTATATGCAACAGAAATGCCCGAAGTAGTGGCAGTGTTTTAAAGTGTTTTTGGTTAGTTGCTGGGGTTTATTTATTTAGAAGGAAGAGAGATTCTGGATAATTATCAAATCAGTACAACCACCACCTTCCAATGCTCAGGGAACACATTTCTGCTAAAGGCCAAAGAGTTGGCAATTCTAGAACTGAAACCTTAAATAAAAGTCTTCCTCACTGAAGTAAAAGGAGCGTCACAACAAGAGCATGGACCATAATACTTAATGACATACAAAATATACTGTAATAGAAAAAGCACTTGTTACATTCTTTTGCTTAAGTATGACAAAAGAAATTTTTTTTTTTCATATTTCAGTTACTTAGGGTTTGTGGAGGGAAAGAAAAAATATCTGTGAAAAATTACTGCCAGTGTTCAGTTCCTACAACCATGTTTTATGAGGCAAAGTTAACCTTTGTTTGTCCTACAGAAGTTCTGCTGTTTCGCAAGCAGCTAAGCTTATTTACGTCAGCAACCTAAAAAGTTAGTATTTTAAAGCACTGAGAAAAAAAAGTTGCTCAGATTTAACAGTATTTTGGACAGCTGTGCTGCTACTTTGCACGAGCCTTTCTTTCAATCACACAAATACATAATTCCTAAATTAAAATTCCCTTCTACAAGTTATTCATCTGTACATATTGCATAATCTTCTACTACAGATAAGGGGTTCCACAGAGACTAGAAGATACATATTGATTGGACTTGAATTATCTTTTCCCCCTCTCTCTTCACTCACCTATTATGTTGTTATCACAATTCATTATTCCATCCCTGCAATGGCTGCAATAAGAATACATGAAGATGTAATGAGAGCCAGGAAGATCTAAAACATTAATGTTTCCTGTTTAACAATGAAGCATACAGTATGAATCAATACAAAATAACTGTATAAATGTTTGCATTGAACAGAACTGTGGATAAAGCATGCATTGCCTTAACACATAAACAATATTAATTACACTTCAAACTTTTGCTTTCTGTATAACGTTACCATGAGTTAAAATTCCTGGGTTGACATAAAAATACATACACTCTATGTATACACCACTATACTGCTCCCAAAGACATCAGTGTGGTAAGAATAAATTAAGCCCTGTACATAACAGAATCATCATGATCTAAAACAAAAATGCAATAAGCAATAGCAGCATAACAAAACCAAACCCTAAACACACATACATATATGTTAGAGCAAGCTCTGGGTATGTACTCTTATATGAACATTCTTAACACTATTATAAATGCTTCATTTTCCTCACCATCAGCTTAGAACTCTGCTGAAAAGTTTATGTGAAAATCTTGACGATACCAACAGTTTTAAGTTATCCCAAAGTGGAAGATAAAAGCCCAATGTTGAATATAATACAATCACAAGCTATTGTGACTGCAACTATTTTTTGTACTGAACTGGAGTGACTTTTCCCCAAGGAAAACATAGTAACGGTAGATTGATAACTGTCTTTTCTCAACTGGTCCTAACGTGGATCACGAATGAACCATCCATCTGGAAACATCTCACAATATCATGAATTTCTATCTCATTTATAACAAAATGAATGTTTCAATTATTTCAGTGTTAGCTCACAGGAGGAAGCAGTGATGCAGTTGCTAATTTCTATCCTTGTGCTGTCTCAAACTAATTTTGCTTCAGCAATATGATAGGAATCTGGAATAGCAACATACTGTGACTATTATCAGAACCAACTGGAACTACAGTTGATAATCAGAACCTAAAACAATTCAAACAACTCAATGTTAATCAAAATTCAAAATAAAAATTTGAAGTTAGTGTATCATAAAGCTTGTAGCATGTATACACATTTACATATGCAAAATATTACACAGACAGGAACAGACACAACATGTTTCCCCTACGTGACACAGTTCAGCAAAGAAGCAAAGTGCATAAAACTCAACCCTAACAAGAAACTGTATGTAGGGAAGCCCTAAGCAACATAATACTGTCTGCTCCTGTCTAATTCCAGCCAAAATAGTCTAGTACTTTTATAAAATGGTAGCAGATCTGATAGCAACTCATTGTCAGGGGAAAAAATGTAGCAGCATTGGCTTCATTTCAGGTCCTTTGTTTCACTACAGAACCTGAGCCCATGAACTCCAGCACTATTCTCCCATTCTTTTGCAACGGCAAAGACTTCCCCAGCACACCTTTTGCTAGTCAGCAGATTCATAATCAAATTCTGTATGTGCTACAGCCACCCTGCTGTCATGTTTGGAGTTGTGTATGTACCCCAAAGCACTGCAGGAAAAGTGTCCTAGCTCACGGACGTCACCGTATAACTCAGCTGACAGGCAAAGCAGTACCAAAGGGAACTGATATAGAGGCAACTCAAATGCTGACATAACATCAGTATCAAAATGAAAATATGTTAAAGAACTGGTTGAAAACAACAGAGCAGAAAGGCTACTCCATAGACAAACATGAGAAGAAATTCCACTTTGAAAGTGAAGTTCCAAAGAGGAAGCACTTGAGAAGAAAAAGGACGGACAATGCATAATAAAGATAATTGTTTCTAATAAACACACAGTGATAGATAAAAAAACCAATATATTGTGTGTATTTTTTTCCAGTTCATCCACACATATAGTCTGACGTGATTCCTAATGTATTGCTTAGCACAAGGTAATTCAGAGGAGCTGAGTCTGTACCTCCACATTTGAAAGCCTTTCCTCTCAACAGATCTGTACACAGCCTTGTTAAAACATGGGAAGCAAAAGTCATGACTAAATAGGAGATACAGATCTTTTATTTTATCTTAAAGACTAGTAGTTGTAAACCAGAAGATATATTTTAATTAACACATTCACATGAAATATAAGCTGCCAGATTCCAAGTAACTCCACTGAAATCAACAGAAAGATGATTTTCACCTGTAGTCATTCTAAAAATATGCATTTGTGGATGATCACATGATCAGTGTGCATTCAGCCAAATATCCACCATAGAGTTTAGCGTAATTAGCTAAATTAGACCCTTGAGGAGGAGGATGAAAGGAAGCAAATCAAAAAATCTACGAGGAGAAGTCCCTTCCTATGACTGCCAGATTGCCTGGTACTCTCCAGGGAATCTGCCCTACGGTAAAGATGAGCTAACTTGGCAATTAAGATATATATTAATAATGATCAGTATTTATGGACACTAGGCTGCTAACAGGAGTGAGAGTGAGTGTGTGTGTTTACTAAGTGTCCCTATTGCAATAGGTGTCTGACAATATTAATCTCTTATATGGCCTTTACAACAAATCTAAGTATTACTCTGATCTATCACAGACATTATTTGATCTGTTCTGCTTTTAATTAAGTGCCATTACAACTGATACAGGCAGAGAGAGCTCAAACATTACTTCAAGAAAAAGAATTCTGAAAGCTTGTTTTTTACAGAGCTTCTTGTCTGCATTATTTAACCTCCTCCAGACAGAACTAACTGTTGAAAAGGATGCATCTGGCAGCAGTCAGAATAGTTTAACAAGTTTTCTTCTTTAATGCCATTACTATAATGATGCAAATGGAAAAGCAAGAGGGCAAGAACAAACGCTAAATGTAAGGAACAGTAACAGAGATGCTTATTTACCTTTGGCTGCAGCTGACAGTTAATTTGTGTTGTTTTTTAGTTGATAAAGACACAGTGCTCTTTTACACTGATTCTATACTAGTGAAAGACAGATTCTTAATTATTCTTCATAAATGGATTTACAATCTGGTATAGGGAAGGAGAAAAGCAATGAAGGGCTAGCTGAACAGACTTGAATGAACAGTCAGGAAATGTCTGGGGTTTTCTGGAGCTCTCCACGTTGATACGGATCTACAAAATTATAGCGGCTTTTCTCTCTACTTTGCACTTCAGTATATTGAATTATAAGCACAGCACCCTGAAAACCTAAGCTCTAAAGAAGCTCTGTCCAAACATGTACAGAAAACCAATGCAGGTTTATTCTGTCAGTTTCATTTAAAAAAAAAAAAAAAAACAACAAAAAAACCCCAAACAAAACAACAACACAACAAAAACAACAACAAAAAAACCCAACAGGCTACCCAGAATGATTTGACAGAGCTCTTAAAAAAAGAAACACCACTCAGCCAGGTGAAAAAACAGTTTTGTATCTTACCATTTGCCCAAAGATGTCAAAACATTTTCTCCAGGGGTATAGTCAATTCCTTGAAAATAACACGGGCATTCATTTCTGGAGCAGAGGAAAAAGATGTAACTCATTAACTCAAACTGAAAGAAGAAAAAAAAATTCCCATTGACTTAATTGCTGTTCAAAGTTCAATTGGTTGCTTTGTTGGTTTTGGTTGGTTAGTTGGTGGTTTTGTGTTGTTTTTTTTGGTGTTTTCATGATTTTGGGTTTTTTGGTTTGGTTTGGTTTTTGTTTGTTTGTGTGGTTTTGGTTTTGTTTTTTTAAATACAAGAAATTTATCTCAATACTGCCATATAACTTGAGGGCATTCCAAACCAAATCAGCAACAAAGCAGAACCTTTACACATCAATAAACACCTTTTGTATTTCTCATATGCCAAAAAACAGACAATATGTAACAACTAGCTTTGGTGAAGTTGGATGAGTGTTAGTACTATAAAAAAAAGCTATTTTTGATCAACATGCAGGTTCTGTATAATTCTAAGATCCTGCCAAGTTTACAGATGCATAATATCTACAAGGTTTCAGGTTTATTAGCTTTTCACTCTGACTTGCAAATGCAATGGTCTAAAATAGTGAGTGTGACGATCCAGTCACTAGGCTTGTGCAACTTTACCTACCTCTGTACACATCGTTCAGTCTTGGAATTCAAATACATTCCAGAGGGACAAGCACAGCCTTCAACACAATCACTGCTGCATGTCTCTGGCACAGACAGTGCTTGGCAGGTTCTGCCACAGGTAGATACACAAGTACTGTACTCCTTTGTATCTTCACATGAAAGAGCTGTCCAAACGAAACAAACCTTTCAAATTACAGTCCAAGAGACTCAAGCACCTCCCAACAGTTTTCTGATAAACATCTCTATTCTTTCATTCCCAATCACACTGAATTCCACTAAAATTGCTATCTTGGCACTACACTGTGTAAACTACACAGATGTAAATCCGCAATAACAGGTACAATGAAGTCTGCTCAGTTAATCCAGGTTTACACTGGGGAAACCTAACATTTGAAGCTTTTTTCCTTTAACTCTGAAAATGCTTGGCTCTTGTGCATGGGCTTTGGGAAACACAGAGCATCTTAAAGAAAAGATTAAAAGCAATAAATAAAATGTGTGTANTTTTCTTTTATATATATATATATCCTATAAAGCTCTACTTAAAAAAAGATCTGAAGTTCTTGAAATACTAAAAGGATTCACTTATTTTAAACCCTACAAGCATGATTTTTAAAATATATTCCAATAAAACCAATCTTGCTTCTAGAAAAGTAAAATAAAATTAAATGGTTTGAATGATTCATTCAGTCATAGTGGACACAGCCATTCATGCCAAAACGACTGCAAGCAAGCAGTTTCAGATATACATACAGATACTCCAGCTTGCGATACTTAAGCTGGACCAACTTTCCAAAATTCTCTTTATCATGCATTACAACATGGATAATTACATGATGTAATGAAAACTACCAGATGTTAAATTCTTGAATGTTCCTTAGAAAATATTTTCAGCCTTGTTTACGGAGCCAACCTACCAAAACATCAGGGGTGTCAGTTTAGCATTGTTTTATAGGGTTTCCAATTCTATCATTTTAAAAAGTGTACTTGATAGGACATGCAGTGCCCTCATCATCTTTTGCATCAATAAAAGTTCATATAAAGAATTTAATAATATTCTCCCTCTCCTCTACTTGTGAGGCTTTATAGAGCAGATAACAGTATCACCTTTGGCTATCTCTACACTATCTATATTCTTCCATTCATTTTAAATTAAATATCAAAAATACCAATTCTCTATACTTATTTCAGCACTCTGTATTTCAGTGTCACTGAAAGTAAGAGAATAAGCTAATGGAGATTGTCAGACAGCAGAAGTTGACAATAATTCAGTTAAAACTGCTAAATACATCACCATCATTTTTCATGTCATTCATTTAAAGAATTAGATAAACCTAATATCTACAAGGAAAAGAACAAATCTATTTACACAGCTCATGAATAATATCAACATGGGTATGAGATATTCAAAGCCATATACAAGATATAGACATATTTTTCATTCTGTATGTTTGAAGCCCTCCAATTATTTCCAAAAATCTTTGCATTGTTTCTTAAGTCAAAAGAACTAAAGAAAGCTAACTATAAAGCAATAATCCTCTAAAAACACCGGTACTAATTCTGTCTTGACAAAAGAAGAACCTTGTCCTGTTCACAAAAGATTGTGCTAGAATTAAACCTCTTCTCATTTAAAAGATTATATTAATTTAATTTTGTTTTCTGATTGTCATTCTAAAGTCCTCAAACAGTAATTATTTAAGGCAACTCACCACAGTCTGGGACACCTCCTCTGAAATCTATTACAACTCCAAATCTTCGGCAATGATGAGCATAATGGGCCAGAGCAGAGCAAAAACAAATCTGTCCACATTTGCAAGTGTCCCTTCTGCACTGCTCAAAATAGGGAACAGGACTCAAATAGGGGTAGCATGGAGCAAAAAGTTCTTTCGTAAGGATGCTACAAGCTTCCGCTGCATAAGAGGCTATACAAATAACATATTAAACACTGTTTCAGTGAGGGAGTTTAAAAAGACTTGGAATAAAAAGTGTCTTTTATACAATGCAACTGACCATACTATTACCATATATATCTTTCTATCTTTCATATCTATACAACTGTATGGAAAGACAGAAAAGAAGTTAGCTGCTCATAGTTTTGAACTTGTTCTGGGAATGATTTTAAGGTATTCAGAAGACATTACAATATGCAGACAGTGCCTGCATACAGTCTCCTGTCTTTAAACTGATGGATGTGGGTTAGGCAACAGATGCTACACACTACCCACTGCCCTTCTTAAACACACAGGATTACATATCTCTTCAGTTTAAGTCATTCCCAGTAACTACTTCAGGTAGGTCCGTATTTTAAAGAATAATCTGTTACCCACTGTTTCAGTTGCATAAGGCTGCAACCACCCCCAGAGCTGCCAGCTTGGGATAGCACTATCGCACAGGAGAACAAGAGCAGTGTCAAATAGTTATAAGAAGCTCCAAACACAGCACTCATCTGAATACCTTAATTCTGAATGCATTAAATGATTGTGCAGTAGTGGTAAAAGAAATAATATGCTGTATTAGCATACCCAGAAAGAGATACATTTGTATTTCCCACAAAATGAGAGATGCATAAACTAGGACTTCAAAATTCATTTTCCAGAACTCCTAACTTCCTGTACAGGCTACTTTTTTTTTTTTACATTCATGTCCAAACCCATTACCAAGAATGCAG
Organism: Pelecanoides urinatrix; assembly: GCA_013400755.1. NCBI lineage: Eukaryota > Metazoa > Chordata > Aves > Procellariiformes > Procellariidae > Pelecanoides > Pelecanoides urinatrix. The sequence goes on along the minus strand of VZTQ01010752.1, from coordinate 64,114 downwards.
CTTCTTAGTGCTGCACATTGTATAAATACTCAAAAGGCAGGATGATGTTGTAGCAGGAGATGTGATGATTTCCTAGCACTGCTGAAATTACAGGTAAAACCTTAATCGGTATTTTACCTCTATATCTTGCCTAAAAGCATATGAAGTCTAAGACAAGAAGTGGTAGGAACTGTGAAATGGATGTAACTGATGATCTACAAAGTTCATCATTATTAAAGGATGTCTTATTAACCATCTGTGGTCCTCATAGCATCAGCCATTAGCATCTTTCCCCAACTGGACCCTTTCAGCTGAATCTAAAGGCTGGCAACGCATAAGTATCTTTCTCCTACTCATTCTGCTCCACAGCAGACAACTAAACTAAATGTTTCATTTTTTCCGTATTCTCAAAACTGAATACTGCAATACTTTTGAGTCCCCATCTTAACTAGCAGCATCACCAATACTAGACATACTACCAACCTTTAATGCATGTCTAAATTAACACATTGTAACGGCAAATCAGAAACAAAAAGGGGGTATTTCAAGTGCCTCTGCAAGCTTAAACAATACACTATGTAATTTGTAATTTGAGGGGATTGAACTCAACAGATGTTACCTGTAAGTATTAATTTTTCAGTGGGTAAGACTGGTTATTACTTTACCTGATCCAACTAGGAAAACCGGCACAGGTATAATAAGTAGAAATGCATTTGTCAATAACGATTGACCTTCACTGCCCACCTGCCTGCAGATGAATATCACACGGGTCCATTTGTGAACTATCATGCACAAGAATGCACGCTGATGAAGTTTTCCATGTGTTTCCAAACAGCTCCGGAGTGCTTTCCGCTACCCCAACTGGAGATCTTTTACAAAATAGAAGTCAGTCACAAAAGACACAGTGAATTTACAGAATGGTCTCAGTTCTACCATTCCCTTCAGCAGAGATGATTCAAGCTCCCCTTCCACTGTTCCATATTCTCATGCACTCTCCTATAAAGCACTGTCAGCTTAAGTTTCAGGACTCGACTCTTTCTTTCCAGGCAAAGGGCCAGAAACGAAGGAGAAGATGTGCTCTAGAGCCATTAGACACTTTGTAAGGAAGAACAGATCAAAACAGACCAAGTTCCATTTTCATAGGAGAGAAGGAAGGAGCACCACTGTCCTGAAAGTTTGCGCTCTTATTCATACTTCTGCCTCCTCAGTGATATCTGATCCATTTTTATCTCTCCTCTACCTATAATTCCCTGTCTGTTCCTTGGTAGTTGACTTCCCAGGCTCTCTAGTCCCTGCAATAAAGAGGAAGGAACAGAAATCCAACAGTCCAGAGATATAAATGCAAAAGCAATTGAATAAATAACCATGAGGCCCAGGTAAGCAGAGAGGCAGCAGAAGCTGAAAGATAGAAAGACTTTGATCAAAATAAATGAGGCACATTAATATTGTATAAGGAGAATGATCAAAACTGTGCATTTAAATATGGGCTGTCACACCCTAGGGAAAAGACGGCATTAGGCATACAACCAGAAGTATTACTTCTGGTAAAATAGTTGAGGGTGGAGGTGTTGCAAAAGACACCACCGTCTATGGCAAGCCTCCCAAACCTGGTGTGGATCAGGTGTTTTGTGTACATGTCAACATGCTTGCACATTATGGTTTGTGTCATGTCTCAGCAAAATTTGTAAGTTCCTGTAGTTTAAGGGCTTTTTTCACAAATATAAACTATTGAACAACTCCTCGCTTATTTGAGAACAAGTCCAAAGACTGTCATCAAAAACTTGCTTCAAACAGAGAAATATTTTAAGTAGTTTTACATAAATAGTATCTCTTCATTGAGATCCTGTCTATTTATTTTCTAGTCTTGTTATAAACAATATTCCGATAATACTTTTTAAGGTGGAAATTGTTCAAAAATCCACTAGAATATTTGTGCATGTGTTTTTAAGTGGGAAGTATTACGGAAAGTTTTCCCATTTTTCTATTAGTTTTGATTTAAAAAAATTCCAACTGTTGTGAGTGAAAGTTCTCCTACTCTTTCTTTTCCTTGGTCAAAGAAATATTCTGTCATGCTCTAAATTCATGTTTGCCTTCTCCCACTTCCATTAGGCTGCCCAATCCTCTGGAAGCAAATTTGTTCTTTAGGAACAAATGTAGGAAATATGCTGCACAGAAGCTGGACAAACAGCAATTTTGACTGGTGCTCAGGCAGCTCTGACCATCTTTCACTGCATTACAACGAAGTAAAGCTCAGGCAAAAGCCAACTTCTGTTGCTGGCAGACACTGAACAATGGAGGCTCTGTCAGAGACAGCAGATTAGAACTTGCAGCAGAAAACAGGAGCTGGAATGACATAAAGAGGCTTGCAGGGAGGCAAAAAGTCCCTTATATAGGCCACTTCATATTTTGGACAAAATTTTTCAGATAAACTAGCAATTATGAGTCATATTATTTCACTGTATTTTTATATTAAAATATTTTAAGCAAATCCTGGCTTGATATCCTATAGTTGAAGTTTCAGATTTTCTGTTAGCAAACTAAAACCTACTATCTATATCTCACTAACACAAAACTTTAAAATAAATTATTCTTGGTATCTATCCATTCAGCTTCAGCTTGATCTACCACTCTAACTGCAGATATTCATATACTGGCATATAGAAATCTTGCAGCTATTCATACAGAAAATCATCCTCCGTATTTCCATTGAAGGTTCCACAAAGGCCCACAGTATCATCTTTCCACCGTCCATCAGCTTGAAGGTAAAGCCTCAGTCCTTCTCTGTCATACAGTATCTGTAATCCAATGTGTGTCTTTACTTGAAGAAATACCGAGGAGAGTTTCCGTATTTCAAACAACTCTGGTGAGTAAAAACAGAGATTGTTGAAAGGCAAAGGAAACCTGTTTGTAATTTACATTTTGTTTCTTGTCATTTCACTGTTTTTGTTTGATATAATTTTTATGTAAGTTACATTTTTTCCTATTAAGATCCTATTTTCCCCTAATCATTGATTTCTCACAAAAGGTTACACTTATTCAGACTTGAAAGAAGAAAACAAGTAACTCACAACAGTCACCACACTTTTTAAAAATGCATCAAGTTCACTGGAATATTCATAAAGGTTAACTAAAAGCAAATCAATTTAAAGACACAAACACTGCAGATAACATTGCAGACCATTTATTTTAGACAACCTAATCTTAACACCAGCAACGTGCTTCTTGTATTAAAACCTTTTTTGGGAAATTCCCAAAGAGCCAAGGCCCCACAGACATCAAGTATACTAATGATTTGCATATAAAGCTCTCATTGAAGCTAATATTGAATCTCACAGAACACAGTCACATATTCATATGTAGAATACTTGGTAATATCTTCCAGAGGGAGAGATTTAAAAACTCATCGAAGCAAAAAGAAACAAAATAAATTTTTTGTCTGAAAATCTGTAGTTTATCTGTAATGGGCAAGAGGGCTCCTTCCACTTACATTTACTCGAGTTGCTTACAAAAAAGGGAAAGGAAATTATTCAGTTCAAGAATCCGAGAAAAGAATTTCCCCTCAGAAAAGAACTAACCAACCCTGTAAATGTGAGGGATGGCATTTGGACTTGTTAAGAGACAGAACATACTCAATCTTAACATAAGAGACACTAGCCCAATACAGCTACTGTACAACTCCTACCATTAGTGTAAAAAGTACATCAGCAGTTAATTTGTGAATCGTTTCATAAAAAAATTAACAGTGTTGCCGTTAACAATATACTACTTCACTTCAGTATGTTAGCAATATTGACAGTATCACAACATAAACATATGCCATTAAAATACTGCTTGATAGGAGTTATATGCTTATATATTATTCCTTACCATCTGCATAAGGCAGGTTAATTTTGTATTGGTCATATACCAAAACATCTCCTGAATGAGTCAGAGTCACTTGCCTCTTGGGGTCCTGCTTAAGAATAAGGCTGATTGATTGGATACATGATCCATCCTGGTTCTACAAGTAAGAGCAAAATAATAAAAAAAAAAAAAATACAAGTAGGATGAATGTTAAATAAGAGTGCAAGTAAAGCTATAATTAGTGGGGAATTGAAAATTTTCAGTTGTATCTTGCTTCTTAGCAGACTGCACTTGTAAAACATAAAGCTTTACAGCTAAGTAAGAAAACTTAGTATTTTGAATGATTTCACATGTATGTTAAAATATAATGCTAACCTGTTATGCAAATACAGCTCAGAAGTGGGATTTGGAAAGAGAAACTTAAATTCTTACATACCTTAGTACAAAGACACCTACAATTCATGAGACCCCTTCATTAAAGACCCATTGAGGCTGAGTTAATGCTCACAAACAAGGGTGCATTATCCACATAGCAGTGCACAGAAATCCAAATCTGTACTTTGAAGTGTTCTGATATACCCAGGTTCTTTTAAAGCATATTTAAGATACAAAATTTTTTTAAACGCAAACAGTAGTGAAAGACAGAAGCATCTTGTGAATCATTATTTAAAACAGCATTTAAGTTCATTATTTCTGAGAGGAGTTATGGAGTATGTTCATAAGCTCCCCGGATGAATACTGATGAAGAAAGGCAGCATTGTAACAGCATACAATATCACAACATCCAACAGGCCCAACTTGCTTATTGTTACTACCATTGCTTATTCTTATTTCCATTTCAGTTCTCTAAGTCAAAATATCGTATAGAAAAAATACACAGAAAGAAATACTGCAAGTCAGTCTGGATGAAACATACTCTAAAGAAATTCTAGACCAACCTCTCTACCTTACCTACACCCACCCTCTTCAGCAGCACTTAATTGTCAACATTACCAAAAGCGCTAAATGACTGAAACGCTAGTACTTCACAACATAAAGAAGCTACGTGGCCTACACAGAAAATTTCACAACAGCTTAAAGATCAAGAATTGAAATCAAGTTAACTGCTTTCATCAAAACTGAAGTCAACTATAGTACCCTTGTTCTACGTTAGTTAAGCTGGATTTTTTTTTTCCATTCAAGCAAGTCCTGAAACTGGTTGGTACCTAAATGAAGTCCCAAACTATTTAATATTCCTGCATGTTTTATGTTACTGTAGTGATCTTTGACAAGACACCATACCACACAGGTGGAAAGCAGCACAAGTCTGAGGGCTATTGAATATTGAATGTTTTCAACATATCACAGTAACAAATACACCTGTACTAAATAACATGGAAACTAGCCAGATAGATGATTGACACTAGTCAGTTCCTATCAAAGTTTCCAGGCCAGGACTTCCACCTTTCAGAGTAACTACAGGTACAGATGCCAATAGGGAAAGAATGCTTATTAAAGCATGTTTATTAATCACAGAAGATTACCAGATTTTTCTTAACAGAATGAATTTGATCACTGCTTAATTTTTTAAAAAGAAAAGTGTTCTATCACAGAGAATCAGGCAGAGGTGGATCAAGAAATGACTTGAACTTTACCATGTCAGTATCCTGTAATTCACCTTGCTACATGCTGAAAGACATCAGAATCACAGACCACCTTGCACTTTCTTTTTGCTCTAGAAAGGAATTAAGTTTCTGCCACTCCTGCTATACTCAAATCTCTTTACTATAGTTTCTGAGCCATTAGCTTATTTACATTGGCTTAGTGTGGCTGGATAAAGTTAAGAGACTGTCTATTCCCTGCCATCTACAGAGGAAAGGGGAAAGCATCCAACCGGTGTTCCTTCTGTTCAGCCTCCTTCACTGCAAGACCTTGTAACTGTTTCAAAGGTATTCAAGAAAAATGTCAAAAAATTGGGTCCAGTCACTTTTGGCACACTATTTGTTCATTTTACTCTCATCTTGACTATGCATCTTCAATGTCTCATTATATTTTATATACCAAAACATACACAGACATGTCTGAAATCACTTGGTCAAAGAGCAGCCTAGGTCTCACTGCAGGAAATTTCTCACTGATGCAGCAGCTCTCTGCCTGAGCTGCAGTCCAGAAACATTCAGCGAAGGTGCAGGAGACTGCACTTTCCAGTCCCACTGGCTACAGTGAAGGTATAACTGATGATGAAATAGTAAAATGTTAAGCAACTTCAGTGCTGAAGGAGACACTGAACAAGATTTAGTTAAAATATCCCTACCTTTGGACAGTCGCACTAACAGAAAAATTATACTGTGAATAGCACCATTCACAGTGCAAGCAGATTAGGATGTTCAGTTCAAAGATCTACACTCTTATCCAACTCTCACTGACTTTCACTGGGACTTGCCTAATACAGGGCAAATGCTGCCCTACTCGTTGAAAACAAGTACTAGCGCTGCAAAGATCTCTGAACACTACCAGGTGGCTTTGACAGATGCTGAACTAGCACAGAGCAGATCATCTGTCAGTCCTTCAAGTACCATGGACACACAAGTATACACAGCGGTGTGTAGAGATTAAAAACTACATTCAGAACTTCCCTGTCTCTAAATAATAGTGCAACACTGATCCTTCACCAACAGCTGAAATAATAAAATGAAACTTAAAGATAGCAAATTATAAAAATAACTGAAGATACATCATTAGCTCAACCAGCTCTCCTGGACTGATGGTGAAGACAGATATCTGCATTGTGAAGCCATGCTCCTGTAGCTTTTCTTGTTGTCTTGTCTCTTTACTAAGAAATTAGGTTTCTGTGTATCATTCAGCAGCAGTGGCTACAAATTGACAGTTTTGTCAACCTCTTAAGAAGCTGAAAATAAAAAACCAGCTGGTACGCATAGGAGACCAGAGCCAAGAGAACAACCCTCCATAGTATATACATTACTACACAGTATTGACAAAAGCTTTATTATTCCTTCATGCTGAAACTAAAGGAGAAATTCTGCCTGACAATTATTCTCTGTTCCAATGAACTGCTTCTTTCACAGCACTGCCCCTGCCAACTTTCAGCAGGTGTTTTCACAGGAATGGCCATTTCTCTCACTAGACACTTAAAAAAAATTTCTATATTCAGAAGACCTTCTCATCATACAAACTACAAAGCCAGTGAGGTTGTCACCTGAAACTCAGATAAGGTTAAGCTCTGCTGATCACTTGACTGATCCTCTGTCCAAGAAGTGCTTAAACAAAATTTCACATCGTTTTGAAATAACTTGTTGCCTGATGACTGTTTATGTCACCAGCTCTAAGGCTCTAGATGAGTGGATTCTTTGTGATTCAGTGAGCTAAAATCTCCCCAGGTATGTTCTTTCTACATTTTTTAATCTGCTTGAATGAGATGGGACTGATAAGTTCGTTTTTTGTTTTTTGTTTTTTTTTTTGTTNNNNTTCGTTTTTTGTTTTTTTTTTGTTGTTGTTGTTGTTGTTTTTTTTTAAAAAGCCATCAAGAAATATGAGATTCTGCACTACAAATCTTTTAGCTTCCCATTTCAATTCATTAATTTTTATAAATGGGAAAAAGATAATGGATGGTGCCTAGGGAACCATAAAGCAGCTCTTCTGCCAAGTAGTACCAGCTAGTTGATAGACACCTGAATAGCTGCACTGAAGTCCCACATTCTTGCGTTATAGTACACAAACTGTTCTCACTACCCTCTCACCATTTGTACCTTGATTATTAAATTAGCAGCGCTTAGACCTCGAACACACCACATAAGTCTCTGGTCACCCACCTGACTGTTAGTGTCCAGAATGCTTCACTCAAACCTCTGTAGAAGTCTATACCTATTAAGGACTGATCAGGCTGACTTTGTTAAAGGCTAGGTGAAATATGAAGCCCAACACATAATAAAAGCAATGAGAATCTGTTTTTTCACCTACAAACCACTTGGACACAGAGACACATTAAGCAAAGTCCCTAAGTCAGGATGAAGAAGATGCAAGAATTACTGCAAGATTCTTTGCAGTCTCACAAGTGATGCAGGAAGCAAAATAATTTGATTATCACTTTCCCCAACAAAAGCATCACAACAACTAAACCGAAAGGCACATTTCTGTCTGTTTTGCACCAAGGTATTTTGTAACACAAAAGGGAATGAGACCCACAATACATTACCATAGCAGATATTTGCTCCAGACCTCTGTTGTCCATTGATGGGCTTTTCAACAGGTCAGGCTGAAAGGTATCCCACTGTGGGCTTCTGTAAGAAGTCCATCATGCCCCAACTTTCATTTGATAAAAAAGTTGCCTAGAGTGTTTCTTTGGGTATCCCCTTTACTTATTTTCAACCATACAGTACAGGACACAGCTTCAACATACAACCACCTTTCTCAAGCTTCTTGGACTCTGCAAAGTTCTGAGAATATTATGCTGACTGAACAGATTTGTGCCTATGTTGAATGCCTATGTTTATGTTTTGTTTCACAGCTATTCTTTTTTTTCCCTCTTCTAGATGATGATATTTATTTAATCAACACCTCAGGATCCCAAGGTTAGCACAGAATGAAGCCAGCTAAACTCATTAAAATCGGAATAAACTAAGTCAAATATGCACTTGAAGTGGGGAACTGTAGCAACAATCTGATATATTGCATCTTGAAACAGTCTCAATCTTCCCATAAACAGAAAATACTAGTAGGATCACCAGATTCTTCTCAATCCAAAGAATGATGCACACAGAGGTTAAAGCCTAGAAGTTTTTTTAATGTGCATATCCTCATCAAGATCTCATTTCATAGCCCCCACTTTAACTCTTCTACCTCAAGGAGCTAGAAGCTATTAGAGCATTTATAAAGCAGTCGTATTCACAACACAGGAATCCACTTTTTCAACACTGGTAACTTCTATGCCCTGTCACATACCTCACCTGATGTCCTGACACACTTCTCCTAGGAACCACAGAAGAGATAGTAGGACATTTATTTGCGGATCATCCAGTTGGAAAATATATTTGGTCTCTATCCAGTTAAGCTATTTTTCTTAACTCTCAACTTTTATAACTGAGATGAGAAGGGGACTCCATGCACTCAGTCTCCCATCTCTTACCTGGATTGCAAATAAATTGTTTCTATTATAATAAACTTGCTAATGCCACTTTAATATGACTTTCTTCTGCTTAAAGATCTTCTCTGTCATACAGAGAAATAGGTTTTAGTGCACAAGGACAAAGAGACTTTACTGAAATATGCCTTTGGAAAGTGTGGCATGACAACTTATTAGACCATTTTTCTTCCCAAGGAAATCTCAAGTGCACAAACAACATAAGCTGCAGAGAAGAATGAATGCAATCATTAGTGTAAAAGGACTTATAGAATCACACATTTATTTAGAAGACAAAAAAACCTACTATAATGAAGTGTAATTAATTATCTCCACAGAAGTAAAAAGTAATGGGTCTAAATCTGATTTTATGCAAAGTACGTAACTGCAACAATATGGAAACTCATCATGCTAAGAACAAAAATTTGGGCCTAACATATAGTAGATGGCCTAGAAATACTTTAAGTCTACATACACTTCAAGTATTTGTACAGTTGCTCCTAGGAAAAAATTGTTACACAGGACCATTAGAGACAGAACATAAATCTGGCCAAGATACCAAGTTTAACATCTTGCTCCTACAGCAAGTCCAGCAGCTTAGTAAATAGGCATCCATAGTAGCATTATAACCCTAACACAAATGTGGGCCAAGTTCCGCCCTTACAGACGTATGTAGAACTCAAAGTCAATGAGAAAAGCCCGATTCTAGAAAACAGCTCAACTCAACTACACTTCTCACACCACCTATGTATGCTTAAGATCTATTCTAACTTGCCTTAACTTCCTCAAAATTACAAGACCTACCAAGACTGTAATAAGAATGAAATGCTGTAGTGAAAAATCTTACCAGTGTTCCACACCTCACGTGTACAATGTTATAATAGATGCTCAGAAATCCACATACACAACAAAGGAAAGAGAATGGACATAAAGCAGATTAAGTATTTGGTGACTTCTGTGTACAGTATCAGAAACTTCCAAGTAAAAAGTAGGAGCACCCTTAGTATCAGCTTTATATATCCACGCACATGCATGTTTGGCTGAAATCAATTGTACAGGATACCAACTTAACAACAGTAACACAGATGCATACATATACCCAAATCCAAGAGAGCTGTCCTAAAAGCTATCCAAAGTTTTTCATATCAGTGTAAGTAAAAGTGAATTTCAACCTGCAAGAACAAAGCTGAAAGAGAAATCTATATTCAAGGCACATAAAAGTCATTCTTCCTTCAAGCAGTAATAAGCAGTAGGCTTATTTTGCACTGGCTGCACACCCACAAAGATGTACTCAGAAAGCTTAAGAAAAAAAGTCAGCAGCCAGGGTTTGCTGCATGAACCACCATATGCTACTGAATGACCTCAATGAACAGTGAATCAGAATGCTAACATAATCTTTTTTATTTATTGCAAGCAAACATAAGATTTTATGTACAGACTTCCTCTGCACTGCTGCTGTTCAATTATTTCATCATTAAGGACAATTGTTGCTACTAATTAATTTTAATATATTCAATTGCAGGTAGCTTTCTTTTTTGTAATACTTTTTCCCCCCAATAAATAAACCCTTCAGGATCTAAAAATTACAAGAAGGTTTTAAGCCTTACCTGTCCACAAGGAGCATTTTGCAAGGATATGGTAAATGCTCCAGATGTACGGCTTTTTGCTAGAACATATTGGCAGGTAGCTTGGAAAGTGTATTTGCGCCCATCAAAGGTCATGAAATGAATGTCTCCTGAAACTGAGCATTCAGCTGACAAACATAACAAATAATGCATTGAAGTATGTAGAAAAGACAGCGTACTCTCAGCAGTTATTACTGCTGTAGAGTTCATGCACTCTGATAGATGCTATAATTTATAAAATTGTATTAATATTATAACCAGGTACTAGGAACACAGCTAGGAACTGAACCTTATCCTTGCTTTTGTTACAGAGTTCCTACCTGATGTCAGGCCAGGATACCTAAACAATTCTTCCCCCAGAAGGGGACAATAATACATGTGATCCTTACATTGAGGGTATTTGATTTGTGGCTCTAAAAACTGATTTGCGGAAACATTAAGCACTCCCACGGTTAACTGATAACTCTGAGACCAGTGCTTGAACCTGTTGGTAGCTATAAGAACCACGAGGCCATGAGTATCTTTAACATGCAAAATCCTTTTGACCTTAATCTCTGTAGTTTACCTTCCTATCCGTGAAGTAAGAATAACACCCCTCATTCCACAGGCATGTTGTGAAAATAATTAACTGATATTTGTACAATACATAGATACTCTCTTGCTAGCCAGCAATAGTGTGTGTGGGGAAAAAGTGATCTTGCCATAAGTCTGTCAAGTGAAGATTGCAGAGGAAACTTTAGTTGAATATCAAGAATACCAGGTGGAGCCATCTACCAGAGACATTACAGTGATGTCAACAGAGACATGTTAATGCACTAAGCTGAAAGGCAGATGCCTGCTATTCAGACCATTTAATATTTAATCTACTGTGTGTGTAAGATGCGTCTATCTGTAGACAGAAATAAAAATACAAATTATATAGTGAAATATCACATTAAGATCTAACAGTAATATTTTAACCCAAGTGAAAATTCAGTTATTAGAAAAGTTAAGTATTCAAGACTTTCACATACCTGGACATGTAAGATTTGTACAAATCCACTTTCCTCCAATGCAAGTACTGAAATAAAAACAAAAAGGTTTCATACTTTTATTTTTCTGGTGAAGTATATATGGCTGTCCCTCAGCTGTTCTTCGTGGATTCCTCCTCTATGAAATGAGCACGAAGTGTCTTGAGTCTCACAAAAGAGTACACCAGAGCTAGCACAATCAGTAGAACAGCTGGAGGCTGTGGCAAGAGCTTGTCATGAGGATATGATCACATGAAATTTCATCCATGCATCCAGTAACACTGTTCTTTCTTTTTAGCTCTTTGATAATATTTTAGAGGTTAAGGATGATTAAAATTGAGAAGAATAAACACAAGCAATTGAATCTTATTACTTTAAAAAAACAGAACCATTGTGAAAAAAAGAAGTTGCACATCTGCAAGCTCATCTGTTTTCTTCAATTAAGTTGACCCAATAAAAGGCATTATATCTTCCTACAAACTTTTCTTTCCAGTGTATAAAATGAACTTAGAAATTCCCAAAACAGCAGCTTAGTGTTATAATGACATTAGGCTCTTTGTGTCCAAACAAGACGACACAAACAGGAAACTAAGTCAAGTCAAAGTAATTATCTTGTTACGATTTCGAATTCCAGATTCCTTTTAGTTTGAGGCAGAGTTCAAGGTGAAAAGAGCACTAAACATCACAGTATTCTCTGCAATATCTGTCATTTGCACTTCTTCCACATTAATAGTTTCTATAGTTTTCTATAGTTTCTTTTACCTTTCCCCTTCATTGCAAAACATATATGAAACAACAGGTTTTGTATGTAGAAACAGTGAGGACTTATCAACTGTACTCAATTTTTAACTGAAATAGGCCTTAAAGAAGTTGTCTCTCAGACCATGAAAGGATTAAGTCCACAGTGTAAAAAGAAAAATTACTAACCAGTTATTACATTCCTCATAAACCACTGAACCCGTTTCAAAGAAATGTCCATGGTAGTCACAAGGACAGTCCATAGGCTTGACACACAATTCATTTTCATAAATTAAGCCTAGAAGAAATAAAACAACAAGAAAAAAATATCTGTACAAATGGCTGATGGAGCACTAACAAGTATACCCAAGAACAGCACAAATGGTCATGTATGATAATAAAACTCTAGATTATTTGGTAGTCATTTTTGCAGAACAAGTGTGCATTTGAATTATATTAGATAAATTATATTACATGGACCAAGTCCCTAAATTGCTTGACATACACTAACAATAGTATGAATAACAGGTATTTAATATTGCAGGAGAGGGGCAGGAAACCCTCATAAAAAACACACATAAAAAAAAACCAAAACCAAACACACAAACACCAAACCATGCTGCTTTGAGTACCTTTGGCTTCTTTTTTGACATTGTTACAAATATTTGCCTCTAGGTTTTAAGGCGCTGTTCGGTCCTTACTTTACTATGACGGGTTTTTGCTTTGGTTGTTTTGTGGGTTTTTTTGTTTTTGGTTTTTTTTCAGTTATTCCATTATTAGAGAGACAGAAGCTAAAAGACTTTACTAGCCCATAAAAGATAAAATGTATGACAAAAATGATTATACTTATAAATCATCAGGGTACGTGTAAAAGGCAGGACTTGAAGAACTATGGCATAACCTTCTCTGTCTTCTTTTAGATAGAATTATGTATCCAAGAGAAGCCAGTAACACGGGGAAAACCAGACATATTAAAGTATATTTTGGTAATAAGGGTAAAGTTTTGCTATAGGCTACATCGGTAAATACCTCACTTGCCAGAACCATACAATAGTATAAGAATCTTGGTAACAAAACCTGTTTCTGGCCACATGAATGAGTTTTAGTCATGCCACGTTCTTGAGCTCTCCTAAGCACCTGACCTCACAGACATTCTTCAGAAAAAAACAAAAACAAAACCAAAAACACACCACCAGAAAAAAGAGCAGCAACCACCAGAATCAGGAGGATGGCTGTCCTGTTAACAACAGAGCAAACCCCATTTTTCNGTATGTAGAAACAGTGAGGACTTATCAACTGTACTCAATTTTTAACTGAAATAGGCCTTAAAGAAGTTGTCTCTCAGACCATGAAAGGATTAAGTCCACAGTGTAAAAAGAAAAATTACTAACCAGTTATTACATTCCTCATAAACCACTGAACCCGTTTCAAAGAAATGTCCATGGTAGTCACAAGGACAGTCCATAGGCTTGACACACAATTCATTTTCATAAATTAAGCCTAGAAGAAATAAAACAACAAGAAAAAAATATCTGTACAAATGGCTGATGGAGCACTAACAAGTATACCCAAGAACAGCACAAATGGTCATGTATGATAATAAAACTCTAGATTATTTGGTAGTCATTTTTGCAGAACAAGTGTGCATTTGAATTATATTAGATAAATTATATTACATGGACCAAGTCCCTAAATTGCTTGACATACACTAACAATAGTATGAATAACAGGTATTTAATATTGCAGGAGAGGGGCAGGAAACCCTCATAAAAAACACACATAAAAAAAAACCAAAACCAAACACACAAACACCAAACCATGCTGCTTTGAGTACCTTTGGCTTCTTTTTTGACATTGTTACAAATATTTGCCTCTAGGTTTTAAGGCGCTGTTCGGTCCTTACTTTACTATGACGGGTTTTTGCTTTGGTTGTTTTGTGGGTTTTTTTGTTTTTGGTTTTTTTTCAGTTATTCCATTATTAGAGAGACAGAAGCTAAAAGACTTTACTAGCCCATAAAAGATAAAATGTATGACAAAAATGATTATACTTATAAATCATCAGGGTACGTGTAAAAGGCAGGACTTGAAGAACTATGGCATAACCTTCTCTGTCTTCTTTTAGATAGAATTATGTATCCAAGAGAAGCCAGTAACACGGGGAAAACCAGACATATTAAAGTATATTTTGGTAATAAGGGTAAAGTTTTGCTATAGGCTACATCGGTAAATACCTCACTTGCCAGAACCATACAATAGTATAAGAATCTTGGTAACAAAACCTGTTTCTGGCCACATGAATGAGTTTTAGTCATGCCACGTTCTTGAGCTCTCCTAAGCACCTGACCTCACAGACATTCTTCAGAAAAAAACAAAAACAAAACCAAAAACACACCACCAGAAAAAAGAGCAGCAACCACCAGAATCAGGAGGATGGCTGTCCTGTTAACAACAGAGCAAACCCCATTTTTCACTCAAATTGTGGAGCTCTACAGTTAGAATGTGGGATGTGTGCTGAAACCTATTCCCACTTGTTAGAGGGAGGAAAAGGCTCTTGTCAGCTAAAAGGAAAACAAGGTCATTCATGCACACTCTGTTGCCACTGCATTTATAAAGAGCTCCTGTGAATGCCTTAATTTAGCCAGGCCACATAGGTATGTAAACTTGGGGGAAAACAGTCTGAAAGTTATACTTCAGAATGAAATAATATGTATTTGAGAAGCAAAACTTACCATCTGGACAGTAGCATCCATCAATACAGGGAAGCTCACTGTCAATGCACTGTGATTGTTGATTACATGAAACAGGGCAACAGTTGATGCATTCATTGTAGGTCAAGGGTTCAGCACAGGTAATCACTAAAAAATAGAAACAGGTAGAGAAATGAAAAAGTATTGTGCTACTGCCTCAGGGCTTAAATAGAGTGCACACATGTTTTCAGGTGTTTACTTTTTAGTAAGTCAATTGAGTATCTGTTGTCTAGAACAATGAAACAATGGCTTTCATAAGACTCACAGAGAATATACATATATTCATATTCTGTCCATTCAAGGTGCACTGAGAAGGAATAATTTTAAGTTACACCAAGGGAAACTCGGGGAAGCTTTCTGACAGCAGAGCTATTTAGATACTCAGACCAGCATAGGAAGTGGTAGAACATCCATTAACAAACACTTCCGGAAACACAGGGGAAATCTTCTGTCATGAATGACAAAGCAAAAAACTTACTTTCAAACTTACTTTCTGTGACTTCTAAGATGAAGACCTATGCAAGTGTAATTCAAATTTATTTTTAACACTCCTGACACACATTTTATATATCAGAAAGCCATGAAGAATTTGACAATATTTGAAAGAGTAGCTCTATTAAAAAACAAATGGTTAATCACCTTAAAGAATCTCTGGTGTTTTAGTAAGAAGGTTCTTGAAACACATTCTAATAAGCTTAGTGCTTTAAATACATTCAGTACAAATTACACACATAAAAAAGAAATTCTATTGCATTTATGTAGCCTTTAAGTGAGCGCATAGTTATGCTTTCATTGAGAACTACAGAAGTTCAAAACAGGAGGAAGGACAAAGCAGTAAAAGTATGAAGAGCACTCTTTTCAAAATATAACTACTAAGCACTATTTCCAAGTACGAAAGCATCTGCATACCACACTGCTGAAAGTGCATTCGCCATCCATGAAGTGGCTTTCCTGCTTGGGCACATGCTCTGGCATATTCAGTTAATGCTCGACACCAAGTTGCATTATCAACTGCTGACCTTACACAAATAAAAATTGACATATTATTTTCTACCTACATTCAAACACACATCATAACCTCATGAGTGCTCCTGCATTGCATACAGCCATGTTGTTTGAATCTACTTTAATGATGGTCTAAAGTACTGCGTTGTTTGGCTAGGTCAAAACTCTTTAAATATAAGACAACCTGCCACACTTGAAGACAGGTCATCAATATATTTGGGACCTAATGCTAATTTCCTGAATAAATCCATGAAAGCCACAGATACAACAGTATAAGCAGACGTTAATAAAGGTCTTGATTTTTACAAAAGGAATAGCATCCTTCAGAAAACTAATGAGAAGAAAGTGTAAGATTTCCACCAGTGAGTCACCATGGTACAAGAAATGGAAATTATTTTCTCCTGTCCAGCCTGTTAATTTAACTAGTCAAAACTGCTTGGACAGGGAGCATAGCAGGTTGTGAAATGATAGTGTAAGTTCAAATAGTAATCAAATTCCTCTTTTCATTGGATTGGCATCCACAAGCCGTATGTTAAACTGACCTATTCACTATTACTTTTCATTAAGGTTAGAAATACTAATGATGTTGCACAGTTAAAATCAAAACAGATGCCACATTCAAGGGAAGATACACTAACAAATTATGAAAATATCTGGGCCTGATTTTGGTCATCCTTATACCAAAAAAAACAGGAACAAGTCCACAGAAATTTCTGGCAGTAAAGCTAGAACAAGCAAGTAAAGCAAGATAATAAAAGAACGTTAGATAAAAACTAATATGCAGAAAAAGACACACATTAGTTCTGTTAACATTTACAATTTATTCTCATGATAGAGGGACAATGTTTTTTATAACAGCTTTGGAATTACCCAAAACCATTCACTTACATGCAAAGATCATTGGTGCAGCTCGCCATAAAAGAAACAGGACTCACATATTCATGACATTGTTCAAATGGGGGATGTAACAGGATATTACACAGAGTGTATGCCCTCTGAAATGAATGAGATAGCTGTTGTGAAGAGAAGGGTTTAAAAAATAAACATAAGCAGAATAGAATACTATGGAAAATCAGAACAGACATCTCCGTCTGTGACTAGGAATCACATTCACCAACTAGAAGCGGTGGCTAGCAACACATTGCTCTCCATGTCAGAGTATTCATAACATTGAATCTTTTATCCAAGGTCATATCAATGGCAGTAAAACATATCCCTTCCCCAAGAAAGGCATAGACCATGTTGCAGCTAAGCCCAGATGACCTGAGATAGTCTTCATTTTAGTTAAATTATACAGTAAAAGGCAACAGAAATAAAACATGCCTGGCATCAGCTTTAGTTTCAAAGCACTTCACTTCAGGGTTGTATCTTGAAAACATTACTTAAAAGGAAAAACTACTTCAATGTGATGGACAAAAGTAACAATAATTCATTTTTTAAACACTGGCAAATTAACTGTGCTCTCTGGTTTTGCCTGCTTGCTTCTTTTTATCCTTCCTAAGGGAAGGAATGGGAACCAGCTCTAGAACACACCCCTGCTTTACAACTTTTGACTCATTTAGCCCCAGATTCAAACAGTTCTGTTGGCTGCTATACAGACAATATAACATTTGAAAAGATCAAGAATTAAATTATAAACTCATACAGAAGAAAACTGGGGGGAAAAGGAGGAGACAAGGGAAGCTCTGCTGCAGCAACCATTTTAATCCACCTCTCCGAAGAACTGAGAATATTTCCAGTCATCTTCAAAGTGTTAAGTCAAATTCTTGCTCTAATTAGAATCACCAACTATTGTAATAATCCTTTTGTGTTGATCCAAACCTGTAAAGATTCATGGCTTTGTGTCAGGCAGGGTGGTTCATTGAGAAGAGATTTATCCCAATTGGGTGCTCCTTCGGGAGGATTTTCCTGCCAACTCTCTACGAATTCTGTTATATCATCTGTCAGTTTTCCTAAACAAGACACACATACACAGTCACATCTCAACAATCAAAACATCGCGTTAAGCAGAGAGCACCAAACCCTTCCTACAACTATATGAGTCAGCTGTTAGTCTGAAGACAATCCGGTCCTTTTAAGAAACAAAAATACTTTTAAAAGGGACTATAGTAGGAAGGCTTTAGAATGGCAGAAAGAAGCTTACTGCTTACTCATGCAATTTGGCAGGGAAGGGCTTTAGGGAGCAGGATTGTGCCTGACAGTCTTTGAATGGAAGAAAGGAAAGAAAAGCTGTAATAAACTGTATATACATAGGTCTAGGCTGTTACTTTATATGAAACTCTCAACAGAGAGTCTAAAACCCAAGGAAGATGAGGCATTCCTGGGTCACTGCAAGGGTACAAAATGACTGTATACACTGACCAAGTAAAGGTGTGACTTCTTTACATAAGTAGAAATGTGCATGGTAGCTTTAAACTAGTCAGGAAAGGTATAATCCATCATATACAAGTGGTGACATTGATTACTACTTGGATTACCCATGAATGTGTATCTTGCCATATCTTTATTACTACTGCTCCCCAAGCTAATTGGATAAAGCTAGTATGCAGTGTATCAACTTGTGCTACAATCACAGCTTGACACGACTGAGATATCCCAAGAAAGGTGAGAGGGTAGAGGAAAGTCCCTGAAGGCAATGAGGGCAATGAGCTATTGATCTTGGTATTATTTTAAGCATTTTGATTTAGTGAGCAAACTATTCAATGGGGTTAAGAGCTGATATTATTTCACAGCTGATGCTTTCTAAAATTGAGTAGCACACTTAAACAACAGAGGAAACCTACTCTATATTGTACTCTGAGCTTTGAAGTAGCACTCTACAGAAATACCCTAATTTTAAAGAGGAGGAACAAAAAGTTAAATAGTCCAAAGCAATCATTTCCAAAGTTTTTATCTCCTAACTTGAGATACCTTTCAAGGGGCCCCATTTTTCCCCCTGGTTCTTTTTATTTTATAGAGATCTTCACTCAGTATTTATTGAAAGCCAAGATGCTTGGAAGTATCTGAAGTTGGTATCCAAGGATCACTGGTCACTTCTGAAAGCATTAGCATAAATGAAGTGCCAGATCAAACAAGATTTGGCAGTTTTCATCGATTTGATTTACTAATTAAAATTATAGATTTATTTCCAATAGCAGTATCTCAGGCTTCCACAGGCTCCTATATAAAATTGCTAAGAGGGCAGTGAACAGTTAAAAGTAGATTTTGCCTTTCAAGTCCTACGAAACTGAAGTACAAATACCATTGTAGGTAATGGAGTTAGACAGCTTTTTGTCATGCTTTTTAAAGATCTTCCGCCCCAGAGCCCCATCTATATTGAAACTGGCCCTCTTCACTAACAATATACTCTACCACAAGTATTTCCATATCATATTTTCTGTTTCAAAAGTTGCTCATCTTATATTCAATTAGCATTACAATTAAAAACTAAGCAAAGTAACATTCAGTTCACCTGAAAAAAAAAAAAATTGTATTAACACAAGAGGAAGTATTTTAAATACTCACCATAACTAGTTTCAAGATCATCCTGCAGGATAGCATTATTGTTTCCACACAGTCCATGTGTTTTGCCCAGGTACTCTGGGGCCATTTTGATATACACTGCAGACATGCCATCCCAAGCCAGAGTAAAGGCATATTGGTGCCTAACTAGGAAGTATCCAGCTAGCTTCTGGATATGTAAGTTTCCAATAATATAAGGTAACTGTACTCTGAAAAATGAGACAGAATCAAAAACAACTTTACATGAGAAAGTATCACTATTAAAAATAAATCACTTGCTGATTTAATGACTTTCTAATACATCTGAAAACCCCGATATAAATGTTGAGTAATTGCGCCAAAAAAGATAAAGTTGCAAATAAGAGCAAAAATCAAAGAATCAATGTCAATGGTTATGCTTCTTAATACTATGTACCACTCATTTAGATATCACCTTCCTGAGACACTACTCTGTAGATGCGGAGTAATTATTACAGCTGTGGTCTGGATAGTTGGGGTTTTTTTAAGCTACCAACAAATAAGTGATCTAGTTTATATCTCTGTTATCACATCGGTATCATGAGATTAGTTCCAGTGTAACTACAGCATCAGAAACATGATGCAATTACCCAAATCCTTTATAGGTGACTTCACTGCTCATCTTTATCTGTTCACCTCCAGAAAAGAATAAACTAATGGACCTTTTGCAGGAATAAGGAGAAGAATGGCACTCAGGATCATTATTCACCTGCCAAATAAAATTACTAGCATCAAAGTCAAGATTTTAATCAAACTCTTCGCAACCCATGTTACACAACTAATACTCCCAATCCCACCCTCCGCATGTGAGCAAGTAGTTTGGTCCCATTCTTCCCCCAAAACATGTGTACAATTAGCACTCTTTTTAGAGCAATCTTTTCACAGCAGCAGCAGGTTTTGAAAGTACACACATCAGTTTCCTTCCAGCTATCTACATTTTGTGCTATAGTAACTGGTAGCCCACACTAAATTAGAATTATATCTAGATTACATTCTAGAACCCCATACTATCATCACAAGTTATTTTTCATGTCTAAATATTAATGCATTATTAGCAAGCTCAACAACAGCTAAAAGGAACATAGAAGTGCAGTCCCCTACCTGTATGGAAAAACTCTGTTCATCTAATTCAGTGTGTCTCACAAGCGCATATGTGGATTTCCCAGAAAAATAATAATAGAGTCCATCGAAAGTTTCGAAATTATACTGACCCCATGTTCTGCATATATGATCTCTTTCAGCACCTGTATTATACACTAACAAAACGAGAGTCACTTGAGAAGTACCACATTTTTTTGATTCAATCTGTAGTTGAGATGTATGTATGTGGTATGCTATGAAATATCACCACAGAAAAGAGAGGGAAAAATACTAGGGCATGAAGGAGCCTTTAGGCAGAGGGTGGTCATTCTTGTAGCTATGGGAACCAAAGTACAATCCCAGAAACCCTGTTAGTTTTCTCTCTTTACACACCTGTCTGGCATCTTGGTCCACTTGCATTAAATCGACTGCAGTTGCACAGCTCTCTGTAGACACACTCACCTCCATTAAAACATGTGAACAAATCTGAGTGGAAAAAACAAGGCATGTTAAAAATAAATTATGATCGTTTTAATTCTTAAGACCCAGTTCTGACACCAAATGTAACTCCATGAATGACAGGATATGCTGGCTTAGCATTTAAATGTCCAGGAGAAACCCACAGGCCTCCACAAACAGGAAACATACTGCAAAAGCTTCACCTCAAGAAATACAACCAGATGAAGTAAATCTATTTGCACATTTAGAGAAGCCAAATCAAAATGGCTGTGATATCTGTTAGTCTGACATGTTATACTCCTCTACGCAATGAATAGAGGAAGCAAACAAGTATTACACAGCAAAAAAGCACAGTGCTATGTCCTTACATAAAAGACTGCTACAAATAACACTGCATGGATAAGCTCTACCAGGATGAGAGCATACTACCCTAGAAATACAAATGTCAAGATCCCAGCTGTAAATCATTCAGCTGCCTGCCCTCCTTCCATCTTACAGCTTTAAGTATACCAACCACAAACACTTTCCATAAAGACAAAGACCACTGCTCTTGTTTCTAATTTTATTAGAGACAAACTTTTAAGGAAGGAAAAATTTAATGCTTAAGTAAGCCTACTGTTGAGAAAGCAAGCTCCCTAACTTGAAATGACAGGTTTGGGTTTGGGGGAGGGAAAGGTGTTGGGTTTTTTTACTTTTTATTTTCCCTGGGAAGATGCCCATCAAAATCTGACAAAACAAGTTTTCACAGTCTAACGAAAGATGTACACAAGCAGAAATAAAGCTTCCTGCTACTAAATTTAGACTTTGTGATTAAATGCTTTTCTAACAATTGTGATATATTCACTCATTTTGCTAATATTTGATCTTTTAAAGTTTTAAGTCTCTTTAGGAAAGCATTTGAATTTTAATAATTGAGTATTATGTAATCATAGTAATTTTTGTGTTTGGAGAACAGAAACTGAGATTGTATTTGTTACAGACAAGCAGAAAAGTTTCTCAGAAGAAACTATTTCAGGAAGAGACAAACTTGAAGACTCAGCCTTCTTGTTTTCTTTATCTTTATAAACACACCGTGCTTGAAAAATACTCTTATATATGAACTTTTAAAGTGCTGTCCTGAAAACCAGAATTCACAGAAAGAAATCTTTTTTCCCATTCCAGTAAAGCCCTTGCTTATGAAATATCTAATCATCATCAGTATACACAGAAGTCCTAACACACCTAGATTACCTTCAGGCTTTTGAGAAAGCTTTGCTAAAGAGGGTTTGAAGCTTTGCTGATGCAGGCAAAATAAAGCAAACTCCACTTCTGACAACCCAAATAAACTCTACAATTGATTTAGTCTTGACAGAATTAGACTTCAGAGGAAAGCCTTCTAGGATACAGACCACTGTTTTATGATTTCATGGGTCATACCATCTTCAGGTTTTGTTCTCACTATTGGCATTCGCTAAACTTACATGAAAAGCACCAACATCAAAACCTTGAAATGTTTTTTTATAAACTGATTGCAAGGAAACAAATGTTTTCTAACAAGTCAAGAACTGATCATTGACATCCTACTGCCATTAAATGGATGCTGAATTCTTGATTCCAGCAACAGAAAAATAAATCAATTTCAAAGGGTGTTTTCTCCCTACCTAATTTTTCTCCCCTCTTCTATAAGCTCATTTTATTGATGTTTTACCAATACCAATTTCCTACCAACATCTTTTATATTTTTTTCAACACACACCACCCTCTCCAAAAAAAAAAGAAAAAAAAAGATACAACGTAAACAAAGTAAAAGAGAATGCTCCTTTGCCTAGCTAGCCCAAATATCTAGCTCCTTTCCCTGCCTGGCCAGCATGAGTTCAATTTAAAAACTAATGCAAGCACCATGTTGAAAGGTCCCTACTTACTCTGACTGAGCCATCTCATTTACATACTCACTGTGACCAATCTTGTCACTAATGCAAAAGCCTTATTCCTCTTGTCAAGAGAGGCAGACATTGATCTCTTTCATCTTGAGTGTTGCAAGACCTGTGTAATCAGAGCTCAAGTCTCTGTTCTTTGCTTCTCTAAGATTATGCCCTATTGCCTGTGCAGTTACAATAATCTGCAATTAGATTGCAAGTCATGTTCCTCTTAGCTGTAGAGGAAGTTAGCCCCCTTTTGATGTTTCGGGTTGAATGATTGCCCTTTAAACATGGCTCAGGTAACCTGCTTCAAGCCATGTTTATTCAGATTGTGCACACAGACAGCTGATCTGGGACCCTTGCTGTCACTGGGAAGGATGTCCCTTGCTCCCTTTTAGAGAGAAAGGGAATTAGTCAAATCTGAATTGGAAGTCAAATGACTCAATGATGAGCATTTTCCTCTTTATGAAGTTCTCTTCTGTTTGTGTGTGTATGATTCTAAAAAAACCATGATAAACATAGCTCTTGTATTTGCTTATATCCCCTTTTACATCACAGTAGTATCTTTCCTTACACTGTGTAGAAGAGCTCAGTGTGCAAAGATTAGTTATCCTTAACCAGGTAATGAGAGGAATACAGTGTTGATTCAGATCACATTTAGTGATCTTACTACTGCAGACAACATGGCTTCCTTTAATCATCCAATTTGCTAATTAACACAAATACTTCCTCAGGTATCTGGAATAAACATTCTATAACAAAGGGTTCACTGTGATCTTTGTCATTAAAGGAATATAAGTTCCCTAAATAAGCTAACCCATATGATCATATCACAAGTCTAAGTCTCTCCTATGGGCATCAGAAACATTGTAACACCTGCAGAAAGGGAATAAATATCAAGACTAAGCACAGGTTAAAATTAGGAAACATTATGGAAGAATATCATGTCTTCATTTACCTGAAAGTGACCTATACTAAAAAGCCCTTAGCTCTTCTTTTTCTTTTGACATTATGCCAGTTGAGTGCATTGGGTTGGAATCTGAAATCAAAAACTGGTGAGACTTTTCTAGCAGGAAGTGGTAGGCCTAAGTAACTTGATTCCACTCGCGTAAGTAATAATGTGATTTCTCACCAGTGATGCCATTACAACCTGCAAGTCACTCTGATAATCTGACCATTGTTGCCACAAAGCAACTTGCTTCAAATTCCTTCTTTATTGAACAGGGTGAAGACTTGGGGTCATCTTATAATGCAGGTCTGAATTCTTCTCTGCTCCTCTCATTGCTTAAATACTCTAACCATTTGGTAATTACTGAATAGGCTGCAACCCCACTCAATATGTGGATAGGGTTATTTTAGTCCCTTGGGCACCTGGACCTCCATTTAGTTCATCCCCCTTCTTAATTGTTCAGTGTCAGGCAGTGAGAGCCTTCACGCCAGAGCTAGCACCCTATAAGCCATAGCAGAACCTCATGACCATTATTTATCACAGCCTCTGAAAAATTGAGACCCTAATCTAGCCCGTTTGCATTTCATTGCAAGCGTTTCTGGAGATAAGTGTCCAAGCTTCACAGAGGTGATTACTGCTGTTGCTCTCTGAAAAGAGATGCTTTAATAGCATCAGGTAGACCTGGCAAGAAGTAGTTCCAAAATCCATTTTGATATACACTACAGTCCCACCCAACTCTGGTTGGCCTTTCACATTTTCTTCACCTGGGCTCCAATCACAAGTTCTTCCAATTTCATATGATAACTGTTCAAAGGCATCTTTCATCTTCATCAAAATAAGCATTTATTTTGAAATATTATTATAGATGCGATATATTTTGTGGGTTTGTATCTATGATATTGTGCCCATTTAGTTTATTATGCTTTCTTACATTACTACCTCTCTAATGAGTACTTAAGATATCTTGAACTTATTTCAGTTGCAAACCAACTGTATGTCCAGGTTTGCTCACCCATGACTTGTTCTTCCGATCTTCTAACACATCTATTAGGCATAAAATAAGTATAGCTGAAAGTAATTTATATAATGTGAAGCCCTTCAGCATGAAGTGAGATACAATCACTGAAGAACAGCTCTACTCTTGGAGTACAAAGAGGTAACTGCAAAGAAAGCATGTATCTGTATCCCATACAAAAATTAAGATACGAAATCAGAGACATCTAAATTCAACTTTTTTCACAAAAGTAAAAGCAAGCCAACACATTCAAGAACATGTTTGACTACTCAAATTACCATGCACATCAACCTTCAAATATTTGATTTTTGTTTTAACCATGATGTCAATCCAGTTGCTCCAACCGAATTTTGACCTCACTATAATACACCATTATCATCAATACGCTATTAATTCTTGAAGATTTGTGACTGATGTGGACCTTGCTATGGGTATTTTTCTGTAAAACATTAAGCACTTCGTAGTGTTGAAATTCTGTATTTTGTTACTGTTTTTTAAGACATGGCATGAAAAATTTGTTTAATGCAAGTCCCTGAAGACAGGTTTCCTTTCAAAATATTCATTATTAGATTTACTTGGACAGAAAAGTTGAAGTATGAAAGATTAATTTAGAGATCTGAAAGCAATCAAGTTTTACTTAAGCTAGGTCCAGCCTGTTCCCTCAGTTCTTATGATTCTGCCTATTTACCAGCTTTGGCTCAAACAGTTTCAGAGCTCCAGAGAGTCATTTGCAGAAATAGACACAGACTATAGTTTTCAGGATTCTTTAAAAGATCATCTATTTTAAAGCTTTATGCAACTGTAGAAGAGAGGTCTGCCTGAAGGTTATCAAACTACTAAAAAGATCAATTATTTAAAAATCAGCAAATTTAATTCTGAAATGGAAAAGTGAAAAAACAAAGCAGTTTGGGATAAAAATTAGCAAGAAACATCAACTAGACCTATACTCATGCATAAAAGAGTAGAAGGTATGCTTAAAATCGAATATTTAAACTTCTGCTGTGAATATTCTTGAAATTCTGTATTTTGTAACTGCATAATTTCCATTGCACACTTTCTCCAGAAAGCTTTCAGGTGTCCTTTGGACTATGGGAGAACTAATACAACAACTATTTCTTACATTATCCTTTATCGTTCAACTTCATAGTCTTCGAAAGCATCTGCCTATAACAGCATAAGTTTTCTGTGGCATACAGGCTTCAACAGGATGCAATACAGCCTTGAAATGAGGACAAAGATCTCATTACACCAAGATGTAAAATTTTCCTTTTTGAGATTCTGAGGTGAATGAGTAGGATGTAATTTTAACCCTTCAATACTAAGAGCCTTCCAGTTAGCTGCAGATTTTCTGCTCTGGTGCATCTCTTGAAATGAGCACACATATTGTAAGGGACAAGTATCTTCTACAGTCACAGTGACTTTAGACAAAAGACTCATGCCTGCTACAGCATTTCAACGCGGGAAAACTTGAAGTGTTTAACCTGATAGGAATTTTCAGCATAGTTTGAAACTTCCAGAAATAATTTGTTTTGCCTGTCCCAGGCAAATTATATGCATTAATATGTTCTTAATATGCATTAGCTCTGGAGATTCAGCTACACGCTTCTCAAAAGCTTCTGAAAACAGTATGTATTAAAGAAATAAAAAGCTTTTGGAGACAACACAACCCTTAATCACAATTGATAAGAGTCCAGTCCACGTCTTGCACTTTGTGCTATAAAGCTGCGGGATGCAAACCCAGACTATTCACCATTAGGTAGGTCCGACATTCAATGCAACCAATCAGGCTGACTGAAGAGAAACTAGAGGTTTCGCATCACTAAAATTACTCTGAATTACTTCGCCTCATGTTTCTCCTTTGTACAAGACAAACATGACACAGCCTCTACAGAAGACCTAACACAGAGGATCTTTACCCTTGAGCAAAGAGATTTAAGTCTGTCCACTGCTGAAAATAAGATGAATCAAAAAAGCCACGACAAATTCCTCAAGCAAATGCCCCCCACTGCAAGCTGGTAGCAGGATGAGTACCTCATCCTGCTAATCCCTAGATTACACACACACAACAAAAAAAATATCCATAGATTACCTCAGCAAGAAAGTAACTAACAAAAAACCTCCAAGCACAGAAGAGATACAGGACAGGTAATTTAATGGCATTTAAGCAGCAATCCACATCTTTAGGTATGTCACTACAAGAACAGATTGCCCTGCTGAAAACTCTTTGTTAGAAAAACTGCAGTTAGAGACAGTCTTTCAAATGAGCAAACCAGAACCAGATGTAAACTTAAACCAGTGTAAACTTTAAGTTTAGGTCAAACCTCACAATAAATTGTCATACTCCTGTAGTCCTTTGAGACCAACCAAGGGAGAGCTCCCTTACCCTGAAGGCCTGTATTACCTATTTTACTTTTTTCTTCTTCATAAAAATAATTAAATGATGCAGAATATAACAGACAATTGAAGTTATTTCATGTAAAAACATAAATAACTTACTAGATGGTCCACATTTCATACTGTGAAGTCTCCTATTCCGAGATAAGGATATCGTAGTAGATGAAGCATTAGAAACTGCCATTCCAGACACCTTTCACAAAGAACAAAGAAATTAGCAAGAAACCTTAAAAATCTCTTTACGGTCTATCAGCAAATTTTTAGTAAGCTCACTGCTTCATACTGGCTTACTAAAAAGTTATCAAAACACATCATTGTAAGTACGTGTAAAAACCGTAGTCACTCTACTCAAGAGTCCAGTAAAGGAGCATCAAAGTACATTATACCTAAAGACAGCAGGCAGACTTTAAGCCAGTTAAGCTAAAATGTCTGAAACTGCATATCCTAACACTGTCCCCTGTGCCCTTCTCCATACTCCTTTTACTCTCAATTACAGCCTCTATACCATTAACATAATTCTCAGTATAAACATTCTGCTGTTTTTGAAATTCTTACCACTCAGTTAGTTATTTAAAATCATTTTAAAGCATATGCATGCATAAATCACTAAACATCATCATAATAATTAACAAAATGTATTGTATGGTCCTAAATTCACACTATTTTCCAAGAACCTGATCCAAACTCCAGCAAAATCAACAGGATTTTTTGTGGTGGTTTTTTGTTTGTTTTAAAAAAAATTCATAAACACACAGGTTAGTTTTCAAAATGTTTCCTACCATCTTCTCCTTAATCTTTTCTTGTTGTTCTAACATTCAAAAATATATGACAACAGACTAAAGCTTTCATTCTCTTGTGTCTCCTTTCTCATAAGCACTTCTGCCTTGAGTTTTCTTGCATTAATTCTAAATATTGTGGTGAAATAAGCTTTCTTTTTCTCCAATAAATTGCCCTTTGGAATCCCAGCGTTTCTAGTCCATTAGACTTTGTAATCATTTTTATAAATTGGTATGTCATGATAACGTTGACTCTCCTCCTCATTCTTGCCATATTCACCCATTAATCCAACTTTCACTTCATTCTTCCATCTAGCAGTGGTGCCAGTCACAACCCCTCCACTCTCTTCCCAAACTCAAATTATTTACACACAGTGTAAATGAGTGGCATCACTTCTGAACCAGAAATATACTGAGTCTCACCAGAGCAGCATGACAAGAAGTCAATCAATACTTGGCTGGAGGTGGGGGGGGATGACAGGGTGGAAAACCCACAGGCTAGTTGTTAACATCTTAAAAATCAGTCATGATCATTCGTTATCCTACAGCTTCTAGGCAAATTGGAGGGACAACATTCTTTCACACCCAAGGATGGTGCATAGTTCAGGTGTGAACATACGAGTTCCTTCTCATCTTCTTGCAAGTGCAAAGTTTTAGCACTTTACTTATAAATTTATGGCCTTGTCTACCCCATTTACAGAGAATTGGGACTAGGTACAAAGTCAGTTATTTATACAAAGAGGTACCGTATATTTTTTTTTTTTTAAATTGCTCTTTAAGATGCAGCTTTGAATGCCCAGGTTCAAGGGAACTGGTGAACAAAGACAATCCATCTTAAAGGAAGTATTTTAATGACAGAAAGAAATAGGACAGCACCTGAGCACTTATAACTAGTTTCATAGCCTCCACAACTTTTCTCTGAGAGGAAACAATATCCAAGACAATTTATGTATTACTTAAAATAATTTCCATACCAGCTCTTGCAGAAAATATGCTTTAAGGAAATAATATTAACTTGTGGTTTTAGTGCGCAAAAAAACAACCAAACCTGTAAAATGTACTATCATGCAGAAGGCAAAGCAGTATCAACACTGATTTATAAAGGTGCCTTAGAGTTCTTCAAAACTTAAATACTTACATTTCCTTAAAAAAAAAAAAAGCGAGCAATACATCAAATCACAAACGCCAATTCAGCCTTTATCATCTACTTGAGAAAACAGAAAAGCAGACCTGCTTAGCCAAGTTACAAAAATCTGTTGATATTTTGTCATGATATGGTTATATTGCCATGCTCATGACAGGTAGAAGTATACCTTATAATTAATGTGCCTTTGCTAAAACCACATTGCTCAACTTCTCTATAACCTCCTACCTTTGTTCTAGAACTGCCTACATCTAGGCTAAGTAACATTTTTCTCAATGTAACATGAACTTTTTGATCTTCAGAAGCCAATGACTTATAGTAAATTCTTCCTTATTAATGAAGCATCTAACTACATTTACCTAGTTTACTTAATACAGTAACACAAATGTTACAGTCATTTCATATTATTTCTTCATTTACTTCACCTCATGAAGAGCAGCAGCTATATCCTTTAAAATGTTCATATTTTAGTGACACATTAATTATAGAATACAGTTTTCATTAAGGAAAATTCAGTGACAAATACAGTATCTGTTAATAAACAGCATTAGCTACAATGTATGATGTCTACAGTGATACAAATAACTGCGCAAAATATTTCCAAAATGATATGATAAACAACACCAGCTATGTCTACATAATTTTATCTAAGGACTTGGTTAGACTTATTGCATTTAATTTTCACGCCCTAGAGTTTTATCATTCAAATTTCTCAGTCCTGTGCACAATTCTGTAAAGTATTTTTAATATAGCAGGTGTTTTCTGTGTTCCAAATATCTACTTAAACATCTGACTGAAAACTGATCTTGGAAGCTATGTCATTAACTAAGTCTTCATGGACATAAAATTCTGCAGAGGGCTTAACCGCCACTGCTTAGTGTTGCTCTACCTATTCCTCTTGAGGAAGCTTATTAAAAGGAAGAACATGTGAAAATGTATTATTGTTAGTTTTAGACAGTTCAAATGGCTAGAACAACCACTGTTCAGGTTTTTACCTTTTTAAAACTAACACTGAATATTTTTTTTTTCCTTTCTCCTAAGCATATTTGTTACTGAAGTTTTCTGCTCAGTAGGCTAGCACACAAGGAAACAAAGAGCCTGTTACTGTATCTTGAATTCGGGGGGGGGGGGGGGGACCTCAATCCACAAGCATTTGCTCTTATTGGTGGTTGATTTTGTTACCTGTTTGCAGTTATGCAGCACGTTTTTCTCTCCATTGAGCTTTTCCCAGAAAGAGCAGGGAGAAAGCAGAAAGAAAGGTGACTCCTCTGCAGAGCCATGAACAAGGGCTACAAAGCAAACTTTCCTCTTCCCACCCTCAAACAAGGGAGGGGGAACCACACACCCTAATTACATTTCAGCGACACACCATGAGTGATATAGACGGGTTGCCAAGATAAACCATATCCAAAAACCAGTACTGAGTTGTAGCGATCTGATACTGCCAGCTCATTTACTTTTACTGACAAGTGAAAAGGCTCCCGCAAAGTGATTATCACTGGATGAGCCAGACCTTATATGGAGCAAGGATGCTTCATAGGACATATAACTATTTCTGAAGGAGCTGAAGCTCTAGCTACCGTCTTCCCTCACTACTTAAACACCAAGTTTCCTTCTGTTCCAGACTAACATTCCTTATGCCTGGGATAAAACACACATTCAACGCTGTCTGAAGGACAAGCCCTGAAGAATCACAAAGGGCAGAATAGCCATCAGAAATACTGGCAGTATCATGGTAATGTACAGATATATTCAGGTAAGATAGGAGAAACATTTTATCCCGATGACAACCAGAACACCCGTCCCTCAGACCGGTGCCGCCAACCACCCCTCAGAGGGGTCTCGCCAGGCGGCGGCGCAGCGCGGGAAAGCCAGGCGCCATCTTGGGTCACGAGCGACGGTACCACGTCGCCTCTTCAGCCCTGGTCGCACCACGGTTCGAGGCAACCGACCGCGGGAAGGGGCTGCTCTCCTCGCGGGGGGCTCCTCAAAGGAAAGCCACACGTCTCGGCGGCCTCGTGTCTCCGAGGAGGCGCCGCAACCCTCTCACCAGCGCCCGGCCCCGCCGTGCCCGCCCGCCGCCCCTCACAGCGCCCGGCCCACACCCCCTACCTGCGTCGCCGTAGCGAGGCCGCCCCCTCTCCGAGGTCCCGCGGCGCTACCTCGGCTGAGGGCAGGAGAACAAGGCAGGGTTTGCTCGGCCCGGGCAGCCGACCTCGCCCGGCCCGCCTCAGGGCTGCCGCCCGCGCATCACGGTGGTGAGGAATAAGCCCCGTTACGCCCCGGCTGGCTCTTACCTGGGGAGCGGTAGGTCCCTACCGAAGGGGAGCTGCGCCTGGGCACCCCATGGAGACAGGGCTGGAAGACAAAGCCGGCAGGTTAGTGACGGCGGGGACTGCCCTTTCCTTCCTCCCTCCCGTCCCGTCCTCGCGCCCTGCCCGGCGGGAGGCTCACCCGGCGGCAGCCAGGCGCACAGCAGCGCCCCGAGGAAAAGCCGGGCCTCCATGCGGGCGGTCAATGGCTTCCCGCAGAGCTGCGGCCCTCAGCGCCGGCCGTTACCTGCGCCCTGGGCTCATCCCGCCCCTTCGGGCGGGGCGGCCAGGGGGTTTATCAGCCGCCTGCCCGCCCTCCGCCCTCAGCCCTTCCCTGAGCACCCAACGGGACACCGCTCGTCGCCCTGCAGCGGAGCTCCCGGCCCCAGGCCGGCTGCTACTGCCGCAGCCGGGCGGCTCCGGCCCCAGTAACACTTCTCCTTGACTGCCCGTGCCGGGCGCTGACCTCGCCGGCTTCTTAGGTTTTTTTCCACTTTTCCGCCTTTCTGGGGTTTAGGAAACGATTAGCGCCACGGCTTCTCAGCAGGAGCTGAAACCTCCGCGGTGGGATGGTGTAAGGCTGTGCCCCACTCTAATGCGAACAAACCCGGGGCTTTGCCTTTGCTCCTGGGAATATCGCACGACTGAAAACTGCTAGCTTGTAGAGAGCTGCCCGCTTGTGCTGAGAAGCAGCAAATGTTGTCGATGCTTAACATGGAGCATTGGCCCTGACCCACTGAAAGAGGTGTCAGAACTTGCGTAATGAAAGGCATCAGTAAGACGTGAACTGAATGCAGCATGCAGTTAAGGTGTATGGATTATTTCCATAGCTTCTGATAACTTCACACTCTTGAATTTGGAGCTCTTTGTGGACCCTGTTCAGTTTTTTTTTCTTGTGATTAAATTTGCTGTCTGTTTTACCTTCCTTCCATTATTTTTCTTCCCTTTTCTCTTCCCTCTTACCGATTGCTGTTACCTTTTTTCTGTTCTTTTCCCTTTCCCATCTGCTGTTGCCTCTCTCCCCATCATTCTTCAGGGTTGTGTATCTTATAACAGAAGCTTTAGAAGCTGCCCGTACCAGGTGAGAAACTGTCTCAGATGAAAAGGGGCCTTTTCTGATTGCTTTGGGAAGTCTGTTAACAGTAAGTCATTAAAAAGATCTCTTTTCTGCCTTTGTAATTTGTCCCTGTGGATTGTGTTTCTTGCTGCAACAAGTGTTTCATTTCTAATGAAATGATGGAAAACTAGTGATGTTTTCACTGAGAATTCTGTTCTCTCCTGTAAACGTTGGAGGGAGAATGTGTATGAGAGAAAAGAAAGCGAGACAGAAAACATATTCTTTAACTTCAGCACAGCCTTTTCCCAATAATTTTTAGAATTATGTGTTAGCCTCAGCTGATAGCAGAGCCCATCTACTCTGAATGCACCATGCACTTGGCTTTGGTGCACTTTCTCTGATCCAGATTACGTTAATGGAAGTAGAGAAAGAAAATCAAAAGCAACAGGAATCAATTAACACAACGCACATTTTAGTGTATTTCTTTGCCTACTAAATGGGCTGCCCACTTTATTCATTTTCCCTTAATGCCACAAGTAGCAAACAATAACTGAAACTAGTTTAAAGCTGATTTAGATGCAGTTTGATTTCTTGCTATGAAAGATTTAATTATCTAAAACTAATAAACAGTCATAATTGTACCATCTTTTAACATCTGAAGTAATGGAAACTTGAGAACCATCTCAAATTTTCTGATTATCAAAATTCCAGTTTTGGAGCATGGGGTAGCTTTGTGGGTTTGTTTGCTTTGTCTTTATGCACAGTAGAGCACAGGAATTGTAACAGAGCAGACTACCAGCCCACCAAATTATTATCCTTTTTGTAGTGTGTCTTTTACCTGATGATTCAGAGCAGTTTTCATATGACCAAATGAAGTTAATTCCAGAATATTTTACTACATGGAGGAGTTTCTGACTCCTGGAAAATTTATCTATATGATAAAAAAAAAGTTATTTCAAATGTACATAACTTTCAGCGTGTAAAAGATCTATTCCTGTAAAGTCTTCTAGAAGTGATTGGTAGATATCAATGACTGTTATAGTCTACATGTAAATTTAAAAGAAAAATACATGGTATCTTATGTGTCCTTTAAATTTCATGTATCTCCTTCCTTCTCTTTTCAAATATAAGACAATTTTGTTTTGCATATGCAG
Organism: Pelecanoides urinatrix; assembly: GCA_013400755.1. Taxonomy (NCBI): domain Eukaryota; kingdom Metazoa; phylum Chordata; class Aves; order Procellariiformes; family Procellariidae; genus Pelecanoides; species Pelecanoides urinatrix. The sequence continues at coordinate 30,294 of VZTQ01010752.1, read as the reverse complement.
GGAAAAAATTCTATAGCTGTATGCCTAATGCTTGGATAGAATAGCATTTCAATATTGTGTGGTAGGTAGAAGACAAATTATTTGTGTATTAGTAGTTGCACTTTTAAGAGAAAATTGTTTTCTGAAAATAGTTGTTGTGTTTGTTTGTACACAGGCTTAAAATGCACTCCTCTCTTATTCCTGACACCTGATATGAGAAATGGGTGGTGTACATACCATTGAAATGTTCTGACACAGCAAAGCCATCTTCTGAAAGGGGTAAGAGCAATTTCTAAAGGAGCTGGTGTAGCTTACGAAGGTTATCACACAGAAGTAATAAAACAGATTCCACTTTGTATTTCGCACAACGGAATTTTTTTGTCATGCCTTTATATGTATTCATACAAGTTTCCACTCTGTTGGAAGGAGGAGCAGGTAAGCTACCCATGCTTATGTAAACCCCATTCTCTCTGGAGTTATGTGGGTAAAGCTGATTCTGCAGGGAGACTAAGGGATATAGATTAGCAGGTCTCCTCCACTTGCTTCCAGCGTGATTGCAGAAGTCTTTATTATTGTGTACTACATTAGGGAAAGTGGGAGAAGAACCAGTCCAAGACAAAATTACCTAGAAGAGATTAGTCTGAAATAGGCTCCTTTTCAGGAGTACTTTTCAGGTACTCTGAGGTTGATTCTTGTGCAGTTACCCACAGTAGGTATGTCAGAGGCTACACTTGTAAGCAACAATATTATGTTAGTGAGAAAGGCTGGTGGAAATCACACTTAGTGATTATTTGCAGTAGAGCAATTTAATGAAGCAAGTTATTCTTTTTTTCCCCTCCAGGTGTTAGCATGCTTTAAATTTCACATTTTCGCTCTTTTCTGAAATAGTAGGGCTAGTGACATACATAAATACCTACAAATACAAAAGAGAAGTTTGGGTGTGAGCTCTGTGCTGTTTGAGAAGCACCAGTTGTAAAAATCATCCCAGGGGAAAGGCGGTCCGTGCAAGGCCAGGTAACACACTGGGGGCGGGGGCGGGGAAGGGAGAGCTTTTCTTTATCTTTTACTTTTTCTTTGTCTTTTGCTTTGGCCTTAAACAACCACAGCCTAGGGTCGCAGGGAGGTTATCGCTGCCCGCCGGCTCGAATCGGGGGAGCGGCGGCGGCGGCGGACGAGGGCCGGGGATGCTGTAGGTGGCGGCGGCGGCCGAGAGCGACGGGCGCGCCTCCCACCCTCCCGGGGCGCGGCCTCGCCGGCGCAGCCGCTCCGCGCAGCGCCCGCACCCGCGCAGCGCCCGTACCCCGCCCGTACCCCGCGCAGCATGGAGCGCCGGGTCGCCCGTGAGTTCCGGCACAAGGTAAGAGAGCGGGGCCGTGGGGCCCACGGACACCCGGGGTCGCGTCACCGGGCGAGTACGGGCTGTAGGGAGAGCTGCTCCGCCGCGGCCTGGAGGGAGGCGAAGCGCCGGGCTGGGGCACGGCTTTTGGCGTCGGGGGCGGCCGGGGGCGTGCTGCCGGCGATGCCCGCGGGTGAACGCTGCCTGTATGCCAGAGTGAGCGATGGGGAAGGAAGACGCTCGGGGAACTTGGCGCTGCTGTGCCAATGGCGCGGAAAAGTGGGTGGCAGCCTCCTGTGAGAGTGTGGTCGTAAAGCTTAAAACTCTTAAGAAAGGAGGGAGAGAAGAGGAAGAACATTCCCCGATGCATGAGCTTTTTCAGGGCTTGATACAATTAATTTTATTTTAATATCATGTAAAAAATGTTGCACGCGGTCAACTTCAGGGAAGGCAAAAGTACAGGTGCTGAAGTCCAGGCCCAGGCAGTTCCCGTTTGCAGCCGCTGCACAGAAGACTTAAGTTCCACCTTAACATTAACGAGTGCAATTGTGCATGTGCAGTCATGTGCAAATGCGCTTGATACATGAAGCGACCCAGTCTGCCTGGCACGTCATTTTGTCATTTACCCAGTTAAGTAAGTGCTCAGCAGAGTTGAAAATTGTATGAGCAAAGTAAGCTCAAAAAGGTCTGTTTAAGGAAAGGAGGGAAAAAATGGTTTACACATTTAAGAGATGTTTTTGCATAGCCGTTTAGGACTCTCTCAGACTAAAGTTTTTAGTACTATTTTGTGGGGTTTTTTTGTGGGGGAGGTTGTGGTTGGTTTTGGTTTGGTTTGTTTTTTTGGTCAGCTAGGGAGTGGAATTTCTTCCAAGTAGTGTAATGTTGTGTTTTATAGAAGTATCACCTGGTAATAAAGCCCTTAAGTAAAGAATTGTTAGGATGAAGTAGAGGGGCTGCAAAAAAACACCTACATGACAAACTGGCGTTCAAAAACATTGAGGACCTGGATACTCCCTAGTGATGACTATAGCCATCTAGCAGGTTATTTCTGCCTTGCTAGCTATTACTGTGTAACTCAACAGTGGGTTGTGCAACATATCTATAAAGACTCTGGTTCCTAGACAGATGGTTACCATCTTGAACTTTAAACCTTTTCCCTTTCATTGCTGCTATAATTCATAAATCATTCCAGTCCCACCCCTGATAACGTAAGACTTATTGTCAGCATTTGTTGGTGCAAATAAGTAGGATCCGAAAACTTTATCTGAGTTAGAGGATACTGGAACATGTCTTTTCTTTAGATTATTTCGTACCGTCCTGCTTCTAGTGGCCTCTGTGGCAATTTTAAGGTCTTGGATACTTACTTTTTCTGTGTCAAAGTAGTGAAAATGCTCAGCCAGAGGATCTGAGTTTCCTCAATGATTTGCCACTTTCATGTTATATTTTTTTTCTTAGTAATTTTAATCAGTTCTCCCTATCAATCAAGTAGCAATGCAAAATATATAATATATGCAAATATATTGGCCAGTTCTTCTATTTCCCTCAATAGTTTTTCAAAGGCTGTGTATCTGAATTAGAACTTCATATTATTCTTTGAAATCTTACAGATTGGGCTAGTGGTACAGTAGTGCATTACTGTAATCTGAACTTTTTCCACACCAAAAAGTGCTTTTTTCCCCCACAACTTCTATTCTACTGAATAAATTTATGTAGACCTGTTGCCAGATTTTATTTTTCTTTTGTGTGTAGGTGCAGTTTTTGTGATGACTCCCTTAATTTCAGTGAAAAACAATGCAATTTATATAGTGACAAATAGAGCATAAGCAACTCTTCATTTGTGTTCTAGGATTGTAAATTATACAACTACTATGAAGATACCTCTAAATAATCACAGAAAGGTTGAGGCTGGAAGCGACCTCTGGAGGTCATCTGTTCCAACCCTTCTGCTCAACCATAGCCATCTCGGGCAAGGACTCTGTCCAGATGGTTTTTTTAATATTCTTGGTTTAAAAGCTGTGAAATCATCTATCCCATATCTTTACAGTTATTTTCTCAAGAAATAGAAAGATGCTAAAATATTTCTCTGATCCAAGTTACACCATGTAACCAGAGATTTTTTTTTTTTCCTTAACATGCAGGGGCATGATCTTTTAGGATTTATGAAATTGGAGTCATCTCTTAGAAGCTGTTGATGAGCCTAGGTAAAGTGTATGTCTACAGTAAGACTCTGTCCCAAGGTGTTAATGAATTAGGAAAATGGTAAGAGATGCAGGTGGCTACAATAGATAATAGAAGTGATAATAGAAGGCAACAGGAGAAGAATGACCTAATTAGAGAGATGGCTCAGGAAGATTAACCCAGTGTAGCGTTCTGAATATATAAGAAGTCACTTGGATGTTTGTTTTTGTCAGAGGATGAGGAACTTGCTGGTACAGGGTGAGAAGTGCAGGAATCAAACAGGAAGACTGAATGTTGTGTGAGAAGAAGTGGCAGGCTTTAGATATGGTCCTCCAGTTCCTGAGAGAGAGTGGGGATGTGTCCATCAGCTAGTATATCAGAAGAAAAATGTAATGTTGTTACTGGTCGCTTTTCCAATCAGGAGAAGAAGTAATGATGATTTTGCTCTTTGCTGTGTAGGGTTGATGTGCTTAAACTTTTAATGTTCTCCATGAGACACCACTCATACAGTACCTTAGCTAGCACTAGGGATTGAGTTCTGTATACCAGAACCAAAGCTGATTTATATGTTGTATTTTTCTTGATGGGGAAGGGAAAAATGGGTGTTGGACTTAGTTTTACATGTGTCACCTTGCCTTGAGTCTGTATACAGTATTGGTGAACCAGTCAGTTTTGAGTGCAACCATTTTATTTCCTTTTAAGGCAGACTTTTTCTTCTGTGCTTTGAAATTCACTGTGAATAAATTCGTTTACTTGCTAGTATTACTGTCAAGCAGTCTTGTCCTGCATGTAGCTTTTTGGCCTTTAGTTGTTTTGAAAGTGTCTTTCTCCAGAGGAGACAAGTAATAGAAAACCACCTGTATGTGGAGTCTTGCTGGCTTTAGAGAGCCAAAAGGGACAAAGGGAATATGAAGCATGTATTTAGTTTAGAATATAATGCAAACCATTGCAAACCTAGAAGGAAAGGGCCTTTCCTTAAATATGCAAATTGGTCGTCAGACTTCACGTCACAGTAATACTAGCCTTTAGGTCAGATGTAAATTGTTTTCCTAAACATTAAGCTTGTGCAAATGTAAAACTAACGTGGTGTGACCTCTCACTGCACGTAATATCAGTGGGGGTCTTGCTGTGACTGAATATAAATTGAACTCCTCATATGAGAATTCTTGGGGTTTTTTTTGCTTTATTTTACTGTAATTATTCAAGAGCAGGCATAGTAATATGACACTGGTTTAAGTAAATGTACTATTAGTGAGGGATGAAAGAATGACTAGCAAGTTCTATCAGTTAAGAGCTGAAGCAAAGAGGAACAGAAGTGTAGCAGTTTGCATAATGTCAGAAGTAAGATCCTGAAATCAGTGGTTTGGACGACAGAATATATATTATAATCATCTCAGTGTGGTGGTTTTATCTGTGACATCATGTGCTATATTAATGAATGGCCAAAAAGGTTTTTGAAAACATTTATTCAACAGTACAGTGATTATCAGGTAAGGCAAATATGATAGTATTGTAGTAATGTTACTACTGAGGAGAAATCTAGCATACAGAGTATATCAGTATTTACCACCTTATCCAATTGTTGTAATACTATTTTTAAAAAGTCTTGTTATGAGTTTCACATTGTGAGGTAATACTCTATTGCTAAAATGTGTTTATCTTTAAAAAACCCAAAAAAGTCTTTCCCTATTGAAATCTTTGCTCTATAGCTTAAGAATTTGTAAGCCTTGTATGTTCAACCTTTGTGGCTATTTAGTCAGAGATTTTACAATGTTCTTGGGTTTTCAGGTTAATCTACTCATTGACAATGAAGCAGAGAAGGATTACCTTTATGATGTGCTGCGAATGTACCACCAGTAAGATCTAGCTTTATATATGTTTGTGTAGAATTTTACTAATTTTCTTAAATGTAAAGAGTGAATATTCAAGATTTTAAGTGGTCCTTCTATATGCCACTAGAAAAGCTGTTGAAGAATAGTTTTTATTCTGTTTAATCAAGTTCTATACTTTTACAGTGTAACCTGTAGACAAGGAAGGAGCATGTCTGTAATCACCCATAAAGTTACTTCGGCTTTATGACTTAGCAGTTTTGTAAAAGAATTTAGTGGATTCATATTGGGAGGGTAAAAAAAAAAAAGCACTTGGATGGTAAAACTGTTCTTAGGAAGCAGAAAGAGAGCATTAATCAAATCCATTAATATTTCCAAATAATGGTTATTTATTTGCAAGAGGTTTTCATTGAGTTTGCTTTTCAAAGATTTTTTGCTAACTATTCAGATAAAAATTTGCAAATGTTTTATCTGAAAGCAGAAAAAATTTAGTCTGGGTATTTGTTTGACATGTTTAACAATTCTGGCTTATTATGACATAATGGGAAAAAAAATGGTAAGGTGATAGGCCTATTACCAATCTTTTTGCTGAACTGATTTAAACCACAGTTGCTTAGGACCTGTATCATTGCAAATGAGATCAGCATCTGATCCATTGTTTTTCAAAGATGAGAATGTATTTTCCACTCATTATAGACTGTGGCTCTGATAGACATTGTTTCCATTCATATCTTAATAGCATCTCAGCTGAGTGAAGTGTAGATGTTTCCATCTGATGTTTGCACTGAGCTATAGTTATGGGTGTATTCAGCTGCATATCTGATTCAGTTTCACTCAGGTCTGTCTAATTGCTTCTGCATTCATAAAGCCTGTTGTTTGGAAAGCCAGTTGATTCAGTAGCTCTTAATTATTTAAAATCTTCTTGCAGTTACAAAATTAACAATGCATATAGTAACTTTTCTTCAATTTCCAAAATTGCAATGACTTGAGCAAAATTTCCAGTATCTCTGTGAACATATGTTGATGATGTGTCACTTTTTTTGAATATGTTATGAAGTATTCCAGGGCAAAAAGATGTGCAATTGCTGTTGGTGTTAACATTTAATGTCTGCTTCACTGTGAATAGCATTTCCAAAAGTATTTGACCTCTAATCCCATGTAATATGCATTCCTGATATGTATTTTCAGTGTATATGCCTCAGAAATACCGTATGCAAGGAAATGTGAATTATAAGAGAGGGAACAGGAAATAGTATAGACTATGTTTAACTGGATGTTGTGTAGGAATAGCTCTACTGAATCTTAGGGAGCTGTTACTCCACTTTTGCAGCTGGGCAACAAAGTACATTTTCTAAACCTATAACTATCTCAGTGCTGACAATATCAAGGAGACTACTTTGCATAGCTCTCATAAAACAGATGTTCACAGCAGGTTAACTACTGTGGATTTTGTTTATTGGTTGATGGCCCTTCAGTTTTGTTTTGAAAAAAAATTTTAAAACTTAAACCAAGTCTTTGCTCTAGCTGCTGAGTATCTCTTGGTTTTTTTTTTCCTGAATCAAAACAATTTGTCAGTCCTCTAAGTTCAGGAGAGGAAGGGGCTTGTAGCCTAGATCCACTTAGAAGGATTGCTAACTAGTAAGGAAACAAAAATCTAGTAGGCAGGTATATCTGATCTGGAAAGTTATTTCCTAACAGTTCCATAAATCTTTTGGGGACTCTGAGAATGAAATTAAAGATGTCGTCTATAAAAGTGATGTGTGTGACCTTAAGAGATAAAGGCAATATATACGAGATATTCATTTTATTTTGAATGTAGTTGTTATTCCTCTTTGCTTAGAGAAGGCTTGCTTTCTTAGAGGCTATTTTACTTTGGTTAAACCAATATCTACATAAATAACTTTTTTAGTAGGTTAAAGGGACATGCAAATTTTGAAGCCATGTGTACACCAAGTTATTAAATAATGCTTTGTGTGGGTGTGTTGATTACCTGTGCCTGTTTTCTCGCTGTGTTTTTGTAGATCTATGAATCTCCCAGTGCTTGTGGGGGATCTAAAACTCGTGATTAATGAACCAAGCAGATTGCCTCTGTTTGATGCTATCCGCCCGCTTATCCCATTAAAACACCAGGTGGAATATGATCAGCTTACACCCAAAAGATCACGGTAAGAGAATGCAGAACTATGCAGCTAACTTAAATACAAGCAGGAAATACTGACTGAGCTTTCAGATAAAATCCAAGTAAAATATGGGTCACCTGTGTAGAGCTGGGCATAATTTTTTTACTTTTGCTATATTTGCTAGAAGTACAGTTTTGAGCTACTTGAAATTGTTTGCCAAGTAGTTTAATCTAGCAGGATATGGAAGTCAAAAACAATGCTTTCCATTTGAAACAATCTTTTCTCATTTTTCCTGCAATTAATAATAAAAAAATTCTTAAAGCTCTAACCCTCTAGAAGCAGACGGCTTCAGTGAATGCAGATGTCTTTTCTTATGAAAAATACCTGATGGCTTTAGCTAACATACATCCATCCAAGCTTCAGTCAACTTGCTTTTTTTCATGCCTAAATGTTATAGGAGAAAAATAATGTGTAAATTTCATATGAAACATTTTTGCAACGAAGTGTTATGCAGCTGAACAGTCAAGTATCTTCCATTTTTGCAGAAAGCTGAAAGAGGTGAGATTGGATCGTTTGCATCCTGAAGGACTTGGAGTAAGTGTGAGAGGTGGAGTGGAATTTAGCTGTGGCCTCTTCATCTCCCAGTTAGTTAAAGGAGGACAGGCAGACAATGTTGGACTTCAGGTGAGAAAATTATATTCACGGCTGCTGTGCTGCAAAAAGCCTTTTGCTACAATGTTAGGGAAGCAGGCGGTATTGTTCTTTAATGTCTAGAAATAGCTATTGCTAACGTGCTCTTTGTCTCTTCTAATGAAATTCATAAAATATGTAAGTCAATGTCATAGTAAATACCATTATACCAATGGTGAATCACATTATTAAAGTTGTTCTTTTCTTTTCACCAGTTTTAATGATATGTAAACCTTTTCTTCGTATTTGGGATATGATAATTTTTGAAGATAAAAGGGCTTTCTGGAGTGTTTATACTTCATGAGTGGTGACAGTTAAACGTAACCAGATGGAAAGAAAGATCTCTAACTAGACTGGAAGAGTGTTTTAAGTTGCCAAACTGTGATTAAATGTAGAACAGAGCGTATAAATACTGAAAATGTTAATTCCATCTTGCACAGATATAATTTGTGTCATGAAGTGTTTATTTGAACTTCATGTATAAATTGTGGGGGTTTTGGTTTATGCAATGGAAGTACATAAAAGAAAGAACCTATTTTTAACCATTTCCAATATCCTTTGTACTGCATAGAATTGCACTTTCAGTTATTAAATTTTAGATTGGCAAAAATAATTATGTATAGAAACATTTTTTCTATATCAGTACTTATGCAATTCGCATTGATGAAGTTTTGGGTGTCTGGTTTTTTTGAGTGTGTCATTTCTTGCTCATATATAACTTAGTGAAGAGAGAAGTGCACAATTGCTGTGGCAAATGTCTGCATCTTTTTATGCTTTCAAAGCTGATAAGGGTGTATTAAAGGTCTGTGTTTCTGAGTATAAAGGCTGATATGCCTGGCTAACTTCAATTTGTTGAGTGTGAATAGATGCTGGAAGTATTGATGTTTAAGGATTATATTTAGTACTAGTCCAAAATGTATTAGACTGGCATGATTCATTACAGTGTTTAATTAAACTAATGTGTTTTGTAGATATGCTTCAGTGTAACCCCAGAACTCTTAGATTAAAAAAAAAAAAAAAGCTCTGTCTACAAGGCAGTCAAAGTTAGGGTACTGTGTTTGTCTAATTCATGTTCAGAGCTTTCTAAAATTTAAAAAGGTGTTCTTCTCTCTGTTTGCATACATGCACGTTCCCTTTTGTTTGTGCATTCATACCTACATATCCCATTCACTAATTCAGAATCACCATTGAATTAGTCCCATCTTCTGACAGCCTGCTCTGGACAGGCACGTGACCGGTCCCCTGGATGCTTTTAGAAGCTCCTTCTTAGAACAAAACTACAAATTCATGGAATACTCCCCCACAAATTCTGTATTTAGTTAGAATTGAGAAGGTGGCATAGAACACCACAAACACTGCTGGATGTGTCGGTAGCCTCTTGTAAGCATTTGCCAGTGCATAACTCCAGAAAAGGGCATTGATGCACCTTCCCAGAGTTTGTACTGCAAAAGCTTCTGTACCTTGTGCACTACATCACACAGTGAGAGTGGGAGGTGTAGACAACAGAGTTGTTCCTGGATTGTGATCAGCTCAGTAGAGAGATTCCAGCTGCATCCTTCCTCCACTGCTAGAATACTGAGAAAAAGACAAAGACCAGTCACTTAGATGGCTTTTGAAAACATCTCCTGGAAAATACTGGAAGGCATTAATGATGCTAAGCAATAAAGGACTTAATAGCCACTGTCTTAAACTGTCATGCTAGTACATTCATCTTAATGCGGTGTTGCAGCTTTGCTTCTCTGCTTCTTTCAGACTAATGTTTTGACACGATCGATGGATAGGGAGTTATGCTCACTTGTGCTACTGTAAGGATGTCAATTTTTGTGGGTTTTTTTCAGTGTGCAAAAAGGCCCTACTGGCTTTCTGTGACTGAGGCCATTGTACTACAAGATGGTGAATGGGATTGTAAAGGATCTTTGGGCTGGCTTGTACAAATTGTACTGCAACTCAGAACGTGGTTAGAGTTCGGCAGACGAAGTAGGGACAATAAGGGGGAAATATGCTTGAGACTGACTATGAATTTGTTAGATTGTGTGTATTAATATGAACAGATAGTGCTTCACAGCTCATGTAACTGTCTGACTTGAGTTTTTTGATATGTGGTGTCCAAGCTCAGCCTAAAGCGCCTGCATAATAGGTGGCACTAGGCACTTTCTGAACCCCACTGAATAACAAGAGCTGACAGGCAGCCCATTGTTCTAAATTGCTGTCTCACAGTAAAGCCAACTGCTTCTGAAATTTCACCCACCTGCTTTATTCAACTAAATCTCTACACATTTTGTATCCCAAAAATGCTGTGTGAGAAAGTTATAATGATCTTCTATTATACCATCAGTTTTACGTCCTGCTGATTTTTTAAAAAATTCAAATTTATTTTGTATGATTTCTCCTTGAAGTAGTTTCCAAGTTACATTAAAGTGACTGAACAATTATGAAGGCTCAGTGAGGCATTTGTAGTTTTGACCCTGTATTAACTACAGTTTCTCTGAAAGGCAAGTGTTTTGTTCTTTCGTGAAGAAATGTACTTAATCTTTTTTTTTTTTTTCCCCCTCTGCTTTCTGATACTTATGTCTGTGGGGATTCTGCTGAATACAAAGAGATGGAGATTGGTATGAGTGATGGAAATGGAAGAAGTATACAAAATGAGAAATTTGAAATGGTGATGTTATTATGTAAAAACCCTTCAATTCCCTGGAAGCACTAAATATTATATTTCTTATGTTAAAAGTTACAAATAATAGGTATTTTACTTGGGAAAAGTTAGGTTTGCAGCTTCTCTTTTGAAAGTCCATCATCTCCCTGTTTGATAGGGAAAGGGGAAACAGTCACATATAACAACAAAATAATTGTTACTGTTCTACTCTGCTCAATCCTGCAGACTTTGATCTCTACTGCTTCTGATTCAGAAGGTTGGTATACAGTGATACCACTACAAAAGTAACAAAATATATCAAAACAACTATTAATTACTTAAGTGTATGGACTTTTTTTTGCAGGAAAAGCTGTTCAAGTGTCCTAAAGAGCAGCAGTTTGTTACACGCCAATGTCTCCTGTAGTTCAGCCTAGACTGTGGTACTTCTAAAGCACCATCAGTCATACATTGTCAGTCAGTGACAGAAATGTTATGAGGATGAGTGAAGAGTACTAGACTGTCTTTTTGTTTCATTTCTGAAGCTCAGCAAAGAGAAGTATTAAAAATATCTATATGGGGAAAGCTCATTCTGATATGGGAGGAAAAAAAAAATCCTCTTGGCTGCATTTGTAATTCTGCAAGTGTGTATCTCTTAGGGAGATGATATAATACTAACAGATATGACTCGCTTAATGATTGATGACATCCTCAGAGCAACTCTAGTTCTGCTGATACAGAAGCTATATGGAGACTCACAAATGGCACTGCCATTTCCAGTTCTAAAACTGGGATGCTTCTGTGTGTTATGGCATTGCAATTAATAACAGTAGGTTAGGTTACCCTTTTAAAAAGCTGGGTTTGTGCAAACTCAGGCTCCATGGTCTGTTATAGCCTGCATGATGCAGAAGATGTGAGTAAAGGAGGGATCTTGAAGTAAACTAAAAACAAACAAAAAAACCCCACCAACAATAAATATGTGAGATCAACAGAAAAGTCTAGATAAATCAAGTGAGGTCAACATTGCATACTTGAGGTTAAATAGTTATACACAAACTTCTGGTATTTTTGCAAGTGAGTAATCCAGAGAGAGGCCAGAGATGGGAACAGAAGTAGCTCTTTGAGCATTTTACTGTTGAGGAACTCAACCTTCCTTTGAAAAGCAGAGGTCACTCTCTTTTCTACCATTTCCTAGAATAACCAGCAGAATCCTAAATAGGCTAAGAGTCTTCATGGTTTGTAGAGGATATTGAGTCTTTATGCACAGTGCCACAAGTCTGACTTATCTCTGAGCCATTTTGCTTCTTGGCAGTACAGTCACACTGCCAGTGCTAATCTCAGTCCTAAAAATGCACTAATTACAATGGATTTCCTGAAGCATCGAGGACAATGGAACAGGTCTAGACTAAATTCTTGGTTTTGGGGTGGGGAACTAGCATAGAATTTAGCAGGGGAAAGAGAAGTGCAATGGCATGGCTGCCAGGCCTGTGGGATGGATGAGTGGGTGGGTGGATGCGGTTTTGAACATTTGGAACTGGTTGGTTAAGTGAGCGTTCTTTCATGACGAGAGCTATCAGGGGTGTGACACTAAACTGCAGACCCCATGCGCTTTTTCCTTGTCTGATTCTGCATTTTTACCACAGGTTTTGTGTTCAGAAGCCTTCAGTACTGACGTATTTCTGCTCTTATTAAAGGTCATATTAAAAGTCTGACTTAAATGAAAACGGTCAAGCTCTTAGGAGTGCTGCAAATTGCACATAGGCCATTGTCCTGGGTGAGATTTTTGGATGTCCAGCAGGTGGAGCAGCAGTCCCACTGGTTAGGGGCTGGGGACCACAGTCATGTTCTGCCTCTGCAAATGTATTCTCTCCTGCAGGACAGTCATATATTGCATTTTCTTTGCTTTTGTAGTCTTCTCATGCTGTGTTGTGTTAGATAAAAATCTTTTAAGTTCAGTGGAAACTGCACTACATGAGCTATGCTGGTACAGCGGACATGTTGTTAATGTTTTGTGTACTATTGCAGAGCATATGGTGCTTCCCAGAAGAAGTGGAAAAATTTGTGAAAGAAGTGAAAAAGGATGGTTTGTTGTTTTGGGTTTTTTTTTGTTTTGTTCTTTTTTTTAGCTGAACAGATCACAGCAGGAAGATTCGGTAATACTCATTACATATGAAAAAAGGCAGAAGGTGATGGCATGCCCAATGTTCTGTCATTCAAGGGTAGACCTGTCACAGTGTGTGTTAATGTGACAGTCTCTAAGATGTAGGCCATATTGAGGAATTCCTACTTCCAGTTCCACTCCCTTCTCTCACATAAATGTGGTGATGCAGATTTAGGCTTTTGGTGCTGAACCATGCAGTGCCAGAGGAGGAGTCTCCAGCTGTGCCCATTTTTTCCCTAAAACTGTCAGCAAGGTACAAGAAAGTTAGTCCTCGGTGAGCTAGACTGTGGCTTCTTCACTTTTTTTCAGGCACAGATACTCCCATCAAACTTGTGTGATGGAGAAAACAGTGGATACACTGTATGATTTAGTCTGTATGGCCACAGTAGATCACTTGCTCAGTCTGACCAAGACTGGTGGCGTTGCCTTTTATCCTTCCAGTGACAGTAAAGTTGGAAAGTGTCTATGGGGAAGACTAGAAGTATCTGACTCAGAAGAAAAAAAACCTGTTATATTAAAAAAAAAAAAAAATATTTGGATCACAGAGTTACCTAAGGTGGCAATTGCTTGCACAGTCTTAACAAATGCATTAAAGATTACAATATTCATTGTAATACTGTTATGAATATTACAATGAAGTCTTTAATTCTGTAAGCAGATAATGGTTTTTGCACAATGGCATTATTTTTGCACCACCTTAGTGGTTAGGGCTGAATGAATCTTCTCATCCCTTTCAGTTCCTGGTGAGTCTCCTGTGCCCCCTGCATTCTGGAAGAGCTAACTCTTTTGATCTTCTGCAGCAGCAGTTGAAAGTGTTCACAACTGATCTTGGTACCAGGGGCTGGTGCACTGGCAGTCCCAAAGCAAGTGGATGAAAGGGAAGTTCTCCCAGATCAGAACAAGTATAGCCAGAGTTGCTATATTACTAACTTTCACCAAACATGTTATGATGTTCCCTAAACTTTTCATTCAATAAAGATGTTCACTAAGACTGTAAATATTGTGCTCTTAATTGGTAGTATAAAGACCTTTTCCAAACCTGAAGTCAAAGCTTTGTTCTTGTGGAGATCAAAGTACAGATGTATAAGAGGTTACTGTTGATGATTTGTTGTTAAAGCCATTTGCTGGTCACTATTTGTATATCCTACTGTGCAGAGAACTGATTTGCATTGCCTAATGGAAGAGAGTATGCAGTAGTTTTCGCACAGACATGTCATGATTCACATCAGGTAGAAGTCTTTGTTTATGATGCTCTAGCCAGGGCCTGGCATTTTTCCGTGTTATCTTGAGCAGCTAATAAGATACAATCTTAAATGAAGTGGGCAGTGTCTCCATCACTGATTCCTTCTCAGCCTACCTAGCTAAGGGGATCATTAGGCAGAGTTCTCAGAAACTTGAAAATTTCTAGTCTAGTTGTCATATTGTATCAATTTTGGATTTTGATTAGAGGAAGGGAAGCCTTCTGAAATAAAAGTTTTCCAATGATGTACTGTCATTTTATCACCAAATAAACATCAGTTCTATTAGTTCTTTTGTGTATTCTGATAAGTAAGATGTGAAATTTTATAGTAGTGGATGAAAGCTCATGGCACCCTGTCTATTCTACACTGCCAGGGAATATTCTTGGGGTGCTGCCATTTCATTGCTGATAAATGTTAGTGTGATCCCCAGTGTGGCCTTTGGTCTATGCCAGTGAGCACTCTTGATCAATTCCTATGCAGCTCAGGTGATAACATGTGCCAGGGGTGACTCCTAGAGAGCAGGTTACATGGAGCCACCCTGCTTTGGAGGAATTGTCTTCAGTGCTAGAGAATGGCCTTTGCACTTAATTTATATACCAGGGCATATGTAGTTTCTGTGTGAAGCTGGCCTGTTTTATGATCAGCCAATGAGTCTTGGAGATAAATTGAATGCATCACGTAAATTTGTTTCTACAGCCTTTTGCTTCCAGATATGTTACTTCTTTTTGGTGCAGTATACTAATATAAAGATGCTGGAGCATAGTTCAGTTGGTTTTGTATTTCTGCTTTCATTCCTTCATGAGAGTTTTGTGATATATTTTTCTGTGATTTCTTCAGAACAATATTGAACTGTTTTGAGGTAGGTAGTACACACTGATAATGAGGGTTATCTTTTACACTAGTATACACTTAGTTATCTAGTTTTTTTTTTTTATTTTTCCTCTGGAATACCTGGAGGGTTTTTGTGGTGGTTTTGTTTGTTTGTGGGTGGTTTTTTTTCCTATTAGTAAAACCCCTACATCTTTTCCTGCACAATAGGTGAAACCTGCGTGGAAAATTCCAGTTGCTTTTCAGTCTATTGTATACCCAATTTGTGACACAAAAGGCACATAGGTTTGGAAGATAATCAAAGATGGCCTGTATCTGTATGGAGACCCAGCCAATCCTTTAGGGTGGAGGACAGAGTGCAAATTACTGCTTCTTTCAGTCAAATTACCTTCATCTAAGTTTGTGTCGGGGCTAACACTAGTTTTGTCTCTGCTATTGAGAATGCATGTTCTTGGTCTGTTCTGTAGCTTACTATGCTCCCTGTCACCCATGGAGCCCAAATATGTATGTTGCATACACAAGGAGGGCTGAGTAAGCTTGGGAATAAGTGATTGACTTGCCTTCTATCTGGTGGGAGCTTCCTTCTATGTTTCTGTCTCAAGTTTTCTCATTTTTTTCATGTCATACAGCAGGGGGAATGCCACAGCCTTGGGGCCACAGTAGGGTGGTGGTACCATCTTGTCAACTACCGTGTATGATGGGTTGCTGCTGTGAAACACTTGAAAACATGAGTAGCATGCAATTTTGTAACTAATGTAGATGATCCAAGAAGACTTAAGCTACTGCACCCCAGAATAAGCATTCATTATGCTAGTACATGACTGTTGTAATTACTCAGATGTTGCACCTGAAATGCAGGTAAATTCCATTAAAATAATGCATTGTTCTGAATCCAGAATCAGGCAAGGTAATAAGACCAAGTTTAGTTTCCTGTTGATCAAAACAGTTAAGATGGTATCTCAGGGAACTTATGGTAGAAGCAAACGTAAACTGCTAAAGTATAAAGGAAGAAAATCACTCCAAAATTATTTGAATTGAAATACGGACACTTGTATTTAAGGTAATCTGTGGAGTACAAGTCTGATGTGTAGAGACTCATTTTTATGCTTTCCGCTAGATATTATTTATAAAATTGTTATTTGGCCATTAATCTGCCCTTTTGGTGTTAAATATTAAGTTCAAACAAATACAGGTAAATCTGATCTGGACACTACCTGAAATTCAAAAACTACACAGGATTTAACATTATCAAACCTTTGCATCAAAATGATTGCCAGATTGCATCATTGCTTAAAAACTTTAACATTAATTCACAATCTAGTTTTTCTTCTCCATTTCATTTTTGAGGTTGGAGATGAGATAGTTCGTATAAATGGATATTCCATTTCGTCGTGCACACATGAAGAAGTCTTAAACCTCATTCGTACAAAGAAAATAGTGTCCATAAAAGTGAGACGTAAGTAACATAAAAAAAATCACTTGTATCACTAAAGATTGGTGTTAATAGATTGCTAGTGGTCTGTAGAAAGTGTTACTTAACAGAGTATTTTTCTTTTTCAGATATTGGCATGATACCTGTCAAAAGGTAATGGTATTTAATTTGAAAACAAATTAGATTATTCATTTTTACATGGCCTCTTCAATATCCAAAGAACTTCTGTCTTTATCTGTATATTTGAAAATGTGTGAATGGGCATCTCTGTAGCTGATTAAAATATCACATCCTTTGTTATAAACAGGCAGATGTCTTGTTTGATGAATCCGACTTTTTATGCCAGTTGCCTACTTAATTGAACCAATTTCTATTCCCTCATTATTTGTGGATATTACCTGGAAATTTCATTATCCGTTAAGCTAGGTGAATTGAGAGCTCCACTGTTTCTCTATGTACGTAACATTTGAGGATTGCTTCAGAGAAGCAAGAAAAATTTCAAATTATTGTCCCCTTCCAATTTTTGTTGAAAAGTTGAAACTTTAAGTGGAATGTTTGAGAAATGTTAGTGACGGGAGGTGCGTCTTTGCATAGACATTTATATAATCTGCTCAAGTCATTCTGGTTATTTTCAGTCTTTCTTAGAGTTTCCCAAAATTGTTTCACTTGAAGAGGTTTTCTCAATTCTATGTTTGGCCAGCTTTACTAGCACAAATAATTGTATGCTTGCTTGATGTTCTATTTAAATTGCTCGAAAATAAACCAGTTGTTGTGAATGGTGTCCAAAAGAACTTGCAGATGCAAAATAGGAGGCCACATTCCAAAGTAGCTTCTTGAATACATTCACATTTATTTTGTCCCCATTATTTTAAATTACTTTTTCCTTCCAGTTCAGCAGATGAACCCCTTAAATGGCAATATGTGGACCAGTTTGTGTCAGACTCTGGGGTAAGCAATCAATATTTTATCAAGATGTCTTCTGGGAAATCTGTAATGGTTCAGAAACACTTTCTCCTCTGACCATATTTCTATGATGTAGTATCTTGTTACAAGTGTTCTGGGAGAAACATCTTTTGTGATATGAAACGAATCACTAGATAAGGAAAGGGCAGGATACAAATGAAATATCTTTTACTCATTAATTGGTACTCTATTTTGCTTGAGCCTATTAATTTACCAGATTACAGTTCTACTGTATAAATCTTTAACAGATTACTTTGCGTATATTAGTGGAGAAATGACAGGTATGAATGCAAGTGCCTTCTGTGGGTTGCAGCAATGAAAAGAGAGACCACAATTACCGTTCTTTTGCTTTCAGGAAGAAAGACTTAGTTAAATAGTGAGCACTATCATGTATTTTTCCGGCTCTTTTGTCACGGAACATCTATTTGTCAGGGAACATCTATTTTGCCATATCATTTTCCTCTAATTTTCCTTCACCCTTTACTGAAGACAAAGTTTGACTATTTAAACAATCTTCTCCAAATAGATAAGTTCAGTGTTTCACCTCAGCCGTGCAGCTCCACTGATATGATTGTACCTCACATTCATCTCCAGTAGGACCTTGGAGGAATCTTATCTTGATGTTGGCAGGGTTTGATCCTGGCTTCATGAAGTTTTACAGTAGCTTTGGTACGAGTTCAACACAGAGTAACATCTGCAGCATTTTTTAATCCCCCTACAGGAAGGAAAGGGCAGTGTTGCTGGTCTTGCTTCTTCTGGAGGGAGAGACAATAAAGAAAAGAAAGTCTTCATTAGCTTGATTGGTACAAAAGGCATGGGATGCAGGTGGGTACATGTTTCTTATTTAATGTCACTGGTTTGTTAAGTGGGACATCCAAGGCAGTTATTTCCATCCTTCATTGATATGATATCAGGAGAATAGAGATCCACGCTAGATCAGGAAGGCAAACTGGAACAGGAAGGTATCTGTGGCGCACATTATGTGTTACTAGACAAAGTATAAATACCTGTGTTACAAGTTCTGACTTAAAACCAAAAAAAATCTTTTGAATTTAAAAATAAGAGCAGGATGAAAGTGACATAATAAAAGTTGTCGTGGAAATGGGTCTTTTAAATGCTTTTACATTTTAAAATACTTTTAAATGCTGCTCTGTGATGTAGCAAGTTCCAGCACTGTCCAGTGTCAGGTTTACTCCCTGAACTTAGACTGCTTTCTGTGACCCTTTTCAGAACTGAGAAGCCATCACACGGCAATATCCAGTTCCTAAAAGTAATGTTGAATTTGCAAGAATTTTAGAAATATGAACAGATGCTTCTCAGACTCCTGTCCTTGCAGCTACTTATGGAGATTTTGGGGTAGAAGGGATATTGTATGATTTCTTATATGTTTAGGAATATATAGTTGAAGTTATCAAGATTGAACTGCACAGAATATTTTCTAAAGCATAAGTTTTCTTTCATATTATTTGGAAGACTTAAACGTGTTTTGAAAAAATTATTTACAAACCTGGAGGGGTGGTTCAACATCACTTGCTGGATATATAGCTGCAAAAATCATTGCTGTGTTTGGGCCTAGCTTAGACTGCAGCTTAAAGTTTCCAGGCTAGATGTTGGCCCCTGATTGAAACATCCTTCTTGCTTCTAATAAACAATCCTGAAAAATAACATTGTATTATACATACAGTAGACCACAGTTCAGTGAGTAAAAGTGCAAGCAATTAGTAATTCTTCATGTGTTACATGCTTGCTTTCCAATGTCATTAGTGTCCCAGTCCCTTAGACAGTGTAGGTCAGTATACTGTGTCAGTTTCAACATTGAAGGAAAAATCCAGAAGCTTGGATATTTTTCTTTTAGCTTTTTCTTAAGTCACATTTTTGTGGTGTAAAGGATAGAAAAGTAGGATGATAAACCATTGTGTGTGTACTGGCAAATTTTGGTGTTTGTTTCAGAGTAGGCTAATACCACAAAAACATTCTTTAATCAGAAACAAATTATGAGAAAACAACTAAGACTTCTCACTGTATTACACTGTATTATTCTATAAATGTTATCCTATAAATGTTTGGTTTTTATATTATACCAGTATTTCCAGTGGTCCAACACAAAAACCAGGCATTTTTATCAGCAATGTTAAGCCGGGTTCTCTTTCAGCAGAGGTGGGCTTGGAGGTAAGTATGCCACCTTCCAAGGTAGGTACCACAAGGAAATCTTGTTTGGTATTTACTACTTCAAGGATTCTGGATCACTGTAAAGTCACTAGCTGTGGGTTTTTTTCCATGGGAAAGAAATACTGTGTAGTCACCTTTCAAATGAAGCAAGTTTCCTAAATATTAAGAACATGAGAAGTGCCTTCCTGGGTCAGACCAATAGTTCATTGAGCTCAGTATTTGGTCTCAACAGTTGGCAATAAGAAATGCTAATATGGGAGGATGTGCTGGCCTGCCCAGTTTCTGCTCTTGTTCCCCTTGTACTCTGCCAGTATCCATGATTATTGTATTAAGAATGTTAGTGTATCTTTTTCTGTTTTCATTTAATAGATGTACTAATTTAGCAGGTGTACTAAAATTTGGATTAACTCCTTTAGGTTGGTGATCAGATTGTTGAGGTAAATGGAGTGGACTTTTCTAATGTGGATCATAAAGAAGTAAGTTCAAGTCTTCCTAATTCCCTGAATACGTAGTTGTCAGCTTATTAAGCATCTGTCTGATTCTCGTGGCTGCAAAAAATATGTTTTGATATCGGGCTACTTAACCAAAGAGGTTGTGTATTGAACATGGGAATTTGGAGATTTGAATACCTACCACCCTGTTTAGTTCCAGTGGGTCTTCTGGAAATTCCAGCCTTGACAACCAGCATCTTTCATCCTGTATATACAGGTCTTTTATCACTTAATTCAGACTGATTTTTGTTTTGTTTTAATTTGCAGGCTGTCAGAGTGCTCAAAAGTAGTCGTACTTTGACTATCTGTGTGGTAGCAGGTGCTGTAAGTAGAATATTTATAAAAGCAGAACATTTGTGAAAATTACTATGCAGGCAAATAAATGGTAAAAATAAATAGATAAGAAGTAAAGCTGTGTTTTGTTATAACGTCTATACCACTAAATTCTGTCAAACCAGGGCAGTGTTGAGTGGCTTTTGATTATTTTATTGATAGCTATCCACAGGATTCTCAAATAAAACAGTTTTATGACTTTGGGCCAGTGCAAAACTCTTCCCTTGACAAGAAATGGAAATTAACTTTCTTGTAATGGTTTCTCATTTTTGAGAGCTTCTGTTCTACTAGATAGCTGCTTCTGCTGACATATGAAAGGTGAATTGAATTGGACTGGAATTAATTAATTGTTCCTCGTGAATAGCTGATGTCTTATTCCAAATTAATTCCTTGTGTATCTGTTTATCTGATCTCTTCAGTGTATCAACACATTGAAAATTGTTCAGTTTTCCATTTCCACTGTTTTGTACAACAGAACTATATGCCTTTGGGACCTAATCTAAAACCAGATGAAACTAATTAAATCTTTCAACTGACTTCAGTGTGGCCTTCAATAAATGTTTTAATGTTTTTACTACTTTAATCCTTCCTATAGTAAAATGTATAGTTACATACAAAAGGATACCTAAGTTCCATAGGCTAATCAAAGATGGTATTTTCTAATTGCCTTGCAACTGAATTAAATAGGGAAAACAAAATTTAATAAATCATTTAAGCTATTTCCTAAGGGCTCCTGTATACTGTGTAGCTATATTAAGGAATTCATGGTTTAATTAAACTACTCTTAAAGTAACAAAAGATGCAGGTGTCCAAAGGCACTGTAGACATTGTTTAAACAAATGCTTCAGACTAGCTGATTAAGCTCCAGGAACTCAAAATCCTAAGGATTTAGTTTCAACTCCCAGATATGTTACCAACTGTTAGAAAAGATGGGACCTGCTCCAGCATGTACCACTGGGACTGCATCCTTAAGATGGTGTATTTTTGCTATGGAACTCTTCTACTCCACCCTACCTTGCATGTCTTTCCTTTCCTCAGTACACATCTTTGTACTGAAGAAGAGATTGCAAAAGGAAACAGTTTCTCTACTCCTGTTTTTCGGTCAGCAAAAACTGTGGTGCAGAGGCATTCTTCACTGCCTGTTTTTGTTCGAGCTGCTTACTTTGAGCCTTCGAGACGTGAAAAATTCTGCCTTCCTAATTAACATGGGATTTTAATTTCAGTAATGAAAATTAGAGAAATGTTATCAAAATGTTCTGCAGATAGCACCATGGAAATATCTTTCTTGAATAGAAAATTTTGCTGGTATCTTAACTATAAAGCAAATGAAACAGGAACAAAACCAACTGAAACACATCAACTATATAACCTTTTGGCAATGTACGTTCCCTGCATTTGGGTTGCCTGAATCATGGTACATTTCCATGGCACAAGGGCATTAAAATGCAGTAACTGTGTAGTTGCCTTCCACATTGGGATTCATTCAATGTGCTGTTCTCTAGCATTGCATTGCTCAGTTAGATTTCAAGTATATGGAGCTTTTTCTGGGTGACACACTGAGCGTGTCTTTGGCATGACCCCTGCACTGTTGTTGCTGACTTTAGTAGTTGCATGCCTCTTCTGAGTACATCATAACTTTGAGACTGAAACTGGAGTAGCTCTTTGGAATGAAGTGGTCACATCTTTCAGGGCCTTTCAGAAAGCATTCCTCAGAAAAGGTAATGTGAGGAAATCGCAGATGTGCTAGTACGTAATCAGTTTTGAATTATTTCCTAGAAGAACTACATTCATGAGACTTTCACAACTGATTTGGGTGGTGATTCTGATTGCAGGGAAAGGAGCTGTTCATGACTGAAGAAGAAAAGCAGAGAGAAGCACGTCTCCGTGAGCAAGAACGCCAGGAGTTAATGCATCAGAAGCGACTTGCACTGGAGACTAATAAAATCATCAAAGAGCAGCAAGAGAAAGAGAGATTGTAAGGACTTTGCTTAGGACAGTTTGAAAAATTTAGCTTGGATTTGGAAAGGGCATGGAAGACAGGAACAACTGTGAGAAGATTCCCAACTTAGATTAATTTAATTTTGCTGTTGCAGAGTTTCTGTTCATAAATCCTTACCCTGCAGTGCTCTTGATGGGTTTTCAAAGCTGATATCATTCAAACACATCTTGAGTAGAAGGGTCACTTTGTTCCCTGACTGTCATACCCCTATGATTCAGTGTAATATTAATTATTTTCTGATGCCATTCCCTCATCCTTGTTTTTTTTGGCAGGACAGTTACAAATTTTATACTCTTACAATAACACACTGTGGAACTCTTTCAGAAGGAGACTTACAGAATTAAATAGATTATATGCCCTTATTATCCAGATGGTCATGAATGTCCTCAGGGTTCCTATGAAAGTATATTGAACTTTTGGTATCTTAAAGATGACTTTTAAAAAGGAACCTTTTTCCCCAATGCGTATGTATTTAGTGTCTATATTTTTTAGTAACTATATGCTGACACACTTTGTGCAAGTTCTTACTCAGAAAATACTCTTTCTATCATTGTGTCCTAATTCCTTTTATTATAGAAGAAAACTGGAGATTTCCCAGAAGGCTGCAGAGGAAGAAGAGAGATATCACAGAGAAATAGAGCAGTAAGTAAAAACCTACGTAGGCAATATGCTGCCTGAAAAAGGGTCCTTATAATATATTAGATCTGGCTGAAACATTCTGTATATTCTTTTCTAATAAAATTGTATATATTTTCATTTAGCTAAATGTAGGGTCCAATGCATGTGAGTACATACACCACCGTTACAGAATAGGAAACTGAAAATCAGCATCTGGAAAACATGAGGGTTATGGTGATAATAAATTCAATGTGAAGTTGAAGTTGGGTGCTTATTTTAAAAATGTTACAAATGTATACAGAAACTTAAGATTAAGGGAGTTCTGTGTCTCAGAACTTATTTACTCTGTTGTCACTGAACCACTACATTTAATTCTAACAGAAAAAAAATTAATATTGTAAGGAAATGGATCAGGGAAGAAACAGAGAAGAACTGCTACAGAGTTGGAAAACATGCATGTACTCAGGGGCTTGATGACATATCCACTTGGCTTATATTTTTGGGGGAAAACAAACAAACAAACAAACAAAAAAAACCCCCCAAAAAGCAACAAAAACCACCACCAACACCACCACCCCCAACAC
>VZTQ01010750.1:0-37622 GCA_013400755.1 Pelecanoides urinatrix | reverse complement strand
GCCAGGTTAAACCATGACACCTTAATTTGTCAGTGTAGTCAGTGTCACTACTCATTCTGATACATCCCTTTTACATAATGGTGCAATATTCTCTCTCAATAAATAGAAAATCACAAATATTTTTTTGGTGTATTGCTAAAATCCTGCTCTATTTTACAATCCAGATAAATTACTCACTTTATCCTATTAATCCTTTCATATGTTCTGATTAACTCCCATGAACGCACTTAAGGAGGTAGAGAGGTAAAAGTGAGTGCTATTGCAAAGTAACGGTATAAAGAAATATTTTTTTAAATTGTGGTGCGAATTGAAAACCCCAACCTAGACTCAGCACACTTGAGTAGTATGTGAAAGCTTCAACTTTTCTTCTAACTCTGAAAGTGAAATGTTGACTAAGGTATTTCATTCATAGATTCAGTTGTCATTACTATTGTGGGCAGTGGTTTGTCAAGGTTCCTAGTTGTTTACTGTAAAACACACTGTTTATACTTCTGGTCCTACTGATTTTTTTTATTAGAACATGCTCTACCACCAAAACTTAATAATTTTTGTCTGCCAAGGTTTATCTAATCTTTCCAAGCTTTTAGTATCAATCTTTTCTCTATACATTTATGCATAATTTGCAGGAAGGCTGTAATTTTCACAATTGATAATGATCTCTTCATTTAGTTTGTTTTGCAGCTTTGTTAAATATTAATGCTCTATCTTTGTTTTTCTCTTTCTAACCCTTTGATTATTAAGGCTTTTACACAATTTCATGTAGGTGGCTCAGTGGCTGAATCCTAATTCATAATTAATTTTCAGGAAAGTTACTATTATGATCTTTCTTTTTTTTCCCCTTGTGATCTTCCTGAGCTATCTTTTAGAATATTGCTATTTTATTATTTACATGGACTTACAGTGAAAGCTACTACTTGATAACCAGTACTGACTTCAGTGAGTGGTACAGTAAGAATAATTAGAGATTAGCACTTTTACAAGTGAACCCTGATATTTTATCTCCACTGCAAATAAGCTGTGAGTAAATTTAAAGAAAGGCATATGTAGTTTTCAAATCAAAATAACACAATCTTTCCAGTCGAAGACTGTAATAACATGAGATGCCTTGGAATGAAACGTTATGTATGTTGACATATCTGTGACTAGTTATATTATATAGCTCTTGTATTAAAAAATTGTAACGAATATGAGATAGACCAATAATCTGTGTGAATGGTATGTAATCCACAAGCAAAGTTAAAGTTCATCTGTTTAACTTTTCACAGTGTGAACAGATTTCTCTAAAGATTATGAAGAACTTTCTCCCAGTAACTTTCTATGTATTTTGTGGCACTGTGGATTTCACTTTTCTCTGATGTACCAGCATCCCCAAGATTTAAAAGCAAATGCAACAGCATTTAGTGAGGAATGTGATGCTGCCCAGCTGTTCTATGTCACTGGCTGTACTAGCAAATTGGGTCAGAGAAATAGTGTAATTTTGCTGTGAGCCTGTCATTGTCTCCACTTGCCATGTGCAGGTTTGGATCTCTAAGCAGTTTTGATGTACGTGAACTAGATATTCCCAGTGCTTCAAGGGGGCATTAGGTTAAAAACCAGCCTGTTAGCTACACCACCACTGAGTCATCCAGTGTGCACATACACTTTTTGTCTTCTGTGAACTTTGTGTCATATTTAGTGGAAGCTTTTTGCCCAGGAGCTAGACCAAATCTAACCTGAAGCAAAGCCCCTGACCCTATACAATACAGAGGTGCAGGACTCTCAGCATCAGCCACTTCTGTCTAGTGGTCTGCCCCTGTTGCACCTAATTATTTGCTAATGCAGGAATAGTCTTTCAGTGCCCTCTGTTTACTAAGTCATTCACAACATCTGAACATTTCTATAGGCATAAAGAAGCAGAGTGTACTA
Organism: Pelecanoides urinatrix; assembly: GCA_013400755.1. Taxonomy (NCBI): domain Eukaryota; kingdom Metazoa; phylum Chordata; class Aves; order Procellariiformes; family Procellariidae; genus Pelecanoides; species Pelecanoides urinatrix. Next base: position 35,717 of record VZTQ01010750.1, on the reverse strand, counting down.
AGGAAATTTTAGGTAAAATATGAACTCACCTAAACAACGTAAGTTAGCATTTTTTACTTCAATCTTTTTTAGAACTAGCTTTTAGTTGTTTTATACATATATAAAGCATTTTCCAGTAGTTTCCGCTTTGTAATAAGTAAATCCTAAGCTATTAAGTGGTAATATTTTTTCTTTATAAATATGTTTTTTTCAAAATTATTCTGTTTTAGAATATTTAGCTGCTCGGCCACATACAGTAGAGACATAGGTACCAATTTCTTAGCTTTGCAGGACCTGTTTTTGGGTGTCTGATCCCTAAGGCAAAATTTCAGCTGTATTAGGCATCTAAGGTTCTTATGCATTGCACAGGGAAACTTGAATGCCTCAAACCTGAAGGTGACAGAAAACAGTGCAGGAAGTTAGCCATCTGGGAAAGGTTGATGATATCTTAAATAACTTACTGCAGAGTGGTATAGCCTTCTACTAAAGCTTCACAGTCCAAAACCTTCTCATAGCCTAGGAGCCCTGCAATGTCATGTTATAAGAATGGGTACATATGAGTCACCCCAAAAGGATATCCTTTCTACTTAAGTAACTAAATTAGATGCCAAAATCTCCTGTAGAGAATATAATCTTTCTTGTAGAATGACTGTTTCTCTAGGAGCCTAGTGATGTACTGAATAACTCAGTGCATTAATCTAGGTGTGAGACCTGTTCTTGTCTTTTTTTTTGCCTTTGGTGTTTTAAACCTAGTTCTTGTATTTCTTAGCTGAGAACCACATCAACAAAGGTCTGAACTAGTCAGAACTATTTTGTATTGCTTTCAGATAAAACTGTACCACTGCTCAGAATGGTTCCGAAGGTGCATGTTTTTGTACGCCATTAACCACTGGAGCAAGCTAGCTAGCTGAAGGGATCCTGGCTTCCATCCTTTCCTCCAGACAAATCATATCTACATTATACAGCTACTGTTTCATGTAAAATTCATCAGCATTCCTCAGCACAGGAACCCAGAAATCCCCACTCCCTGTGAGCATTACACAGACTTAGCAAGAAAATTAATGCCCATCTTTTCTGCAATAACCCTGAGGCTAGTACCCCATCTGGCAGGGAGCAGCTTACATTCACAGCTTGAAGAGTTCCTCCTGTATATCTTTATATGAAAAGAGATTGGATACAAAAAAGTTTGGATAAATATCGACAGAAATCCTGAAGTAAGGACTAGAGCCCCACATTCCCAGTTCACAGAGTTTACCGCAAATAATGACTGTTCAGCTCAGTAAACAATAACTGTTTCATTTACAAAAGGCTGTAGACCCACACACACTGCATTCTTTACTGTGTAGTGATAAAGCTTCAACATGGAAAATGAGGTGAGATGGATGCCTATATATTTTATAGAGAAAAGTAAGCAACTGAAAAAAACAAGAGAGCATTCCTACAGGCCTAAATTCAGGTAGAGATGATCACCCTCTGAAGGCTTTCACAAGCAAATGACTCACTCCCATTGGCTGCAAATAGAATATAGGCTCTCAATTTAGGAAGATGGCATCTCAAAATATAAAAAGATGAGACCCAATTGCATTGGCTAATTTGAACCATAGCAGTATGACAAATTTTCAGGTTAGACAAGAAGACTCAAATTTTGTTTGTGGGATTCAGGTGGCAATTGGGTAGGCATTTTTTATTGCAACTTTGGCATTTAATGTTCAACTAAATCCTGCTTTTAGGCACCTACAGTCTTTCCTGGCATGGACCTGAGTCCACTGCACAATTGTATGTTCTTCAGTCTTATTCAGATAGAAAAGATGCCACAGTCTGCAGTGAAAATCTGCCTGTGTGAAATTTTTTGCCTATATCAAAGTTAATATGGTATTTTCTTTGGTTCAGTAGGTTTGAATTAGAAAATTAAGTTCTTAGACACATTCTAAGTTCTGGATATATTGCAGATTTATAGATAAGCCTTCTAAGCTTTTTCAAAACTCTGTGCATTGTAACAAGGTCCTATAAAATTCCTGAAAAGTATTCCTGGCTCTTATGCTTTTTGAAAAGATCTATATTTGGTGCATCAAAGCAATAATGTAACTGATCCTTCAGGTAAGAGATGGTTAAATTTATTTTACTATTTAAAGAAGCAAGAGGGAATTTCTATGAAATCATTGTTATCTTGAGCATTGGAAGATGATCCACTGAGAGAGTTGATAGCATTCAGTAGTGTCAGAACTGGCTCTTTTTTATGTGACAGCGAAAAATGTTTTTTTAAGGTGTGGTTTTGTTTTTGGTTTTTTCCCCTGAAAAGAGAGAGGGAGCAAAAGGAGAGGACAGAGAGAGCGAGAGATGACTTGAGAGAGAGAGACATTTTTTACTATCCTGTTTGATTCCTCTTTTACCTATTCTATATAGAGGCTATTTCTCTTCTGTTTAACTTGAATAAGTTAAAGATACTCAGCCAGAAAACAGATCTGCAAAATAACTCATCTTATAGTTTACAAAACACCTGACAATTTAAGCTGTACAGATAAATATTTAAATGTCATTTAATGTAATAATATCTCCTGTGTGGCCTCTCAGAAAAGCAATATTTCACCAGATTAGGAATATTTCATGAAAACAAACCACAGTGCAGAGTTCTGCTGGAAGACTAACAGTCTATATGTTCAAGAGCTGCCTTTGCCAGTAAAAACAGAGATTTCTGTTTCTTTCAGCCTCTTGACCTTGTCAGCCCTTTGAATTTCTGTTTAACAACTTAAGGCATATATACCATACCACTAATTAGATCACAGCACTTAAGAAATTACTATCCTAATCTTTAGTTTGCATATTTTACATTTTAATTCTAAAACTTAATAATGCACATAATACTTTTTATTCTCTTTTGAAATATTAATTATACTTGATTTCAGCATCAAATGTGATATTATTCTGTTCCACTTTTCTCATAACTACTGCATTTTAAAAAGTAGTACCATAAAAGTAACAATATTGTTCAGTGATTAATTTTCTAATTCATATGAAAGACATTATTATTTCACTGAAAATATATATATTGCACTTGTAGAATTCAAAGGTAAGTATCTAGAAATTAAACTGTAAGATAAATAAGACAGGCTTTGTTACATTATGGCAATTATGCTATAGAAGTATGCAATATTGGTTGTGCGGTATTTTCCACAAGACCTCCAGAGTATAAACTTTTGAATGCAACAGTTAATCTGCCTGGTTGCACAAGCTGAAGTCCTTCCTGTCACCCACGGTTAGAGCTGTTGTGACTAGTTAGACTGGCAAATTGTACTCCTGTTGTGAGATGATGGTAGCTAGTAAGTGTGAGGATGTAAGTTTGTACCTTTTGACAACAAGCTCTGTGTGTACAGCAAAACAATTCACAAAAACCAAAGACATGTTAAGCACATTGTAGGATCAAAAAGTAAACATAGCCAATAAGATTGAAATAGTTATCATTAGGTGCTATTACTAAAACATTGCAACACCAGCTTCAGTGGTGTTAGAATTTAGAAATGCAAAGGTGATGATGAATAAAACGCTTTGGGCTTTTAAATACTGCCTATTATTTTCTGTCCATGCTTCAGTGAATGAAATTAAAGAGCTCCAGAAGCATAATATCTTCCAATAAGGTTTAATTTTCCTACTATATACATACTAAGGCTTTTTTAATCACAGCATGAAACCACGTTGAAGAAATCTTTATTTTAAACAGATTTCAAAACTCCTACGTAACCTAGATTATGTTAAATTTATTCAAATGTTGTTAGCAAAGAAAAATGTGTTACTGTTATACAGAGCTGGTTTACAGTAGGTTTCTTTCTAACTAGCCTTAGCAGAACTTGAATCTCGCATAAAGAAATTCTTGTTTTAAGTGAAAATATACAGATTAAAATGAGTCTTATTCATTGATTTGACTATTGTGGTTATGCAGGTTTTGATTGGTAGTGTGGAAGACAGAAGGCTCCTTGAATTTAATATATCTGGTATAAAGGATGTTCTTCAGAGCAGATTACTCCCGAGGGAAAAAATGGCAGCCAGAAAAATGTCATTGAACCTGCATTGTTTAACAACCAAAAGAAATATGTTACTGATTGATATTACAGCTTTTGCTTTGCGAACATTGGTGATCTTCAGCAAGACGCTAGTGGGCAATGGTGTATCTTTATATGTTTAAGGGCTAAAAAGAAAAAACCTTAGAAGACCTTAGAAGATATAGAAGAAAATAAAAGATTTAAGATTTTTTTTCATAAAATAATTTAATTTTGTTTAGTAAAGATATCTTCTTACAAGAAAGAATTACATGTGGAAAATATTGGAAAACATTGGTGTATACAGTACTGGAACAAAACATATCTCTCTAAAAGATTAATTATTTTAATAATTATTTGTTTAACATTTTATAATAACTCAGTGTATCTACACCATAGCATGATCTAGGGAATTTCAAGACAATATGTCACTAACACAGAGACAAAGGTTGATGTACAGGCTGTTTTCACTGCAGCAGTGCAGCCTCTGGCAGCGCTCTATTCACGTTGTGGGTCCTGAGTGTGTTTCCAGAGGGCTGTGATTGCAGTCTTCTGCAATATAGATGGATTATCCTTGGGCACTCAAGAGGGCCTTTCAGGTCCCCTGGCAAGAAAGGCACTTCTAGACTTGTCCCACCCCTACACTGTGTGCAAAACGTTCTGATAAATGGTAATGCTTCCCATAAGAAAACTTCATGACGTATATCGTGCAGGAAGGAATGATATATGCAAGCCTGCGTGTATCAGGCTTGAACTTCTGGGCTCACAAACTTTGCCATCATTCTTCCAAGATCGGTTTGTACCTTTACATGGCAGCCAACACCACCAGGAAACAACAGTGTTTGCTTCTGCAAGCATGGCGCGTTTGATAGAGCAAATGAGCCCTTCTTCTCTTGCCTCCCAAGACTCTCACCCTGCCTGCTCTGTGGCCTTTTCATTTTGGTGCTCCAACTAGGGGCCAACAGCTACTTCTTGGAATTCATGTCTCACCTAGAGACATAAGATACACTGTTGGGGTTTGTTGGGTTTGTTTGATTTTTTGTGTCTATGGGACTATGTAAGAGTAAACTAAAGCAGGGAGCTAAGACAGTTTCTTCAGAGAGGCCAGTCAGGATAAGTCTATTGTCTCAAAAAGTGTATATTTTGTTTCCTCTCCAAAAATCTTTAATTTGTCCAGAATTGAAAGAGTTTGTTCTTATCCCTCACAATTACAAAGAGAACAGACTCCTGAGCCAGTTTCCATGCTTCACTGCTCTCAGTCATCTACTAACTGTCCTGAAGAGAGGACACTGTCTGGACCATGCTGGAATGCTCTAAAATCACACACCCATTGGGAAAGCAGACTTAAACTACTTGAATCAAAGAGTCAAGTCAGTCAACATCAAGAAAAATGTCTCTACGCACAGCTCTCTACAAAAACCCTGTAAATTAATTAGTCATGGAACATATAACAACAACATCCAGCTTAAACCAACTCTGAATTCCACTAAGAAAGCAACAACGCACTTAAGTTTTGAAATTAGGGCTGGTTATTGTTCCTTTGGGCGCTCAAGAAACTGGTTACAGAAAAACACATAGACAGCCCACCTCGCACAAAGATACTGCTTCACTAGCTTTACAGTGATTCCTGGAAACAGGAATGGACATGGACATACATGGAAATCAAGAGAGAGCAGATATCATACAGGAAATCACACAGATGGCCTGACTTGTGGTAGAAGCGTGTGAGAGGCAACAGGACGGCATCTTGTATTCTCCATCTTGAGGTGGGACTATGAATTTTGAAACAATCCAGCCACTTCTAAGTTAAATTTCTGACACATATATGGTATTTGCCAAGAGACATGCTAAGGGCAAAATCACAGATGTATTTTTTGTACTAGTTGACAAGGCACTCATTAGCTGTTGTTGGCTCAGAGATCTGATACATCCAGTTTCTACAGAGATTTGAGTCATCTGAAAATCCTGGTCTGATCAGCGATGTTGGAGAAGGGGACTAGACATGCTGTCTTTAAAAGCCAAAGAGCCGAGAGGCTGTGGGTGCTAACTATGCTCATTCACCACCTCAACAGCTATTCTTGGCCATGTACATAGTTCTCTTACAGAAAGAAACTCTTAGGGTTCCACTTCAGTGCAGGGAAAATTCGTCCAGATATCCAGTACTTGTGAAGACTTTGGGTACTTATGTGGACAGCCAAATAAATCAGAAATCTTCTCTGACTGTAAATTATCGATGTAATAGAGTTTTTGAAGAAGATCATCATGCATGAAGGTGTAAATGCATCATCAGCACATAATGTAGAGACTTTTATGCCTTGGAAGATATATGCTGGACTAGAGCAGATGGCTGCTGGATTCCTATGGATCTGAGGGTACTCACTGGAAGGTGCTGAGACCTATCCCCATCACCATCTTTTAACTAGCTATAATATACTATAAAGGCCAGATGGTTTAGTCATCACAAATCTTGTCCTGCTAGGCAGTGTGACAAGACAGTAAAGATGCAGCCTTATAGCCCCTACAGAATCAAAAAGAAGAACCATGCAATTTATAATACAATAATTTTCTTAGGGAGCAGCAAGGGTCAGCTACTGCCTGATGACCAGTTTGGGAGGCAAGGGAGACCCCAGAACCAGCAGACCCTGTATTGATGAGAGGCAGTCCTGCAGGGACTAAACACTGTGACCAGAGCCAGGGGCTAGTCCATCAGGCCCCTCAACAGCCCCAGACACAGCACAGCAAGCAATGAACCAGGCCCAGGCAGTCCAGCCACGAGCAAAGGCAATGGGGCCAAAGACAGGCCTGGAGACAAGGCTGCAGCATGGGTCTGAAGTCCATTAATGAGCCGGGGCAAGAGACAGGGCTGGAGACAAGCTGCAACTTATGTCCAAAAGGCCCATCCAGGAGATGGACCTCCAACAGCACAAGTCCTCGGGCCATGGGAAATGGGTCAGAGAAAGGGCTGGAGACCAGCGCACCTAAAATGTAGTTTGGGCAGAAACTGATGGCTCCAGGCTGAGCTGAAATGGGGCTCCTGGCCCCATGGGCTGTGCTGGAGGGAGGCGCCAGATGAGGCTAGACAGAGCCAGTAAGGCGGAATGGTGCCTTCAGGGCCCTGACAAACTTGTAATTAGACTTAAATTCTAAAAAGGAAGTTACAATGAGATGTCAAATAATTGATAGGTAAATTGTTCCGACACAATGATTAAACCATTCCAATCCTTCTTTACCCATTGTTTATTGATGCATTGAAAAAAGCCCATTGCAATATGTTTTTCAAAACAAACATCAAACAGCAGGCTGAAATGATACTGTTGACCCTACCAAATATTTAACTTTGGAGATATACAAGTAGGGAAAATTAGGCTCATGAGAGGCCTAGCTAATTAGGACTTTTGCTATTGCATAAGCAACTGAGTTATAGGTAAATACTTTTTATCCAGAAGAAGCTATAATTAATTGGGGAATTGGGCATAGAACATGATAACTTGCTTGGCAGGAATATATAGTCAAGTACCAGGACTGATTTAGTATCAAGCGTTTTGATAAGTCACTCAAGACATTAAGTTGTAATAATAACGTAACCATTCCTGTATAATTGATGTAGAATTGAAATAAATATACAGAAGTGATTTGCATAGCCAATAAGAATTAAAAAAAAAAAATTCTGTAGCATCAAGGAAGAGAGAAATGCTTGGAAACTGAACACATAAAGAAAACAGTATTTATACAGAATAACAAATAGTTTTACTGGAACTTCCTGGCTAGAAATAACAGGTTAAACAGGTTTTGTCCTGCTGCTCTTAGTTATGTTCCTTATGCCCAAGCTGGAGACAACTGCTTTGATTTTAACAATAAGAAAACAGGAGCCTGAGCTTCTGTTGAATGATAACCTGATATAAGTAAAAAAATAAACCAGCAAAAGTAATGAATGTTTATTACATCCTATCTAAAATGAATTAATGATGCCATTACCTATGTCATATTTCAACACCTTTATATATTTCTAGACAGGCAGAGCTGTACCCGCTCAGAAAAATATTTTAAAGAAATTATTTACTTTTGCTCCAAGGGCTTGTCAATAGCAAACAACAGACATGAGACATCAGTAAGTAATTCCTGAAAAGAACACTAGTCCACATCTTCTCCACTGACTTTTTTTCCATTGCTTTTTGCTCCATTTTTTTGCACTGAATATTGTGCTGTCACTCACAGAATTAGGGAAATTTTACAAGGCAAAAATGTAACCTAAACATTTTCAGCAAGCTGAACAGATGTGTTTGTTTCCCAAGGTCAGTTGCTCTCAGTGAGATTTACTGAAGAGGAATGGTTACAAATCTCTGAACATTTTAGCAAAATAACGACATAATAGCATACATGAATATATAATACCTACTTGTCAGGCAGTAATGGAAAGTAGGGCTAATAGATAAGAAAAGTAAAGAAATGAGAACAATATGATTAAGTTGATTTCCGAAGAAAATGAAGCATATAAAATTATAGTTGTCTGTCTGTCTGTCTGCATGGAATACTCCTCTGAGAAGTGTCAGCTAAATCTGATAGCTAAATTTGATACAAAAGTGTGTGTGGGAGAAGTTATTAAGTTCCTACAGATTTCTTGAAAATCATTTTGCTTGCATACTGTTCATGCCCTTTATATTTCTCCTGTAGAAAACTCCAGATTTTAGTTTGCATCTGCATTAGCAGTATGAAATGACACTGACACAGCATGATGGCTGACAGGGAAGATTCTGAAGGAAAAGGAAAATAAAAGATCTTGTTGGTAAGAGAGATTGGGACAGGTTAAGATACCCAAATGTATACTCTAAATGTAGGTTAACAGTCAGTGGTGATCATGTCAATGGAGCAGGAGCGCGATTCAGTTCAGTCCAACAGAATATGTGACTGGTCAGTGGACTGACCAAACTGTGGTGAATATTTGTGGCTTACCTTTACCCAGAGAACCCCACAATTCAAATAGCATTTTAAAACTTTTAAAAACTTGTACTGGCGAATTATGATAATTTTATCGTGCCCTTAGAATGAACCCTTCTGTGCAAGAATTCCGTGGCCTGATGATAAAGAAAAAGAGGTGCAAGGGTGCAGAGCTTATAATTAGAATTATGCATCATTGGAGAATCCATTTAGTAAAACAATTCACGTACTTACAGAGGGTTAACAAGTCCTCCTGAACACATATGGTATTTCTAGCGTCAATAAAGAAATGCAGCAGCATTTGTAATATTTAAAAAAAAAAAAAAGTTTAGTCACCATCTTGTCTGAGTGACTAGAGGCTACAGTCACGCTTACTTCAAACATCTTAGATTTTTAAATCTTAGATTAATTTTTCAGACCAGACACCATAATTAGAATCTCCTTAATGCCCTTCATTAATATGAAAGTCACAACATCTTGTTATACAGACTAACTTTCTAATGCAATTGCCCAAAACTATTATAAAAAGTCCTCAAGGAACCGGTTCTGTTCTGTCTGTAGTAATGAGTCTTCTACATTTTCACACAGCGGTTATGAAGCTTTACTCTGTACTTTTCTTTCCTTTGTGCTCTATTTCAACTTATATCAGTGCAAGGAAATGGGCACGTTTTCAAGGTAACAGTTTCTGTTAACCTAAATAATATGAAGGTTTATAGAAGGGTTCCACTGGCCAAAGAACACTTNTATTACTATTATTATTATATTTAAAAGCACCATTCTATAGTGTTAAGCCACATTTGCTGTGGTGAATTTTCCCACATAGAGAATTCCAAAAGCAGGGCCCCAGATAAAAATCCCCTATAAAAAACTAACACGGCTGATCTCACAAGTGCCATATATACCAAAGAGCTCATACAAGGCAGCTAATTGGAGCAGTTGTTTCCTGGATTGAAAAAACACAATTTATCAAACTGGGATTATCATGGTTTTGAGGATTGTCACTGAACATCACTTACAGTCAGCTATGAAATGGAACCAGAGTGGTAAGAGCATCCTGCACTAGAGGCAAGTTAAGGATGATGTAAGCCCTTGAGACAAATGGGTTGAGGTTGAGTCTTTGAAAGTTTTAGGAGGTCTTCATGGACTAATTTCAACTGAGTGTGTTATAATGACATAAACAGGGACCTACATCATCGGAAAACAAAGCATGCACCTTCATCACAAGCTGTAGATGAAAAAAAGATTTTTATGCTGTTCATCTTGCATGGAAATACAGGGAGAATTTGTCCACTTAGAAAAAATGGGGTCAAACACCTTCCAAATCCCTGGAACTTCTTTAATTTATCTATCCAAATGCTTCGCATCTGGACAAATATTACTTCTTTTTTAAGATTAGGTAACAGCAAATGTTTTTTAAATCTATGTATTTCTATTAACCGCTTCACAAATGTGGAGACGATAATGAAATTGTATAATACAGGCCTTGTAAAAAGACGTAGCAGAATATAAGCTCTATATGAATGATAATGCAACACAAAAATAACTCAGAGCAGCTTTGTATAGAATATGAACAGGGGAAATGGTATGCTGAAACTTTATGGGATCTTTCACACAAGCACCCTCATAAAGAATTAGTAGCTCCACAGCTCAATCCTCTGAAGTGTCTTCTAGAGGAAACCAAAGGGTTTTAAAGCAAAGACATACACATATAACTCATGTTTCTACACAGAGGAAAAAAGCAAAAAGTTAATTTGGGAATTTGAGATGAAGAAATTATGCTTAATTATTACCTAAAACATCCCATGGGAGAATATTTATTTAAATATATTTTGCAATTTAATATAATTAGCATGATATTAGCAATTCCAACAACAAACACATAAATCGGCAATTCAAAATGCTGACTTGATTTTATTTTTGTTCAACGTAAATGTACAACTTAGAAATATTTCTCTCATTTTGTTTAACAAATTGCTANTTAAATCTTAGATTAATTTTTCAGACCAGACACCATAATTAGAATCTCCTTAATGCCCTTCATTAATATGAAAGTCACAACATCTTGTTATACAGACTAACTTTCTAATGCAATTGCCCAAAACTATTATAAAAAGTCCTCAAGGAACCGGTTCTGTTCTGTCTGTAGTAATGAGTCTTCTACATTTTCACACAGCGGTTATGAAGCTTTACTCTGTACTTTTCTTTCCTTTGTGCTCTATTTCAACTTATATCAGTGCAAGGAAATGGGCACGTTTTCAAGGTAACAGTTTCTGTTAACCTAAATAATATGAAAGTTTATAGAAAGGTTCCACTGGCCAAAGAACACTTGCATTTATCTTTTTTTTTTTTTTTTTAATTAGGGTAGCAAAACCTAATTAGTTTTAAATGTAAAAAAAAAGAAGAGACATATAAAGATACTACAATAAAGAAGTGAAAATATGGTTTCTATTCCTGTGAAATTATGCTGTTAATAAGATGTACACTTCACAGATACATTGTATCTAATATCATGCATACTGTATTAAATATAATGAATATTATTATTTTGATTAACACATAAACAGTATTTCTGTTCTCTGACACCATAGTTTCAGTCTCATTTCTCTGGTTATCTTGCAAATGAGTAGTTAAATGAGAGAATACTGTCTTTTAGTGAATAAGACACTGCAGATAAAGTCATCTGCATAAACATGCATGCAGTGTATTTACAGCAATTATAACCATGGTCAATATGCATCTTCAGACAGAACCGAGCTGTAAGCCAAAAACATACCTGTAATTTCTCCTGGAATAATAATAATAACAATAGTAATAATAATAAAAAAAAGAAGAAGAATAAGGTTTAATAATAATAATATATTATTATTAATATAGAAGGGTTCCACTGGCCAAAGAACACTTATTTTATTATTATTATTATTATTATTATTATTATTATTATTATTATTATTATTATTATTACTNATATTACTTCTTTTTTAAGATTAGGTAACAGCAAATGTTTTTTAAATCTATGTATTTCTATTAACCGCTTCACAAATGTGGAGACGATAATGAAATTGTATAATACAGGCCTTGTAAAAAGACGTAGCAGAATATAAGCTCTATATGAATGATAATGCAACACAAAAATAACTCAGAGCAGCTTTGTATAGAATATGAACAGGGGAAATGGTATGCTGAAACTTTATGGGATCTTTCACACAAGCACCCTCATAAAGAATTAGTAGCTCCACAGCTCAATCCTCTGAAGTGTCTTCTAGAGGAAACCAAAGGGTTTTAAAGCAAAGACATACACATATAACTCATGTTTCTACACAGAGGAAAAAAGCAAAAAGTTAATTTGGGAATTTGAGATGAAGAAATTATGCTTAATTATTACCTAAAACATCCCATGGGAGAATATTTATTTAAATATATTTTGCAATTTAATATAATTAGCATGATATTAGCAATTCCAACAACAAACACGTAAATCGGCAATTCAAAATGCTGACTTGATTTTATTTTTGTTCAACGTAAATGTACAACTTAGAAATATTTCTCTCATTTTGTTTAACAAATTGCTATGTTATAATAGAGAAGCATTGTAACGTATTGGACATGCTTGAATCCAAGTAAAAACAGGAAGCTGAAGGTGCCAAATACTTCTCCAAAGGTATTTTGAACTTTGCAATGGTCAATCCTTAAAATTTAACTATAACTGTTACTTGTTTGGTAGTGAGTGAAATGACATATCATAATTTCTCTCGATGTGCCTTTTTGGGACTGGCTTCACAGGGTACACTTCACCTTGGAAAACAGAGCCCCATGACTGCCCCTCTCTAAGTCTGTGTTTCTGGGCCATTTCTCAAAATGGAGCGTCTGTTGTTCCTTATTTCCCTGTTCTACTCTTTCAATAGCCTGTGTGTGTCTGCTAACGTCTGGACTTAGAGTACGTGGCTAGCTGCAGCATCACAAGCTGCTTCTTTACCCTGGGAGCACCAGCTACTCCTGGCACCTCTCCATCATTCCTCCCTCCACTTGCTGTTTACTCATGAGAAGCCTGGACTTGATGGTCCCTCTTTTGCAGCAGACGCAGCAGAGGAAGTACACGCTTTGCCAGTGCAGACTGATAGCTTCTCTGTTGTTTCCTGAGGGGGTCTTTCGCATTTCTCCTGATAGCATTCAATTCCCAGCCTTTTCTAATTCCCAATTACTTGCTTTCTGCCAATGCTCTTCATGGTTTTTGATTTTTTTTTTTAATTTGGGTTAAATCATTTCATATGCACAAACCGATGCACATTATGTTTATGTTTTTGTATCTATATACATTTGGGAACTATCATAATATCTTCATTTTGACTTTCATATCAAACTGAGTTTCCACAATTCCTGTTGATTCCAACTGTAATAAGATTACTCTTGAAGTGTCCATTAAAATATGACTGTGGAATCATATAATTGTAAAAACAAATAATCTATGGCCCAGTTTAGCTTACTTTTAATTAAATTTAATTTTTATGATTGGTAAATTTGCACTTGCTTTTTCATATGCGAATGAGGGATTTTTCAAACAAATATGATGGATGTGAAAGTGTATTGAAATTATACAGACACTTTAAAAAGTAGGGGTTTTTTAATGTTTGAAAGCCATGGTAAAAATTACTAGAATTAAGCAAATAACTAAATAGAAACTAATTACTCAACTTACATTGTTTGCTTCCCAGCTGCTAATTGATTGTTCATATATATTAAAACAAGCAAATGCTTATACTTTAAAATCACTCTTTGGATTGATCACAGTTTTCTACACATATTACACATTCACTCTTTGCGTTGTGAATGAGTTGTAATTAGCTAAATTAACCATCCGCTCATATGGCTGATGGAGGGAACCCTTCTGATAGTAATAATTGCAAATATGTCTGAAGTTTGTATTTTCATGTGCCAATATAAAATTCAAGTTCTGAAACTGGAAATAAAAACTTTGGTGACTGTGTGTCACCAGCATGACAAGTTAACAACATTTTCCTGGAATGTGATACAAAAAAAGTATGACCATATCAATTCATATAATGGCCTGAATTATACTTCTGCATTTTTTTCTTAAAATAAAAATAAAAACGAAGAACCCCCAACCTCTTCACTAAGTTCTTGCTCTGACTTGACTACAGACGGTAAGCAAAATGTACCTACCAAGGAGCAATAGCTGATAGCTCTGTTTTTGTAAGTCACTTCAAGTTCATCTTTAGAGATTTCAAAAGGCTGAAGAAACAGGTATGACAAAGCATTGTTTTTATGTATTAAAAGACATCCAGATTCCCTTCTTTCCTCCAAATTTCTCCTCACATGTGATTCTGGGAAAGTGTGGTTTGACATTGTTTTCTTATGACAATTTTAGATGAAAGATCTGTGGATTTTTTATATGACAAGCCCAACAAATTTCTTTGGTGTTGAACAAGCTCAGGTAATCTAAATTATGAAAAAAAGCAATTAGATATGAACTATTAGGAAAAATTCTGTTGATTTACAACTGGTAATATCTTTTCCTTAATTAAGCCTTAATTAAAGCACAACCTTAATTAAAATAGAATCATAGAATCATAGAATCATTAAGGTTGGGAAAGACCTCTAAGATCATCGAGTCCAACCATCAACCCAACACCACCATGCCCACTAAACCATGTCCCTAAGCACCTCATCTGCACGTCTTTTAAATACCTCCAGGCATGATGACTCCACCACTTCCCTGGGCAGCCTGTTCTAAGGCCTGACTACTCTTTCAGTAAAGAAAATAGAATCATAGAATCATTAAGGTTGGAAAAGACCTCTAAGATCATCGAAAAAAAAAAGCATTTTCCATCAACAGAGAAATTGCAGCTTTATAGAAATATGAATGACAGTGCTCAGTGGTGTCACTTCAAATGCACATGTGCTATATAAAAGCTCTTAATATTGTCAGAGAAGAGACTGACATAATAGCCTGTGTCAGGGTACCTTCTGCTAATGCCACTGAACAACATGCAGCAACTTGATACACAGAGTTGAGTGACACAATGGCTCATGTCAAAGAACCAGGTGTAGTACTTTGAGGATGTCAAGATACATTGAGCTTTTGTGAACTTCAACGTACTTAGAAGCAATATTAGATCATGGCAGAATGAACGGAAAAGCAATGGACTGTAACAGTCAGACAAAATCTAGTTTCGTGTAATGTAAATAACTATAGCTTACACTTAAATATCATAGTGATTCTGATTATAAATCATAAAGAAACTTGTGTTAGAGTTCTTTCTTATCTTAATTTACTGCCTTCCTATGTATTACCATGACCTGAAAATATAAGTGGATGCTAAGCAGTATGTATAAATATTCAAGACAAAACTATACAGATGAAGAAAAAAGGAGATTTTTGAGATAATAAATATATCCACTGATACACTGCGGCATCATGAAAAAAACATTTCACTGGGGGGGAAAGTGTAGGATGCAGCCCTTGCCTCATCATTATGGGACAATTTTGGAATGTTTTAAATTATTTCTTTAAAATAAAATTCTGACACTTTTTGGCTTCATAATGCCACCAGGCATATGCTGTCTTTATACCATCATCCTAATTAAGAGAATTCACTAACAGGTAAAACACTAAAATTCTTCTTCTGCTCATTTTACTGCAAGTGTTAAATATAGCTTGATTCACAAGGCTAGAAAATTGTCCCATTATATTCAATGGGATTAAATAATGTGCTTCTTTAAGCGGGTCATTGTTCTAGAGAAAATGGTTGCCTGCCTCTTCCAGTGTCTTTTAGGAAGAAAAGGACATATTTGCTAGTTCACTTGCGAATCTTTGTCTGTGAGTGGGTACAATGCTGCAAAAAGTTAATGCTGGTGAAGAGGGTTATATAAATGTGACTGGGCGTCACTAGATGTCAGTATTGCAAACGGGCTTGTGCTGCTGTTTATCCAAAAAAGCGGAGCATGTATCCTGGGGAAATTCTTCTTTTTAAAAGGTGCTCACTGGCAGGTGGCTCTCTTCTTTTGGATGGGGAAAATGCATTGCGCATTTTGATTGTCACGACATCAGTAAAGTGACAAACGGTTCACAAAAAAGGCAGTATTTAATTCCATGCTTTATTTGTTTTTCCATATAAAATGTAAAGGTTGGGCTACCTGAATGACAGCCAGTCATATGCTGGACTATTGCTTAGAACTATTTAATGCTGGCAGATAACAATGTAGTATTTATAACAGATAACAATGGTGTATTTAGGAGATGCAATATTTTGAAAAGTTTTGAACAATGTCTGACTGAACTGTGCCTTTATGATTTCAGCATGGATTTGAAGTTGCCTTTCCCTTGCGGGGCATAAAAGTTCAGCACTGTGTTCTCCTGAGAGGTCACAGCCCTTCTTTTGGTGAGGGGATTGAACTCTCAGATATCAAATTCAGTGCTATGTGTTATTTGTGGTTTAATACTCGAGGGTCAGGACTAAGAAGTAGGCCTCTGAGATTTATATCTTTATTTTGCAATCAACCTTTTTTGTGAACTCCAACAAGTCACTTATCTCTCTGTTTCAATTTCCTCATCCTCAGAGAAACAGGATTAAGGGAAGGAGACATGACAGGATGTGAATGAAAAAAGTCTGAAAAGGAAAAGTAATTTTTTCCTGATTTTTTTTTTGGGGGGGAGGTGTTGTTTGTTGTTCTTTCAGAAGGTCATCTTTTTAATGCAACTGTCATTTAAAATGTACAATGTAAAAAATCATAATTTTAGGGTGTCTCCTGTTAGCAATCTGTGAGACATACTAGCTAGGAAACATTCAAATCATTGAAACATGAGAACGGTTCTGTAATTCATGTTGATATTAACACAGTGGAGTGTTACTAAACAATAGATTTGCCCTGAGGATGAGATCTATAACAGTCAGGACTGTCAGTCACTGCACTAGGAATTATGACTGAATTTACTGAAGAACAGTTTTCCTCAAAACTGTGTCATAAAAAGTTATGCATGTTCAGCTTTCCTAGATCAAAGATATTCCCCGAACAGGGATCAGCCATACTATATACATTGTTGTACTATAAACATCCTGGAGATTATTTTCATTATGTTTAGACTCAAATTTGGTTTTGAAAATTATGCTAATGGAAGACATTCTACAGCAAAAAATTAAACATACCTATTCACTAAGTAAAAAGACAATACAAAAGACACAAGATAGCTACTGATTCTATTTGTCCTTTTCTATTCTTTCTCTCTGTTAGAATATGCAATTTCTTCAGGCCAAGATCCAGCCTCAGTATCAAGGATAAAAAGCCCTCTGCTTCCCATTGCCATTAACAACAACGAACCTTCTATGCTAATAAAATACAACCTTTGCACGATAGCTAAACAACGAAGTGTCTTCTAAGGCAAGAACAATGATCAGTTAATTAAAAAAAAAAGTCAGAAAAGTGTTAATACTGTCTGATATTATCAACACATAATTATGAAACTATTTCAAGAATCAAATGAACAATGAAATATCTGGACCAAAATAAAATGCAGTGCAGCTGAAAAGAGGCCCAAGGATGAACCATGTTATTTATCTTTTTTAATTTTGCTGAAGTAATTTAAAACGCTTGAAGTTGTTGCTACTAATGATGAAATAATCTCACCAGTTCACTCCTAAAAACTTCAGAGTCAGTCTAGAGGGAGAACTAGAAATTATTTAATTAATGTACTCCAAATAGTGAAGCTTAAATTGCGTCTCATTAAAAAGCCTCCCCCACTGTTGCTGCTGGCTTCTGGAAATTCAGTGTTTCTACCTACATGTCCAGGGCTAAAGCTAAAATAAGAGGTAATTAGGGGAACATTAAACTATTGTTTACATCAAATTAAATAAGTTTTATGATGCAGAAACTACAGAATAAAGTGATTTTGCACATAAAACAACACAATGAATGGAGTTAAGCGGAACACCACGACAGCATCAGCTTCCTATGAGATGTACAGCAGAACAGTATAAATTTGGTGATTCTGTTATCTGGCTTAGGCGGATGAGTTTGCCTTTCTTAATTCCAGTTGTTTCAAGTAGTAAACACATATGATGATTCCTTTACTGTATTAATGACTGATGTGATGCCAACCTGGACTATACAGGGATGTAAATATCAATGAGGATGTCAAATACTGAATTACTTTATAGAGCTCCTCGGATTTGGAGGATACGTAACAGAAGCTAGCTGCTTTTCATTCCCATTTTTAATTTTGGATAATTTGGGCAAATTTCAGTATGGTGTTTTAAATCACAGCAGAAGGTACTGAAAGGAGTAGGTGTACCACAACTGAAGGGATGTATTCTGTTAGTTTAAAATGGCTTTTATGGAATTTCTAATGAGAAGACATAAGAGATCCCAGTTATTTCCCACAAGGAAGACACTGAATACTAGCCACCTCTGCCTCCTGCTTTATCATCAAAACTAGATCAGGAACAGCTGACATCTTCCTGCAAGCTGGAGCTTCAAATTAAGCAGTAAATCCTCAAGACTACAATCTTTCCTGAACACTGTTCAACCAAGAGCTTTGTGACAGCAGTTTCCTGGAAAACAAAGACTTCACATATATGAGCAGCAATAAATAAAACCAATATATCCATACACATACATTCAAGAACTATAGAGGTAATGAGAGAATAAAAGATGTGGCTGTCTTTCAAACAGCCATGAGAAACCTAGGCTGAAACACCCTGGTAAGGAGGATCACTTGATTTTTCGACCACTCTGGTTGCAACCCTGTAACAATTCATCCATTCCACCAGCTCTTGAAGTACAAACTGCAAAGCTGCAACGGGCACAGCTGGTTGGGAATAAATGAGGTAACATTTTACTTAGCTCACTCTGTCCACCAAAAAAAAAAGAAATACCATGTGTATTCCCTACCTATTAGAATAAGTGCACTAGCACTGACACAACTTTTAAAAAATAATGCTTAGTATAGAATATTATTTTGATTTTTAAAATATTCTTTCCCAAAAAGCCTCTATTTATTTCGTAAGATCTAATTTTTTCCTGTGAATAATAAAACTAGCCAAAGTTTCTGTTGCAGAACCACGGGAAGATGTTCCCATAGTAGCCGTCTGAAAAGATGAGCTTTCGTGCTTGCTCTGAACCTTGGAATAGTTGGCCCTGCCAGTTCTACAGCCTATTTGTTTGCCAAACTCAAATTTCTTTTCCAAGAATACCCCATCTCCCTAAAAGCAAAGCAAAGTGAAGACTATGGCCAAACAACATAAAAAATATGACCTTTCAGATATTTTCCCTGTTCAAATAAATAAACATACATTAAACCCAGAGAAACTAACAAATAAATCCAGATTAAAAACTTTATTCTGGAAGGATTAGTTTAAAACTCTAATTTTTTTACTTTGTTTTATAAATTTCAAGGGAAAGAATAGAACAAAATCCTCAATTCTCACGTTCTGAAGCCTCCAAAATGCATGCATACTATCTGGCTAGTCTGCAATAAACAAAAACCACCAGTAGGATCATAACATTACAGGAAAAAAAGAAAATCCATTAACTTCAATACAAGAAATAGTTGAGCACTATTCGACAGCGCGTTCATAACCTTCAAATCAACTTAATAATCTTGAGTAAGTAAGATTCATTTATAATTGTCTGCTATAAATCAAAGATTCCTTTTCAGCAAGCATCAGAGAGGTTTTTTTTTACCCAAATTTCTGCCATCAGTCCTCCTTGATTTTCAGAATGCACAGTTGTCACCCTCTGATTCAAGAAGCTCTGATGCCCATTCTTGGTTCCCTTGTATTACAAAACTGATCTTTTTTTAGTGATTAAAGATCCTGTTTCTTCTGTTGCAATGAATTAATATCAAAGTAGCTCTAGCATGAAGCTGAGTAATGGTAACATTAAGTTTATTTTCATGCAGCCAGACATCAAAACTTAACTACAGCCTTAGTCTCAAGGTCAAATGTCAGAACCTGAAAAGAACTTTAGAACAATATCAGGTATCTGAGATCTGAAGCTAATGTACGCTGATCCCAACATAGTAAACACTTTCTACTTAAGAGAAAATCAACAAACTGTCATAAGATAGCATTAACTATTTTAATACTGCATACAAGGAGATACATCCAATTTAAATCTCACAAGTGTGAAGGACATGGAACTGCATTTAGCTATGAACACTGTCAAATTTTGCTTCTGTTTACTCCATTTATTTTAACTTCTGGTACACTGAAGCAGGAAAACTTAATGCTTTTATGTACTGTAGTTGCAAGACTAACTTCTCTGTTTTTAAACACCAAAGATCTAGTGCAATAGCTTCTGTATTCAGAGAAAACCTTGGACAGTGGGTTCCATGACAATGATTCAAAATATAAAACCCTTTCAATGCTTTATACGTGATGTGTTTGACAGAATACAACTCTTGAGGACTTATGTTCTGACTCTCCTACTTTAAAGGATTTTCAGAAGTTAATCATAAAAACGATCTAGCAGATTAAAACCCATTCTAAATGCATATGTAACGCACAGTGTTTTCAATAAGCTCTGAAACTGCGTTATCAAGATTGTAAACTCTCTGGGAAATCCATAAAGAATAGCACAGCATTTCTTTGTTTCCGAAGGCCAAAATGCAAAGCATCAGATTTACTCTGGTAAAATCTCAACATAGTTCAACTGAAGTGATTGAAATCACTCTTATGTTTGTCAAAAAACAATTTAAAAATACAGGTGTTACCAATTTTTTTTATTTAATATTAAAAATCTGATATGATTTCCAGCTTGACTAATTCTAAGCACATGTGCTGGACTTTGGCAGCTCACATGAAGAAATGTTTTCCAATGAATAATTTTTAAAGTAGTCCCCTCCATTATCTACTCATTTATGTGGGTGTCGTGGTTTAACCCCAGCCGGCCGCTGAGCCCCACGTAGCCGCTCGCTCACCCCCCCTGGGTGGGATGGGGGAGAGAATCAGAAGGGAAAAAGTGAGAAAAACTCGTGGGTTGAGATAAAGACAGTTTAATAGGTAAAGCAAAAGCTGCGCACGCAAGCAGAGCAAAACAAGGAATTAATTCACTCCTTCCCATCGGCAGGCAGGTGTTCAGCCACCTCCAGGAAAGCAGGGCTCCATCACGCGTAACCGTTACTTGGGAAGACAAACGCCATCACTCTGAACATCCCCCCCCTTCCTTCTTCTTCGCCCAGCCTTATATGCTTATATGACATCATATGGTATGGAATACCCCATTGGCCAGCTGGGCCAGCCGTCGTGGCCACGCTCCCTCCCAGCCCCCTGCACACCTGGCAGGGCATGGGAAGACGAAAAGTCCTTGACTAGCATAAACATCACCTAGTAACAACCAAAACATCAGTGTGTCATCAACATTATTCTCACACTACATCCAAAACACAGCACTATACCAGTTAATAGGAAGAAAATCAACTCCATCCCAGCTGAAACCAGGACAGTGGGAAACATCAAGAGCAGTAACATTTAGAAATCAGCATCTAGACAGTAGTTTTGTTATAGTGTTTAACATGAATAACCACATAATTATGTATAAGAGAAAGATTTATATAGCAACCTGTAACTGCTATGTCAAAGTTCTGTGCAGTGGCTTGAAAGGAACCATTAAGTTGTAAATGGGCAATTTTATTCTTTTTTTTTTTTAATCTAAATATATACTTTTCAACAGCAGTTTANTTTCTTTGTTTCCGAAGGCCAAAATGCAAAGCATCAGATTTACTCTGGTAAAATCTCAACATAGTTCAACTGAAGTGATTGAAATCACTCTTATGTTTGTCAAAAAACAATTTAAAAATACAGGTGTTACCAATTTTTTTTATTTAATATTAAAAATCTGATATGATTTCCAGCTTGACTAATTCTAAGCACATGTGCTGGACTTTGGCAGCTCACATGAAGAAATGTTTTCCAATGAATAATTTTTAAAGTAGTCCCCTCCATTATCTACTCATTTATGTGGGTGTCGTGGTTTAACCCCAGCCGGCCGCTGAGCCCCACGCAGCCGCTCGCTCACCCCCCCTGGGTGGGATGGGGGAGAGAATCAGAAGGGAAAAAGTGAGAAAAACTCGTGGGTTGAGATAAAGACAGTTTAACAGGTAAAGCAAAAGCCGCGCACGCAAGCAGAGCAAAACAAGGAATTAATTCACTCCTTCCCATCGGCAGGCAGGTGTTCAGCCATCTCCAGGAAAGCAGGGCTCCATCACGCGTAACCGTTACTTGGGAAGACAAACGCCATCACTCTGAACATCCCCCCCCTTCCTTCTTCTTCGCCCAGCCTTATATGCTTATATGACATCATATGGTATGGAATACCCCATTGGCCAGCTGGGCCAGCCGTCGTGGCCACGCTCCCTCCCAGCCCCCTGCACACCTGGCAGGGCATGGGAAGACGAAAAGTCCTTGACTAGCATAAACATCACCTAGTAACAACCAAAACATCAGTGTGTCATCAACATTATTCTCACACTACATCCAAAACACAGCACTATACCAGTTAATAGGAAGAAAATCAACTCCATCCCAGCTGAAACCAGGACAGTGGGAAACATCAAGAGCAGTAACATTTAGAAATCAGCATCTAGACAGTAGTTTTGTTATAGTGTTTAACATGAATAACCACATAATTATGTATAAGAGAAAGATTTATATAGCAACCTGTAACTGCTATGTCGAAGTTCTGTGCAGTGGCTTGAAAGGAACCATTAAGTTGTAAATGGGCAATTTTATTCTTTTTTTTTTTAATCTAAATATATACTTTTCAACAGAAGTTTATGGCCCTTTGGTGCTACTCTGGACTATTAGGTAAAGAGCAGCCACATACTTACACATACAAACACACAGCTGTGTGTGGTTTTAAAATATATATACAAACATATAGAGAGATATACACACAAGAGGCAATAATAAGTGTTTTCCAGCTCATCGCTTACCTTGGATGATACCTGTATTCATCTCATTCATATGATAAACAAATCAATTTAGTGAGAATTTCTAGTCTTGGCCTGTTAAGTTTTTAAAAATTGTCTGAAAAGTGTGTCGGCATCGAGGCAGCAAAATTAACATAAATTCTAAGTGAAATAGCAACATTTGCAAAAGATTGCACCTGATTTCAGATCTTTGTGGTTTATATTAATCACATGGTACTTGACCTCTGATCAACAGGATGTGATGAAAAAGATTGTAAAGAATTAATATAACCACAGTACAATACTGACCCAAAAAGTGACAATTGCAAGTTTGCCTGAAAAGTTCTGACACTCAATGAAACAACAAAAAAAGCTGTGTTAATAGTGAATTTCAGTTTCTGCCAGGCATTTTTCTTGTTAATAATCCTTAGCACTCTTAATTGCATGGCATTTTGCAAAGCTCACAAACAAATGACCTGCTCCAGACTAGTTGGGCATAACAAAAACAATTATGTATCCATAATTCATGTTTTATTTGTTCTATTTTTTCCTCTGTTATATGATAGCTGCCATAAACAAAGCAAGTTCTGGGTTTGCCTACGATGGCATGTCACGTTACAGCCTTACTGGGAGCCTCAAGTCTAGCAAGAGCTTGAATAAAAATTTGACTTACTGTGTGTATACCAGAGTTGTAGAACTTGCTGTAACATGGGAGCTCACATTCTACAGTATTAAGTCTTTTGTCCTAAAGAAACAGGTTTACTGTCAACTGGAAGTGATTTTTTGGCAACGGTCTTTATGGCCAAATCAAGCATGATCTACTGGAGGAAGAAGAAAGCCAGATAACTAATCCCAGGTAACGTGCCATGTACATGCTAAACTAAGTAGTGCTGATGTAGAGGCTAACACTTGACTAAGCTCTCATCCCACCGGTAAATCTAGTTCCATTCTTAAAGCCAACATAGGGCTCTTAACTTATTTATGGTTCTCTCTATGCCTATAAATCACTATTTTAAACCAGCTAAATGATCTCTAATGCACTTATTCATGATTTTAAAACACTTGGGACTGAGGCGTCTGCAATTGCCTAAGGGATAATGAGGTATGAGTTGGGTCAGGCAGAAACAGTTTAAGTTCATTACACTAAGAAGTAAGAAATGAAGTGAAAAAAGTGAGTTTAAAGAGAGAGAGTGCTTGACACACAGGAAGGAGGCTGCCATTCCTACATTGTGGAGTGGGACTATCAAAGGCAGAGTAGAAAGAGGGTTGGGGGTGAAGAGAACAAACGGAGCAGAGAGGAAAGAAGACTGGGCAGCACACAGGCCCTTTAACAGAAATTAGATGTACTGGGGAACAGCACCTGACTTTAAAGATGAGCATGAAGGTTCATATTTCATATGTAAGAACAAAGATAAAGTCGGTGAAGAGTTTCCGGGGGGAGCAGTGACACATTAGAAAGAGAACAGTAGAAGATTTTATAAGGAGGTAAGGACGGAGGAGGGGAAGGTTAGTTACATCATCTGCAGAAACCCTAGGCCAGGATTGTAGCCCTTTCCAATACTTCTGAAATCTAAAGTACCTTGTCCAGGGAAGAGATTTTCAGATTTAAAGAGAAGGATGTAGTGCTGATTTTTACACATAGGGCTATGAACTCATTTGAGAACCACCCGTGTTCAAGCAATGCCGGAAAGAGATCTTAGCCTACCAGCAGAAAGAAGGAATTGTGACTGGTCAAGAAATGGAGTAGATATTGTGAGTTATATGGAGGTGCAACAGACAATGGTGCCACTAATACAGATATCTATTTATTTTCAGATAACAGTACAACAAATCAAAATCAGTGGTCATGTCAGAAAAACCCTTAAAAGACAATGAATCTTAGTATTTTGTTGATTTTTTTCTCAGAAAAGTTTAAACATTCATGATAGAGGTACATCTAGAGGTCTTCAAATGCCTGTGCTCAAGAATGAAGACTTTTCTTTGTACACCAACATGAAGCAACTATCATTTGCAAGAAGAATCACCTTGTACAATTATTCCTATGATTAAAACTTGGAGTGCTCCCAAAAGATCCCAGCAAGATACTTAGTATGTCCATTGCTAAACAGAAAGTGTCACCATTAACACAAGCAATCTCCATGCAGAACAGAGAGCAATACCACAGGAATTGTAGAAATTGTGATATCAACACCAAGTCATGTTATTGTCTGATAATGCAAAGGTGATATTTATATACCACTTTGCAATGTTGCTTAAAGTGGAAGTTACGCAACCATGGTTTCCTGTTTGTGGATGCCTTATGCACCCACTTTTTTGAATGCCAGTGTTTGGCTGCGAAGCGAATGCTTTAGAGGATTTTACTGCATTCCTGTGGGGCTGATGGGAGCATGGAAAGGATTCTAATAAGTGGCAAACATTGAAAAATGAGGACTCTTGACATTAGCCTGTGTCCTGAAACAACCATAAAATAAATTGAAATGTTAACGATGTCCTTGCCCTCCAATACATGCATGACAGAACTGTTCTAAACTTTGTCCAATGCAGTTAAACAGGCTCATATAAA
The DNA here is from genome assembly GCA_013400755.1 of Pelecanoides urinatrix. Lineage (NCBI taxonomy): Eukaryota > Metazoa > Chordata > Aves > Procellariiformes > Procellariidae > Pelecanoides > Pelecanoides urinatrix. The sequence continues at coordinate 10,288 of VZTQ01010750.1, read as the reverse complement.
GGCACATTATCAGTAAAAGGCAAGGTATGCATTTCTAAAGGGAGGACATCTCCTAAGCTGGATACTAAACATGTCACATGAAAAAAAATCTGTTTTCCAATTAGTTACATTCCTATAGTTGTAAATAGAAAAAGGTTCTGCTAATGATCCTCTCACATGCCCCATTTGGAATTATCCCTCTACACATTTGGACTTTTTTTTCTCTTTCACAGCTCACGTTTATAACTCCACATCACATCTCCAATTCTTAATACAGTCATTTATATGCAGTGAAAAGCTGGAAGTGGCTGATAGCCACTAAACAGAATCTTGTTTGGGACTAACAGCTTTGGGTGATGGCATCTAAGGCAGTGGGCCAGAAAGAAAAAAAAAAAGGATGGGGGAGAAGGGGGGGTTGAACATGACCATTCATCTAACATAAAAGGCAATAGATTGCCATGCAACTCAATAGACCTGCTGATTTGGAATTCATTCAAAAACAGAGCCCTGAACAGAATCCTTGAATGAGTAAACAATTTGCTTTTGTTAAAGACACCAGTTCTCTCATCATCTGATATTAAAAAACAATGCACAGTAAATATTCTGAGCTCAGGTTAATTACAAAAGAAACTTCTCATTCAGTTTTAGAAACGACTCTAAAAAAAAGTATAATTTAATATTGAATTGGAAAGTGTGCTCAGTCAGTGTTAAACATGTTCAAAAGTTTATGAATAATTCCTTTTATAGATTGTTGACTCCAAAATTTAAGGGCAGATATGGACACCTGAAAAACAACAAAAAATAATAGCAACAGATACACAGTTGCTTTTTTTTAAAATTAGACATATTTAATAACTATATGGACCTTTGTTTATATTCCAGCAACTAAAGGCAATCAAGAAAAAGGGCTTTGCACTCTTTATAATGAGAATAACCCAACTATAGCATATGCATTGCTCCAAATAAAAATCATTTGAACATGCAAGGGAGGTTTAAATTGCTTTTTCAAATTAACCAGATAGAAACAACCTGAAAGACCATTTGATAAGACCATATAGAAAACAATAAAATATATTTGTATCTATTAAAAGAATGAAAGAAAACCAAGTTATGAGACAAAAGCAAGTCACTTTTTTCTGCAAGACATTGGTTACTTAAGCTCAATTTCCTATTTATGGATAAAATTCTGTTCAAGAAAGGAACCAAGTATATGATTTATTCAAACAATGGCAACAAAGACCAGTGCTAAGTCTCTTGTCTAAAAATGAAAAAAAAAGGGAAGTTGAGATTCTAGAAATGTTATGCTGAAGGTGGACTCCCAAAGTGAAACGAATGGTTAGGAAAATTACACACTGCATGTAATAAGTTGCTTCACATAAGATCTTGGGTTTTGAGTTAAATTTTTTGTAAACATTACCTCTATGTTTTTCTAATATAGAAACTTTGTTTCTGAACTGTGAATTTTGGAACTAAAATTGAGGCAACTTTTTGAGATGCTTAGAGTAGAGCTCTGGTTCTGGATTATTATTAGTAACTCTCTGGAAAACAAAATACAAAGCCTGACAATGATTCTACGTAAGCCTTTAATCAATAAATATATGTTTAATATAAGAAGAAATATGACAAAATAACGTGTAAGAGAATTTGAGGGTTTAAGGTACTGGTAAATCTAAGTTGGTGTTTGGAAAAATTGCCAATCAGTAGTTTAGTAGATGTAACAATAAAATATTATGGCTTATCTGAAATAACTTTTGAATCTTACCAAAAGTATGGTAGACTATTTCAAAATCACCTCTGAGTCTGAGAAGTCTCCATCCCATTAAATATACGAAGAAAATGGAAATGTAATTTTTATAATGTCTGTTGCCCACCTTATATAGATCTTAGCTAAATATTTGGCAGACATCCTGTGGCTGGGGCAAAGGCTGCTTTTGTTGGTTGGGTTTTAACACTCATTTTTCAGTGGTTCTTGTAAGCAGCAACTGTCTATAAAAGCCAAATAAGCAGGAAGAGGAGACTTACTTAATCAAGTTGGTTTTGGTTTGCTTTTTTTTTCAGTTTAAAATACCAGATTGCAAAATACATTGTTGGAATACAATGTATATTTAGCTATATTTATAGCAGAATGCTGATCTGTTTTCCTTTAAAAGTTTGTTACTACCTAAAGGACGCACAAAAGCTGTGCTATGGCCATGGAAAGCTAACGTTTCCTCTTGAAAAGTTGAAGTAGGCAGGTAAAATGAACAGATACAGGAATACAGCAAAGCAAAGCTCCCAGCCTAATTTTCCTTTTTCCCCAACAAACCTTCAATCATTTTCAGTAACAATGGCCAAGTGAAACAAGACGATGTATGATGTCTTTTGCCTGGGAAACTACAACTTGGTGATGTATAAGCATAATGCTCGTTCAATTCCATGATATCAAGCAATATGCTTGATGTATCACTGAAGGAGACTTCAGTTGATGTTGGTGACAATTTAAGCTAAAAATAGGGAACAAAAGAAGTCCTAGTATTTCATATCACTACTGCCTAAGACATTAGGTCTTGTGGAACTGCAGCTGCTGAAAGACAGTAACACCTTACGCTTTATTGCAATCTTAGTTTTGCTCAGCTTCAGTAGAGATTAAAATGTCCAATGATTACTTTACTGGGCCTTATAGACCAATGTTATCACCACGGGCCTCCAGATGCATCAGGCTTTCTGTGGACTAGTCTTGGCCTGCCTAGAGGTTTCTTTTGGCTTTTGCTTAGCTCAGTACAATTGTGAGGTGTCACACATATATGTATTTTGTACCCAGTAGATACAACATGTAGTTATTCTGCATTAGTTTAACTATCTATGACCCCAGCAAAAAATACATGATAGAGGAGTAAGGTCTAAATTTGTCCTCCACACTGGAGAATGCTTTTCTCACACATATGAATTTCCTCCTATGACCTCTGTCAGACTGACACCTTCATTAATACCATGTTTAGATGAGGATGCCTCATATCTTCTGTTGTCCTCAGAATTCCAGTCACAAATTCAAATCAGCCACATGCTGAATTAATTAATTGTTCTTAGTTAAGATTATAAATGAGGGGAAAAAATTGTGATCGCTCATAAGAAGAAACAATTTCCTTTTGGCACAAACCACAGTTTTTCAAAATGTATATGTACATTTCTAATTAATCAAATAATGACAGTCAACACAACAATATGGTGGTTTGATGGAACAAAATAAGAAAATGGATTTAATCTTACTGATAAGAGGAAACCTAAATTATTATGCAACTTTAAAATTATTTCAAAATTTAGAGAGTTGTTTCTGTCTTTAGTTGTGACAGGTTCTCACCTAAAAATATATAATCTTTGTCTGGTTTGGTATGTGCAAGATTTGGAGCAAATCCTGAAGCAGAATCAAATGCAGGCATTTGAAAGGCTGTCTTTGAATGTACCATTCCCGAAGAGTAAATCTTGGCCAAGTCTTCAATAACTGAAAAATACTGTGAACTGCAATCTCTAGATAACTTTGTTGTTCTGGTCCTTAGATGGGCTTGAATTGAACTACCTGTGTAACCTATTTGTGCCATATGTTTTTGACTGTGTCCTTATATCTAGAAATGAATATGTAGGACTATTTGTTGTGCTTCACACCTCAAATATCTGGGCTGCCAGCTGTTAAAAATAATTTTCATTGAATATTTCTAACTTCATTAACCTAAAGAAATCCTACTGATGAATATGTTTATCTTTTATTTACAGTTTATTTTTGTTTTGTACAGCTGTGTAAACTGATAAACTTTTTTTTTACATTATGTGTTAAATGTTAACGTCTCACTCAATGCAAACATAAACATCACCATTTCCACTTTCGAGCACTGGAAAACTGTCACCTTTTGATAGCACGAGTAGGTGAACTGGGGATTAAATGTTGATGCTTAGGAACTTTCAGAAAGAACTAAACACTCCTTCCTCATTTGTGCTAAACCAAAGTCTACAGTCACAAAAATAGATGATTCCATTTACCAAGTAAAATATTTCTACATCTAATGCCAACTGAAGTAATTCTAAGTTTCTAAACTAAATTTGCAGCTATACCACATTATTATTAATTTTTCCAAGGCTCAGATTTCAGCTGAGGAGCCCATGAGAGTAAAGAATTAAGACCTTGCCTCTTTTTACATATTGGGGAGAAAGGCTGAGAAATTTCGTTGAGCAAAGCACTGAAGTGGTTTGTGTAAGCTCTCGCTATACTAACTCCTATTTTTCTAAAAGACGTCTAGTTATTAGTCATCCTTGAAATATTCTCCCCAGAACTGACCTGCTGAACTCTTAGCTCCTTGGAGTGAGATGGAGGAAAAGGGGGTGTATTTTCTGAAAGTCTGTTTACATAATCTTAGACAAGTGAAGAAGCAAAGAAAGGATTTGCCTGCTCTCCAGCTGACCTTGAAGTCTGTAGGGCAAACCACAAAAGTTATGTAACAATTAAAACAGACAAGAGGAAAGGAGGCAAATCCTTTAGAATCCCCGAATATAGAAATGCTATATATGATTAAGCCACCATTGTTTTAAATCTGCCTAGTGCATTTTTGCATTAGTCACCAAGTGACTCCAATCTTGGTTTAATTACTGTGGTTAAAAAAAAAAAATTCACCATTAATTTATAACACAATACAACATAATATAAAATAAATAGGAACACACTATTTCCACACAGCTGTTGAAAAATCGAATGGCAATAAAATTAATTCCTCAAATTTTAGCCTTCTCAAATTAGACAAAAGTTTGAGTTTGGTTTTAAATTTTAGAAAATAATTCTGTCTTCCAATCACATTTGAAATTTTTTTCTATGTGTAATGGTCATCTTCTATTAAGACAATACTCAGTAATGAAAAATAGACAGTAGCATATTACAATCTTCCTAATTTTGGATATCATCTTGAAGTTATTTGAATATTAAGCTGCGATCATTCTACAAAAATGCTGATCTGGCACAGGATATAAATGGTGATCTGAGGAGACTGTCACTATATTGTAGCAATTAAGGAGAGAGCAGAGCCAGCTCTCATAAGTTCTATCCAACAATATAACTATAATTTTTAAAAAAGTCTAATGTTTTTGTCTTTTTATAATTCCAAAACGCATTATTCTCCACACCAATCCATCCTGAGGAGGCTAAGGCTGATATTAGAAGACAACTTCCATAGAAATGCTCTAAGACAATAGAGGTTTCTCTCATAGTAGCCTGTACACATTCCTCCTTCGTTCCTAAAAACGCAGTTCATAGAAGCAGCCTTAACAGATCACTGTTAATTTATCAGTAATTTATACCTCATATGGGAATAACTGCATTAGGTGCAGTCTCTTTAAAGGGAGAGTGAGTTGAACCCAGGATTGACAAAATCAGGCAAATATATTAAAAGATTAAAGAGTGGCTGTCAGTGTAAGTTAAAAAAGCAGATAGTTGGTGGATAGGAACATACTTATCCAAAAAAAAAAATGTCCTGTGAATTACCTAGGACTTTTGAAATACTAAATTTTAAAGGAGAAAAAGGGAACATAAGTAAAGCTAGGTGGCGACATGCTACAGCTGTAAACCAGATTATTTTCCGACTTACAACTTCAGAATGACTTACCTGTCAGGCATCACATCTCCAGTGACATGACCTTGACCTGTCAGCCTGGATGCATTAAAATACTCTGCCTGGCCTCTAACACTAATAACGATCACAGGCTACAGCATAAAGAATTCTTCACAATGTTCGAAAGAGCAAGGGTAAAAGAGGAAAAATGACACAAAATGCTTCACATCACAGTTATAGCCCTGGACTTTTTGTCTGACAAAAAGGTCAGATGGGGTAAAGAAGAGACATATTCAGGAAATAAAGGTGTTGCTTGTTTTCTTCCAACACTATAAAAGGATTCAATATAAAAAAGAAACATTGCTAGCATAAAGGACACAAACTAAGCACTCCACCTCCTTTCTTAACGCTCTTAGAGCGGTACAACTTGATAAGTGCAAAATTGTAATGACTGTGGTCAAAAGCAGAACGGAAGAAGTTTAATGAGATGATTGTAAGAAAAATTAGGACATTCTGTATTCAATCTGTGCTGCATGTATTTTGGCACATAAGATCCGTATAATGCCTATGACACGATTTCTTCCTTCCGACAAAAAGAGAAAGAGAGGGGAGAAAAAAATTTAAAACCCACCAACATACATCTCTCTTACAGGAACTGGAATACTGCTGTTAGAACAAAATTAGCAACGCATTTTAAAACATTTCCATTATGAAAGCATATTTGAGAGCAATTACAGTAGGCAGAATAATTAGCTTGGTATTTTGCGGATTGATAGCTTTGCGCATGTTTTGCCCAAGACTGTCATACCTTCTTAGTACCACTTCTGGATAAGATACAGACTGATTTCTTAATTGATCCAACTTACTGTGTATAGGAGCCCCAAAGAGAAAGGAGTCACTTGGCATGGAAAAAATCCATGGCACGAGGTCCTGCGACCCTGTTAGCATATACAGCTGCTGTTGAAAGGCACAGCTCACCCTCACTCTGTGCAGAGGACACAGACATGCAGGCCAGACACAGCACTCTACTGTCGATGTCCAAAATACATGTGTTCCAGTGAAGGAACTATCAGGGTAGGCTAATTGGGCGATCCTCAGCTAGGTGCCCTTTAGAGCTATAGTTTTCAGCTCTAACATTCTCAGGACAATGANCCCTCAGCCTCCTCTTCTCCAGACTGAACAGTCCCAGTTCCCTCAGCTGCTCCTCATAAAACTTGTGCTCCAGGCCCTTCACCAGCTTCCTTGCCCTTCTCTGGACACGCTCCAGCACCTCCATGTCCTTCTTGTAGTGAGGGGCCCAAAACTGAACACAGGATTCAAGGTCCGGCCTCACCAGTGCCAAGTACAGGGGCACTGTACACAGTGTGCTCCTGCTGGCCACACTATTTCTGATACAGGCCAGTATCTTATCTTTAACCCACTTTGGGAATGTCTTGCAATTTTTCTGAACTGTTAATGGAAAAACAGAAGGAAAGAAACTACAGGAAGTTGAAATGTGTATTTTTATACTTTCCAAATATAAAGTTTTAATTTCAAACTGAATTCCATCAGATGTACTACAAAACAATCTTCCCCTCAAAAAAAAAGAAGAGGAGCTGCTTGTCTCTCTCCTTCTCTCTCTCTTTCTCTCTCTCCTCTCCCTCTAGTATTCATATGTACCTTCATTTATTAGTATTACCTCATCCCTTCAAAACCTCATTGTATCTACCTTCCTCAGAGGATTACTCAGTTTAGAGGTTCTAAGAGTCTCTGTTTTACAAACTGCTGAACAGGTCACTACGGAGCGCTTTCAGTAATGTCATCCATAGATCTAGCAGGAAAGCTGGAGGAAGGCAGTTGACAAAGTGAACAGGATCTCAGGTCAGCCAACTGCCTCCTTGGCCAACATCATAGGAAAGAGGGAGAGATTATTCCAGCCTGAAAAGCCAGTCTGTGTCTCAAGTTCACAAAACTCTTAGCTTTTGCAGCTTTTGGACCTTAGGAGAAGGCTCAGCACATCACAGATTGTGCTTCCCTGATCCCATCGCCCCTAACAGTGGCAGAAGAAAAGTTCAGGAAATTGGTCAGGAGTATAGGCAGAGCAAGGTTGCTCTCTCTTCTTCCTCCAGCCTTCCCCTTCTCCTGGCACTCAGATGACATTTCCTACACCCATCTGAATTCTCTGATCTTTCCTGCAACCTTTCCTTCACAAAGCCTTAGGAAACCCATTTGTCCCTCTAGACCCCTTGCTCTTTCAGCATCTTTTTGCAAGACACCACTTACTGTCTCCACTGCTGAGTGTTCTTGTGCAATCCCTGTTTAAGCAGAAGCAAGACAACTTGAAAACCTACATCTACAGCAACTACTTGCCAGAGAATGAAGTATCTACAGCATTGCTTTTTTGTATTTCACAATCAGAGTAATCAGAGTGTATGAGAAAGGATAGGGCTCCTGCTGATACGGAATAGCAACTGTTTTCTTTAAAATCAAACTATAAGAGGTTCCCTTTACTTTCAAGGAGCCGGAAGATAGTGCACTCACCTTATAATAACTTATTGTATCAAGATTGAAACCAGTCTCTCCCACCTGAGGAACACAATACCTCAAGCTCTAAGATCAGGCAAGTGTTAGAAACAAACTATTCATGTTTTTTGTTAAGTATGAGCTTTGTGCAACAACATGCAAATTTATAGGGCTAGACAGAATATGCGCATGGACAAAATTAAGTAGATTTTGTAGCCCAGTAGGAGCTCAGCTGGAAGGCACAGCTCTATTCCTGCTCTGAAGATTGTTCGTTTTGTGATGACTATTTCATGTAAAATACAGAAGCAACTTTCAGAGGGGGAACTGGAATTCAGGTTTCTCTCACCAAGTCTGAAGTATCCAAACCCAGGTTACATAGTTATGCTTCCTTCCCTGCTTTATGAATCTTGCTTTTTTTTCCACTGACAAGGCTTCAGCAGTGTTTTCCCTAAGTCCTCCCATCCACCATACAGGGTGGCCTCGTAATCTGTCTCAAAATTCTGGTCTCAGCCTGTCTGCTGGAAAAATTAGGTATTGCATTGCCTAAATGCAGGATCCTAAATCTTTGCTGGATCTAGCTTCAAGGGACTGTCCTTAGATCATAAACAAACCCACAGCAAATAGGAAACAAGGGACAATTCTTCAGTGCAATGTTGCTCTTTGATATATCAGAGCAGTCTGGTCTTCTTCATATCCTATTCCAATGCTTCCACAGCAGTCAACTTCAATCCCGAGAGTACACTCGCTTTCACCACTGTGGTATGGCACAAAGAAGAAACCTACAAAGAAGAAACCTGCAACCTGCAGCTACACTGACAAACGTCAGGGCAGACACTAACTAAGCACAGGAGGATATGAATATACAAATGGTAAATTATCTTGAGACTCTGATAGTCTCTGATTATTTTATTAACTTCAATTAGAAAGCAAATTTCAGAATTACCACTTTTGAAAAGAGAATAAAAAAGAGGTAAACCACAAAACCTATCCTTTCAAATTAAGTGCAACATGGTACATCAGAAAGTTAAACATTAATTCCAAGAAATATAAAATTGTACATAAACTAACTTGTAGTCTGAAATAGACAATTATTAAAAATGGGATTTTCTTAATGATGCGTATTTACACACATTCACATACCACTTATTGTAATGGCCTATTCAAAGGTACCAATGCTTCTCAGAACAGCTACACCCCAGGCTCCAAATATTCTCTGAAAAAAAAAGAAACTCTCCCTTTTTCAAATGCAGTTTCATATTACCATTGAGGTACTGTGAAATTTTCCACTCTTGGTATTTCATTTGGATATAGTAATGATTGTTACTTTTGTTCATTGCTTTCTTCATCCACATGTAAGAAGACCAGATGAAATGTTATGTGTTGAAAAATTGATGTGAGAGAAAAGCCGGTAAGTGTAACTTAAATACATATTTTTAAAATATGCATAGATGGCTAAATTACTTGGATATAAATATGCTTAACTCACAACTCAGAAATAAATATGAACTGAAGATGTGACGATTAGAACAGTTGTTTTACTGTGCTTATGCTTAAGTGCTCAGTTGTGGATCAACCAGGAACCACAAGTAAGTAGTCTGCAGCTTTGAATACCTTTACAAAAGCAGCTTTTAAAATAAAAGGATATCTTATAAAGTGAAACTACAAAACATCATTGAAGAGGCATTTGTTTCAGCAGATTTGGCTGCACCAAGGATCAGTCCTTGAAAATGGATACTGAAATCCCTTAAAACCTTTCCACTTTTGAACTGAATACTAGCTTCTTTCTTCATTATCTCTTATCAATGCAAAACCCTAGGAAATGCTGGAATAACTTCATCAACAAACTATTGGATGAACACTCTGAAGATCAAAAGTTAATTAGTCGATGCAAACTGCTATAGGATAGACTAGCCTGCAATTTCCCAAAGTATTCAGATGATCTGGCAATATTTGGTCAATTGCTCTTGTGCATATTGAAAGTTCTGGACCAAAATGCAACTAGACACAGCTTTAGTTATTTCTGTTATGCTTGAAGAAAATGAGACGTCTTAAAATGCTGATGAGGCCCTAGAAGATGAGAGACTGCTAAAATTAGGAATTCAAAAGACATTCTATGAAGATATTCTGAAGCTTCTTATGTAAAACTTTATTTCTTAAGTAACAGAATATTAAAAATGCAACAAATCACAAACATATCTACTCTGAATCAATGGTTGCATTTTTTCATTATTATTATTATT
>VZTQ01010749.1:0-24238 GCA_013400755.1 Pelecanoides urinatrix | reverse complement strand
GCCAGCAATAGATGCCCAGAGGCCTGGGAAGGATCACAGGTCAGCAGGAGAGCCCCTGAAGAGCAGCACAAAGGGACTCCAGCGAGTAAGACAGCTCCTTCGGGGGCCCAACTTAAATGTCTCTATGCAAACACACATAGCATGGGGAATAAACAAGAGGAGTTAGAGACATGCGCACGCCTACAGGGCTATGATCTTATTGGCATCATGGAGACATGGTGGGATGTGTCCTATGACTGAGTGTCGGGATGGAGGGATGCAGTGCTTTCCCTGAACTGGCATCAGTGGCTGAGTGAGAAGGCTGTTCCCTTGTGTCACTCCCCAGTGCTGACTTGGTGTGAAAAGCCATAATGAGGTCCTCTGTTGTTTTCCGAGGGGTATATTGTCATACTGTAAGATGCAAGGCTTTAGGAGCCAGTGACTGGAATGAGTCTCCTTTTACTCCTCTGTACTGATATCAGACCCTAGCCTTTCTGGTGTGCTGTGTAATACTCTTTCAGAGATTGCCCATGCCTTTGAGAAGGGTCTAGTCCCTTGATAAAAACTTGAACAATAGGTATTCTTCAGAAGCATAAAAACAAAATGTGCACTGCAACTCTTGGTAGATTGTCAGATTTTTTAATGCTCCAAGTGGAATCTTTTTGAAGTTTTCTGAGATTTTCTCAAGCAGGTTTACTTCTGTCTGAGTTTTGAGAATATAATGCTTGCTTTTTCCTTCATACTGTGATTTGTTAGCAAAGAGAAAGGAATGCTAAATAGTTTATTTCCCTGTCTAACAAATCTATATTTTATAACATTCACAGAAGTTTTGTCAGAGTGCTACCACCATTTAAAACAAGGTTGAAAACCTGTGAAGCTAAATTGGACAATATTGTTCAATGGTCCTACATCTGAAAGATGTGTGGATGTCCTTCTGAATCCTTTGCAAAAGGCTCCGCTCAAGATAAGCGATAATAAAGGACCAAGACTAATTCTTTTCTGTTTGCTTGTTATTTAAGTTATGGAAGGAGAAAGAGAAGACATGAGTAAGGTCATTTAATTAACCCATAATATACTTAATTCATCTGTAAATACCTGGCACTAGATAACTCATTGCAGATCATCAGTCATGGCAGTGAAGCATTCACATGGGCTATCTCTGGGTGCTGTGAAAGCTTCTTTGAGAAGGGACTGGACAAGCGCATGTGAAGGACAATGTGGCTCCTGCCCAGTGCAGGGCTGGAGCTGAAGGGCTTTCCCCCATCCTCCAGCTCTGTGGCACTTCTCTGGATGATTCTGCCGATTTGGGAAGGCTGCCCTTAGCCATCCCTCTTTAAGCATGACACTGGCCTGTGGCTGGGATCCTGCTGTTGTCCCTGGGATAGGTAATGAGGTAGTCATGCATGGGTGGGTTTAGACACCACCGATGGAAGGGCATATGCCACCTCCTGCCTCATATGGGAGGTGCCTCCAACCCTTTTTGCTGTTTCCTGAGTGGCCTGTCTCCTGCTTTGATCTATTAAGGATCTAGTCACCCTTCAGGATTGAGCAGCGGTGCTGGGAACGTGATGGTTTGTATAGTAAGTAGGCCATTCTGGGTCCTCCGTTCCTTTCAGTGTGCTTTGCTTGGCATCACTGAGCTGCACATGGGTCTCGTCATACCTTAGCTGCTAGAAAGCTGGTCTGGAGATGCTGGGCACGGGTCGATGATGGACAGCTGGTTTTCAGCAGGTTTTTTTTCTTGTGCTCTGCCTGTGGCAGAGCAGCTCCCTGGAGGCTGGGACCACGGGGACTTCCCAGGGCAGCAGGGCAGAACCTCACAGCCAGGGCTGTCCCACCCCCCAGCCAAGGAGCTGGGCAGGATGGGGGGGCATCAAGGCAGCCTCTTCCCCGGGCATTGGGCCTCTCCCTGGGGATGGGGATGCGCCAATATCGGCAGCAGGATGCGGCAGCTTTATATATGTAAAACATATGCTTGATTTGAAAGTAAATCAAATCAAGCATAAAGTAAATCAAATCAAATAAAGTAAATTAAAGCTGAGCTTTAATATGGGCATATAATAATTTCTTAAAAAGGGACCTAAAATTTCTCTTAAGTGCCCTACATGCCCACTTTTATTGGATAGCATCACTATCGTCATTGGGAAAGAGGGACACTGAGGCCCTACAGCAACTCTTTATGGCTTTACTGAAAATAAATGGTGCCTTTTTAAAAAATAACTTACTCCAGGGACTGTCTGTGACTCCAGGGACTCTGTTAAAGGCCACCAGGCAGTGGACAAAGCACATTACCAATTAATAAATCAAGTCTGTTCCTGTTCCCTCTGGCTGTGTTTTCCCTCCCAAGCTCCCCAGGTGCTCTGCTGCTTGTGAAAATCCATTCCTGTTCTCTCAAATGCTCTGAAGTCTCAGTGACCAACCTGCAAGTCTGTGAAATGGAGATATGATGCTTAAGATGACAACAACAGTTACACAAATACAAAGACTGATACTTCCAGAAAACGACAGATGACAAACAGCAACATTTATAAATCTACTATTGCCTGATAGGGAACAAGCATCCAGCAGTGCACAAGCACCTGACCCCATTGAAAGCGGTAACTAAGCTCCCATTAACTTGTAGGGAATTGGGATTTCAGCACTCATGTTTAGCAGTTCAGCTGCAGAGTTTGTGGCAAAAAGCAAGGTATTTGTATGCAACTCTGACCACCCAAGAGATGGGACAACAGCCCTGGCAGCCAGCACAGAACAAAGGAGTGTTGAGCTGGATCCAGTGCGCCGCACAATACACTGGCTGCGTTTGTACAATTAGCCTGTCATGATGTGAGTCACAGATAATGAAGAGCTGTCTGTAATCCCATGTAGCAGCAGCAGCAGGGCATGAAGAGCTGCAGCCGTGGCTCTGCAGGCAGGATTCCTTAAAGAAGCGTAATCAGGTCGCTTGACATATGTTAGGCATCCGTATGGCCAAGCAAACGACTCAGCCAAACACCTGGAAACATCATGGGATTGGTAAAAACAGATGCGTGACTGACAGGAAAATCCTGCAAGCCTAGTTTCCTCTTCATTGCTTTTAAAAGTGCCCATAATTTCCTTGTGCATTCACTGGGGCAAATATAGATCTACATCAATATTTTTGTAATTAAACTCATTTTTTAAAATAAATGAAATGTTCAGCTACTTGCTGAGATGAGTCCCAGATGTATGTGAATTAATGAGAGCAAGAATTTTTTCAGAAAATGTTACCTCAGCTTATCAGGACTTCTGTCTCAGCTGGCATACATTATCCTTTCATACATCTGCGAGAATGCCTTTTTGTTGTTTAGCTTCATTCTTTGTTCATTTGTGAACCCTTATAGAGACAGATGTCATCTTGGCTAGCTTGACTGAAAACCAACGGTTCTCTCCTCTCTGCCACTTTTACAACAGCTACAAAGAGCTCAGAGTGGTGGCTGCAGGGTGAGAGGCAGAAGGCCATAGAAAATGGTCTACAAATGAAGTTCAGTTTTCAAGTTCAGCAGACTCCTGTCAATATCTTGAAGCTCCCTGAGAAATGTTGAATGTTGGCAGTGCTCCATAGCTTGAGAGTGATTGGAAATCACTGATCTGAAGGATTTAAAAACAGTAAAATCTAGAACCTAAGACTTCCCGCTCTACTTGGGTCCGGGTATAGGTCCTTGGTTAGTTCAAACTAATAGTCACTTCTGTAAAATCAGCTTGTGAAGGAGACCATCACTCCTGCAGCTGTTTTCAGTGATACATTCAGGTTAATGAGTTTTGGACAATCCTACTTCCAAGAAATAACTGACTTTATTACTAAGTTCGTATTCCTTCTCACAAGGAAACATTAATAATTTAGCTGTTAACACAACTCCCACCCCTGTTGTTGTTCTTTGTTGCTTTTTAAGGTGTTTTAATGGAACCTGTAGTGGTGGCTGCTGCTGACTAAAAATCCTGGATTCATTTGTCCTTTGATTTAAGTAAAGATTTTAAAATTAAAAAAGGAAAGACCTTTCCAACAGAAAAACACTGACGATGTATTAATTCAAAAGAGATGGTGACTACTACAAAATTATTTTATTTGAGTGTCACTTAATGTTAGACTTATTATGCTGCACTTATCAACTGAACTGGTTTAGTGCAAAATTGCTTAAATAAGATACACAGGAGCAGGCTCATTCCTAAGGCATGTTCTTTGCTTAACATGAAGAAAATATCTGTAAGTCTGGATAGGGCGAGCTAGAATTTGTATTGCACATATTCATCAGAGAAAGATTAGAAAGGGATTTAGAAAAAGTCTTGTTTGCATTTAAGCATTCAGTACATAAGTTTCCCAGACTCAGGGACTCTCTACTCCCATCTCATGGTGAGCAGAGACCACAGCAGCTCTGGGACCAGAGGGACTGACACTGGAATGTCTATTTTGTGGGAACTGCAGACATTTCTGAAATATATTCATTCTGTATGGGACAAAAATTCAAATAAAATCACCCAACAGAATAAAATTTCTCCAAGTCATACACTTTAAAATAAAATGTACCGTTCTCTTTTAATTTAAACTTTTTAATGACGTGTATCACATCATCTGAATGTATTCCTTTGCTTTGAAAAGAAGCCCTAGTGCTTTAAAACTCTAATGCTGCTGGGGAAAAAAATCATCTGTGAATTACAGTGAATAGTACAATTGAGTGACAAAGAAGGTAGATCACTGATGGATACTTAAAAGCAACTCCACTGTTTGTGAATTGCTCCTGCTTGGAGAACCCTTCCTCCCCTCAGTGACATGTCTCTTTTGAGAATGATCAAGAAGACCACTCCTTTCTTATCTGTCATGCCTGTTTAGGAGTAGCATGGTAATACCCCATTTACAGTGGCAGATCTCCTTAAGAAAAATAAAACAATTTATTTTCTTCTAAAAAGGAGAATGAATACTGGATGCTTTTCTATGGCTGACCCAGGGATCCACGGCTGGGCACTGAGAGGCTGTGACAAGACCTGCTTCAATGCTCAACTGTGAAACAGCCCTCTTGCTTCTTGGGAAATGCTCCTGTTGCTATGTCTGGCACGCAGAGCTGCGCTTGGAGGAGATCACAGGTTTAGTCAACATCTTCAATTAACACATCTTTACTTGCCTCAAACTCCTGCTTTAGTCCATAATCACTCATTGTTTTACATGTCTGCAATTTCAGCTCATCCAGCGTAAGCCAACTGACACCCTCAGTGAGGAAACCTGGGTGTAGCAGGGGGCTGGCTTTTGAGCCTCCTCCTCCCTCCTGTATACCCCTATACTGACCACCCTTCAGGGCTCAAAACCTAACTGTTTTGCAGAACAGTCTTCTCATCGGAGGGAAATTCTGTGGCCCTGCCTGGCGCATGGGGGAGCTCCTTCAGTGATGGGGGACCAGCGTGTTAGTTTGCCTCTGCAGAAGCACACTTGGGGGTTAGCCACTTGATCAGGTGCCATGGTGTAGAAACTTAGGGGTTGTGGCTAGCAGCAATGGCTGACCAGGGCAAGAAGAGACTAAAAAAGCATGAGAATATTCACTTTAAGATGAAGAACTGAATCAACCCTCCTCAGACACAGGGCTTTTTCTGATGAGGTGTGGGCATCTTTGACATCCAGGGCAGAGGCAACTGTCCGGCAGCACACCACCAAGGAGGGTGAACCTTGCCCAACATCACATCAGCCCACCGAGTCTTGCTCCAACCCTGCCTAGGACCCTGGAAAAGGGAAATTTTGTGCCAGCTACATCTGCTAGAAGTTGGACGAGAATCCAGGTCTAGAGACTCCTCTGTTTGATTTCTATGGACTTGGACAGGGGTGAGATCTGTCAATGATGAGGGTCCATGATCCCTGGGTAACTTCTGTTTGTCTTGGATAGGTAACTAAGAGAAGCAGTGCTATTGCCAGGCGTCTTACATTGCTATACAGAGCCATGGGTAACTTGTAGAGGGATCTGCAAACTGAAAAAGGCTGGAAACCTGTTCTGTTTGATTTCTTTGGATTTAAAGAAGGGCTAAGAGCCCTCTATTTGATTTGTTTGGTCTCAGGTAAAGGTGAGGAGCCTTTGATTTTCTCTGACCTATTAAAGGCAAATTGACACTACTCACGTAAGTTCATGTTATTGACTTGTTCTGCTGTAGCAGACAATATGCAGCCTCTCCTAGCCCTGAAAACATTTCATTTTATATCCTGGACTCCTCAGGGAAAGGTGGTGGGGTTTATTGACCTAGAAAACATTTATTTCCTAGATTCCTAAGGGGATGGCATTGGCCTCTTCTGGCCTTATCTTGTTGCTGTTACTTTGCCGTGATGGCTTCTAATGTGCATGTTGCCATAAGGTTTCTTTGTTGCTTGTCTCTTGGTGTAGGCCACAAATGGTCAATTTTGTAATGTTCCTGAAGGAATTAATAAATTTGTCTTGTCAGACTTGTCTGTGAACTGTTGCCCCTCAAGACCTTACTGGGGCCTTGGTGTTACTATTTCCCTCACCATCAGTCTTGCCATCCTACAGAAGAAGGACCGCAGAGGCAGGACGTACAGTGGGAAAGCACATAGGTGGCATGAGATACAGGGAAGAAGAGAAACTGCTTGTGGATTTGTGAGATTGCACAACTTTTGAAAATAGGTTATGGAAAAGGATGTGCTGTGGGAGAGGGAAGTGCGTGGGGGCTTGAGCAGACCTATCCAGAGGAAGGACGCTTGTGCCAAGGCTCAGAAATCATGCACTTTGCCACTGGGCTGTGGAAATACAGCTAGTCCCAAGCACGTTCTTCGCTCACGGGAGCCCTGATGTCTGTAGTGATGGTTTCAACATGGATTCTTGCAGTCCTGAGTGCTCTGTCCTGGTGACAGGATTTCTCACCAACATCAGCAAAATTGTGCAGCGTGTGATGGGTTGTGATGATGCACACAGTGCTGGGAATGCTGCTGGCAGGCAGTCTCTAGCTCTGTGTGTGTGTGTGAGTGCCCGGAGGCACGCTCCACGCCCACCCTCAGGCCCTGGGTGGGTACCGAATGAGGGCTGGCATCAGGGGAGCAGGAGCACACGACCGGACCCGACTGCTATCTGGTTTGTAGTATCACCCACCATGTAGGCCCCTCTTTGCAAGAAGGAAGACGGCATTATCTGGCCCAGGCTAAAAATAGCCCCTATGTCAGAATTCACCTGTATGTCTTGTTTTCAACTCTATTAATAGTATTATAGTGCCAATCCTGCAAGTCCAAGCTTGGTAAGTTAAGCAGTTTTTCTGCTGTGCTTCTTTAAATAAATTTTCCAGGAACTAGTTATATAAGCCCTTTGGTCATTTTTTTCCTCAGTTAATATATTCTAAGCCAATGAGTTATAGGGCCGTAGAGAGATTGAATGATACCAATTAAACTCAAGATTTGATAATCTTTTCATAACTAGAGCAAAAGATTCGGTTCAAAAGGCACATCAAGTTGTTTCCTCTTACACGATGGCACTTGCAATCAAAATAGACTTAATGGGGCTGAGATCTATTTTTGATTATGCTGGTGCACAGCCATCGCAAAACAGTGAAAACTCCCATGAGTGGAAATGCGTGTATTTCAGAGCCATTTGAGTCGCTTTGTACAGACCTGGTGTCAAAGCATGTGTCAGACCTCTCTTGCTTCGGCTTTATATTTGGAATGAGATGGCTGTCGTTAAGCACTCAAGCAAACATGTGCTTGCTTGTGGTATTCTATACTTGGAGCTGAGAGAGGTACTCATTTCAACTTTCAGAAACTCTTCCATATTCCTTTTAGGAAAAGCCATTTTTCACAGCTAAATTCCACATTTGGAAGACTAGCTTTATAGAGAGTTGAAAGGATTTCTTTAGCTGTATGTCAAAGATGCAAAATGGTGGGAACTCAAGTTTTTCAGGATCATTACAATTTGTTGATTTTTGGTGGCCAATTAAGTAATTCAGCTGTCTTTTCTTGATATCTGATCTAATTGTACATGTCCTTATTAAACTAATTTCGTTAAAGCCAAAGACATTTTTTATGTGAATACATTCATGCAAAATTAATTTCATTTTCAGAGGTTCATTTCTCAAATTCAGAGTTATTTTTCCTAAAATAAATTTTAAAATATTTTAAAATGTCAATTATCTAAATGCTCATGATCAGTGCTATAATAAACCAGCACTTTTACAGGCTGCAGATGTTTACTTTAGTGAAGGAGTAGATTTAAGCTTTGAGTCTCCAACAGGTCATGTATAAAAAATCATAGGTCAAATTCAATGCTAACTTAGGGATTTTTTCATGGTGTTCTTCCACGCAGTATTGAAGCACTCTTTTTTGTTTGTTTGTTTATTTTATTTTATTTTATTTATACCATATGGGACTTCAAAAGAAAAAATTTTCTGGGACAAACCAAGGCTGTACCACCAGACTTAGGCAGAACCTAATACCATGGGAAGACTGCAGGCTTCCCCGGGGAGGGCAAGGCAGTACAGGGAGACTGTCACATGCATGTAAAGGCAAATGCCAACTTAGAGGCAGGCAAGCAGCCCTGCCTGCGTCTGGTGCAGGAGCCCGGCTGCCTGGCATTGGCTGTGCCCTGGTAAATCCGTGCCTGGCAGTGCAAAGGGCAGTTCAAATTAAAGGACTTTGAGCAATGATTAAGCACAGGTGAAAGTCTAATTGCATGGGTGACTCAGAGTGAGGGAGAGCAGCTGAGGGTGGGGAGGAGAGCGAGAGGAGGTCCGGGCAGACTGAGTAACGTGTAGGTGCCATGATGGGGAGAGGGATTCGACCAGTCCGAGTTAGCATCCTCTGGATGGGGGATACTGAACTCTTCATCCATGCTCAGCTCTAAGTCAAGGGGGATGTTTTGGGGTGGAGGAAACAACATGGCAGACATTGCTGCGATGTGAAAGGAAACATCTTTTCGAAGCAGTCAGGATAGGAAACAAGGGCACAAAATGCCAAAAAAGTACAATGCTGTTTCATATTATCTGTGTGAATTTTTTGAGGTAAAAGTTTCTGCTTCCCTCTCTCCAGCTTAAAAGACCCTAGTTTAACACAGGCATCCACTGCAGTGAAGAGAGTAATATGATACTTAAGAAGTATTCAGTATTTCCTTAGATGGGAGCATCTATTGCTGCATTAGAGAAGTTTCAAAACTGGATGAGATATAAATACTCATCCTCCAAACCATTCATCAGCTGCTGAGTGCCAAAGTGGTGAAGAAAGGTCTATAAAAAGTGACTCCCTAACTGGCCAGTACAGATTTTGTGATAATCCAGCTCCCTGGTCTGGCCATGAGTGGGATTATGTCTGTTGTGATGTTCCTCTTTCCCAGCCGCAAGAGCACTGCCATCACTCCTGCTGCTCCCCAGCATGGCTCATTCCAGCAGGCTTGTGCAAATTGGCCATTAATTAACCTCAGGAAATTAAAAGCTTAAAAATGAATAATACCAGTAAGAAAAAAACAAAACAAAACCAACAGGTGAAAGCTAAGCATCATTTTAAATATGAAAAATTAATTTTGCATAATGCTGAATAGGCACTCACCCGGTTCTAGAGGAAATATATTTCAGTGCTCCTAATAAAAATATTCACAACTCTTTTTTTCTTTCCCTCAAAACAAAAGGTTGAAGACTAGCTCTTCCTGCATGTCCTTTCTGAGGAACATTATCATATCATACTTATTGATTACAACACAAAAACTAAAGGTATATTGGCCACAGCACCTGCAGCAATAATTTTTACCTTCAACATTTTTACATTATAACTCCTTCTACTTCTATATTATTCCTCATTCTGTATTGTAATTTAAGTGATTATAAATATATATTAGCAATAGCTCTAAAAGCACCCAAGAGTACTTTATACACTGTCCATTTATTAAACTAATCATGATTAGTTTATTTTGGTATGTCTTTTCTCTGTCTTGATCTTTTGGTATTATGTTTTGCAATTTGAGCAATTTTTTTTCACATACTGTGAGCCTGTACATGTGACCTACTGAGAAGTTTAATAGCTTGAGAACAGCCCTGTAAAAAAATAGGCAGGATCAGCTGTTAGAAAATCCACCACAGACCCAAGGATGAGATTCATTCATATTAGTATGGTAGACATATCTTAAACAAGCAGGTTTCTTCTGCTGGAGAAAGCGTGTAACTATTGCAGGTGATTAATATTTCCATTCCTACTCACTGCAGATGGCTATTTTCCATCACAGGTAAATCACCACATTCAGTGACATCCTTGTGAATTTGGAGTGACAGTGTCATCATTATTTTGGGCTTTTCTAAACTTAAGACACATTTTATATTAAAAGGGGACAAGAGATTTTCAACCTTCCTGCTACAGATTACTGTTCCTGGCAACTATTGCTGAACTGCTGAAAGACAAAAAGAGGAAAATGTTCTATTTAGTTCCTTACCCAAGAATTCAGATTAATCATTTCCATACCATACCTTTACAAATGTCCACTGCTTAATCATCTCGGCTCTCCACATGAGCTGTGTAAGTATGACATACTGTAATCCTCGTTCTGCAGCTAAAGAAAATGCTATCAAAAGATTAAATTACTCATCTGATGAAGCAGGGTAATGAAAGGAATCACTATTAAGAGCCTCACCTTCTGTATTTGTCTGTATTTCAGTGGACCACCCCACTTGTGCTGTTTCTTGTGATCTGCCCATGGTGGCAGGTTGGCTTGGCTGGTCCTGAAGGACCACACCAGCCTGAACACCCCCTGCACTCTGGGTGGGAAGAGGTGTGGGACAGTGATGACCAAGCCAGGTCTGGCTCTCTGGGCTGGCTCAGGTGCGGGTGGGCACAAGCAGTCGAGGGGCTCAGCAGGGTGGCTACAGGGACTCCTGAACCTGACCAGGAGCCCTTTAGGAGGGTGCAGGCTGGTCCAGGCCAGAAGCACACCGGGGGCTCTTGTAACAGCTCATCACTGCAGATGACCATGTTTCACTTTTGGGGATGTTTCATGGTAGTTCTGAATTCAGACATAACCATGTAACTGACCCCTCAGAACCATCCCATCTATAGGCACTTCGACACCATAATGGTATACAATATGGTGATTGACACCCTCAAGATTATCTGAACAATTAAAAACATAGACATTTATTTTCTATCTAGAGAAAGGGTAAAAAAAAGCTCTAACAAACTGATGCTTGACAATTTTGGCTTTCCTGGAAGACAGAAAGCTCGTGTATGTTGGTGGCACAGTCTCTCAAAGGCAGCCTTGGGATGACTGGGTGGCTGCATTACTGTCTGTCTGCCTGCCTGTGCAGACAACTGCTGAATGCTGTGGCCTTTTAGTCTTAATAGATAATGGACATATACAAAGTAAGACCATTTAGGATTTAAGGAGACTCAGCTTAAAATTTTCTTAACAGATTGAAGACTATGCACACTTGATATAATGGGCCACTAAATGAAAGAAATAAGTTTATTGTGATTTTCTATTATATACAAAAGCAATAGGTTTCCATTAGTGGATTAATAAGAGCAATTAACCTTGTATGGCATTGATGTGCTAGGTTTGAAATGTTTGTAAACTAGGAAATGGGACTGTTTAAACGTCAAGTGTCCTTAGAAGACACTAATGAAGTTATGTTATGCTTTAAGCTAATCAGTGTTGTCAGACATTTATTCCCCCAGTATCTGGTGATCTTATAACAGGAGTGTTGTAAGTGAAGTGATAAAAAGGAGGATTAGCAGTAGTTAAGTGCAGAATCGTTATGGCTAATACATGCATATGTAAATGCCACCACTAGGGATAAAGGCAACATGTTTATGGATGTCCAGGCTGTCTCTAGGGTTGATGGGGACAGATGGGCTTTTCCTGAAGGTAGTTTGTTGCACCAGGTTTAGGAAATTGTTGCAGAGGGAAGGTCCCCAGCAGTGTCTCTCTGCCCCCAGTTATCATGGAGGGATCTTGCCTGACTAGCTTAGACTAGATGCCTACCTCCCAGGTGGCCTAAGTTAGATAGGAGAATATTAAGGTTTGATCTTCTTGTGCTTATTGCACAAGCATACACTGTTTCCTATAATAACTTCAATGACTTACGTATGACAGTTTAGGAGGAAGAAGCTAATTAACAACAGATATTTAACTGTCCTATCTTTATCACTAGCTAACAGAGTACTGTACTCTACATTCAACTTCAATAAGAAGAGCACTTATAAATAATAATAAAAGGCTGGAGAGAAGCCAGTGCTACATATACAATGTGGGTTTTAGCTGGAATTTATTCAGTTTCCTAAATGCATACCATAACTTCTACCTGGGTTTTCTTTCAAATTAAGAAAAGCAAATACAAAAAGTACAAACAATCTCAAATAGGTTCTGTAAAATCTGGCAGACTGTGCCAAGTAATGTGGTTGTGAACTTATGTTGTACCTGGTACTTTCTCATTTCAGGACAGGTTATTTTAGTCAGGTGGCTCAGAGCTGTGGGTTACAGCAACAAGTCAGTCCTCACTTTCAGAGCATCTCAGCAATGTGAGAGAGGAGATAGTCAGGATTTTTTTGGGTGAATGTGATCAATTTTTAAAATGTATCTTCCTACCTGTGGAGTTTCTCAAACATAATTTGAACTGATTTTCCACCCATCTAACTGGACTTTTGCCCAAGACTTAGCTGTAAATCTGTGGAATCCCAGCAACTCTCAGAAACTTGAAATCTGCGAACAATATTGCTGCAGCTCTCCAGGTGGTGGCATCCCAGCCCTGTTTTTGTCTAAGGCAAAAAAAGTGCCCTGAGAAGTGTAGGGGAAGCAAATGTTTTGTTTCATAACATTTGTTCCATTTGTAAACAAGCATTTAAACTTCATTTTAAGAGTCACACTTGAAAGGAATCTCAGTAAAACAAAACAAAGACTTCTTACTATTGTTACCTGTGGTACCTCATTTCTTTTCTTCAAGCTTTTCTAAACACTCTGTCATTCTGTGCATAGAGACTGTTTATTATTTCATGCACTATTTACTCATGTTAAAAAATGAAGTGACAAAGGATAGATGCAAAGGTGTCCTGCTTGCAAGGAACAGTGGATAAATATATTTGTTTGTACTACAGGATTGCAGTTCCACTAGAAGGAACACTTGACATTTTGATGAGTGTCTCCAGGGAAAAAAGGTACTAACTTCAGAACTTAGTTTTAATTATACTAAGGAGATTACATTATTCAAACGCATCCCACTGGTAAGGTGCAGCATTTCCTGAAACAGTTTAGTGGAAAATGCCACATTAATCAGTTTAGTATTTCACGCAAATGGCTTAATGATGGGAAGAAGTTGAAAGCACTGTAGCATGAAAAAAAAAGAGACAGAATGTTCATTTAAGGGAGTAGGATCACATTTAAACAACCTCTTTCAAGAGTAAGTTTTAGAAAGAAGAATGACAGAGGGAAGGAGGCAATGCTGTTTTATTCTTGTTGGTGTACTGGTACCCACAGTGGCTCTGGTGCTGTGGTCCGTTGGAAGAAGACATGAGGCATGCCTGAGAAGGTCACACCCCTGCAAGTTGTGCCCATGGCCTTTCACTGACTAGTTGCAGCATAAATATAATCTGCCATTGACATGTTGGCATTTATGCTGTTGGGATCTGAACTCTGTTTAATGAAGAAGGCAGATCAAGCACCTCCAGACCCACTTTGGTTTGTCTGCTCTTACAGTTAAAACACAAGACCACAAAGGTTCAGATGGAGTTGCTTCTTTCTCTTCAGAAAGATAAAGGCCAAACATTTGGGGCCANGTTATGGCTGTGTGCAGTCACTGCGCTTTTGCATTTTGTATACCTATCTGGCCATTTTTATCTTCTCGTGCCTTCCGCAGGCATTTGTAATACCTCTGTTAATGATGCACACCATTACCCACTTGTTTTGCTGTCACATTCATATGCCTAAATATTTTATTACCCTGTCCTTTCTCCTCATGTTCCCTCATTCCCATCTGTATCCCCGGGCCATCAGAAAGAGTTTGCACAGCTGGTTCAATCCCAACCTACATGAAGTGAAATAAAGTTGTCAGTCAAACTATTAATGTTGTAAAGGATCAGAGTGTGGGCTGCAATTTTTCTGAAGCAGTGACACACAAAGGTCTCTCCACACAGAATAGCCATGCCCTTAGTGGTACAAGTGCCCCTCATGCCGGTGAGTGCATTCATCTAAGAGAAGCGAGGAGTCACACTAACATTTTCGGCCAAACCACTTTGTCTCTTCAAACAGAGAGGAGGGATGCAATAAAGGGCCTTTTTGAGTGATGATATTGATGGAGAAAATAAGTGCAGGAAAACAGAAGAATGCTGGAAGGCCTCCCTTGACTCACTACCACTGAGATACAGCCAAATTGCACTATCATCTGCATTTTGCTAATGTACATGCTCTAGGAAAGTGCCTAGAAGTTCATGAAGTGGTAAGTAACTGCCAATGTGGATTTGCCGAGAACAGATCATATCAAACAAGTCTAATTTCCCTCAACGACAGTGTAAGTGGCTTTGTTGTAAAGGGAAAAACTGGGGATGTGATATATCTTGATTTTAGTTTGGTTTTTTGCAGTCTCCCAATGGCATGCTCATAGGCAGACTTATCCAGGGGAAACTGCTGAAAGCCAGGACACAGGTCTTGAGAAAACCGTCCTTAGGGGACAGCGATCACTGGTTCACCATCAACTTGGCCACACATATCAAATGGGGTTGTACGGGCATCAGTCTTGTGTTGGCTACTATTGAATAAAGACTTGGCTGATAAACAAGAGAGGATGTCTGCTGTGTTTTCACATAAGTCTAAGCTGGGAAGGATTGCAAATATTTTAGACGGCAGGGCTAGCATTCAAGAGGTTCTCAATGAATAGAGATAAATGGACTGAAATAAATAGGCTGCCATTCAATGAGCATAAGTGGAAGTCTCTACCCGTTGACTGAAGAAATGAACTGCAGTGCTGTGAGAGGGGGGCAATGAGACGGGCAGCAGTGCCACTGATAAGGATCTACAGCTTTTAGCAGGTCACAAACCGAACACAAATTAACAGTGTCATGATGCTGTAAAAAACCAAACCTCACAGTGGGATTTCTAGTTCATCATTGCTGAATAAGAGTCCAGGGCTCCCTTCTGAAGGGAGGAGAACTCCAGCTGACTGTCAGACCATGCACACAAACATCATCAGTCAGAAGCTGAACTGTATGTATAGGTTGTATAGGCTGATGGAAGATGTTATTGTTACTGGTATTAGACAATTAGTCTTGCACACCAGAGCTAGTGCCGTGCTTGCTGAGTTGTCAGTATGTCATCCTGAACATCATACCACCCACGTCTTTGGAGATGAAGAGACTATCACCTATATCAAAACCGGAGTAGCTTTTTGGTGTCTCTGGACACTAATAAATACTGAGTCAAATAACTGAGATGGGCCAGCAGGACCTTGCAGTGCATGCTCAGAGGTACACAGTGGCTGGTGCCTTTCTAGACACCTTTCTCCTCTTTCTTCCTGATTTTGCTCTTGAGTTCTACAACTGAGAGTGTTGGGAGCCCTTCCTTCCTTTGCTGCTTGCTAATCCCATGTGCACACAGCTTGTTTGACAGTATTTTGCTGTGGAGATTTTATACCTGTGGGATGTCTGATTTTCTAGGGTTTAACATTTTTGGGATAATACCTAATTTGGTCAGGTTTGTGCTCTTCTTACCACTCCAATTACTGTTTGCATTAGTGCTGTAGCTACTTCTCCATTGTACAGAAATATAAGAAAGATGCTGTGAAAGGACATTCCAGAATGGGAGAAGCCAATGTTTTGCTTTCTGCTTCCTCCTCTCTTTTTTAATGCCACCTTTCAAAACCTTTTGCTCAAACATCCTCCCGGTGATTAGAAAAGAAAAGAAGCCCTCACTTTTATTCTTAAAAAAATATTTTTAAAACAATTCTCTTTCCTGCCAGCTGTGAGCTGTTGCAGGTGCCTCCGGCACAGAGCGTTGTGTGGGTTGAGCCACACTGCTGGCGCTGGATGTCCCCAGGACTGCTCCTCTGCGGGGCCATGGCTCCCACGCCGAGCAGAATTGCTACGTAATGCAGCTTTTCAGCCTGGAGACTCAGTTTATCTCCAAGATTATATATCTTATCCTTCACCTTATTTTCTTGCTCTTTAAAATGTAAGCTTTTATTTCTTTTGTATTTCAGCCGCTTCAAATGGGCATTGCGGTTATGAAGCCTTCAGGGTATTAAAAATCTATTTTATGGTAACAAGCAGATTTTTTTTCTTAGGATTTCCAACTGAAATTCTGTACATCTCTCCCCACTCTTGATGTTTACCATTCTAACTTATGATGTTTACTGTTCTAACTTATTCCCGTGGGTTCAAATAGGCAAGTACACCGTTGCCACCAATGGACGCTAGGCTGCCACTGCTTTTTCTTGATTATGAAATTTAAAAACTCACGTGGGAAAAGTAGTCATACTTTCTTTATGAAGTGTTGACAGTCTGAGGTTTAGCCACTACAGCTACTTTGCAATGACTAAGTCTACCTTCTGTCATTTCAAATAGTGGTCAAAACTCTGCTGTCAGTTATCTTTGGAAAACCGCCCAGATTTTACCAGAGTTACATCTCTTTAGGAGAGAGCAGGCTTTCCCCCATGTTCTCTTGCATGACTCCCAGCTGGATAAAATCCATAAGCATACTGAAGACAGAATATCAACAGAACTGGTGGGAAATGGAAGCAGGATAAAATCCAATAGAGGATGCTTGACATAGATCAGTCTCTCTAATATAATTTTATGACACAACACTGTAAATTCACTGGTGTTGATTGAGCTACTCCAGAGTCACACAGTGAAACCTGAGGTTTTCACCTGGCCTCTGCAAGCAGAGGTCACCAGAACAGGAGAGAAATGGGAAGATAGGTTTTTTGTGCTGGATCTGTGCTACAGTTACAGCTTCTCTTGATTTAGCTGCTATTAAGGATTGCAGAAGAGACAGCAGACAAGAGGTGGAAGGAAGGAGAGGAAACCTAAATTAGAACTGAAGGAGTTACAAAGAAATTTGGCTTAGCAGTGCCTGATGCTTTCACTGCGGGGATTTGGAGGGCAGGACCTCCAGGACTGATTACAGGTAACAATTTTACGTGGAAGTGGAGAGCATCTCCTTATCAAAATATGGGAGAAGGAAGACTGCTTCAAGTGAAAACATTTTATTTGTGGAAGCAATGCAAGCAAGTGCAAAATATAAAGTGAGGAAAATGAGAAATCAGAGAAGTATGTAATCGGGAAAGAAATCTCTGCGTTAGACCAAGAGACAAAGGCTCTGGATATCTCAGGTCCCTGTCAGACTTTCTAAAGCCATGCGAGCTGTATGTCAGGTCACTTTGGCCATGAGACTTCAGGTCTTGCAGGCCCCTTAGCCTGAGATTGCCAATGAACTGGGTAAAATACAAAACTGCACAAAACCCTGTGGATGGACCAGCCCAACACCCTCCCATGCCAATAATGTGTATCTTCTGCAGTGATACAGGACAGACTATATGGTCTTGAGGGCAGAAACTTCCCTGTGGTTTGTTCATTGTGCAGTTCCTGAGAGCTGGAGGTGATATTGCAAAGGTGAGTAATAATAAAAATCTTCTTCATATCAAGGAGAAAACCTTCAAGGGCAAGAGCATCTGGAAGGAAGTGCCACTGAAGAAATTATCAAGCTTCATAAGCAGCTACTGCAGATGAGTTTTTAATTAAAAACACAATAAAGAGTAACAGCAGAAGAAAGCTAATCAATGGAGAAAGAAAAAGCAGAGAGGCCTGCTTGATATTTCTTCTGATTTTGCGGGTTTTTTTTGTTTTTTTAAATGCTGCTTTTCATTGTTTATGAAGCAAATGCTTAAACAAGCACTACTGGTCTTGTCAGTAATACTATAACATTTGCCTTCAGTCCCTTTGTTGCTCAGGGAACGTGTCAGATTTTCAGCACATTTAGACTTGCCATTTACTTCACAAATCACAGCTGTAGAGCGCTACAACCAAGCCAATTTAACTAGAAATGAAATGCTGAGGAAATGAAATTTCTTCAGTAGTGTTTCCAGGTATTCTGAGTTTAGGGTAATCTTTTCATTAATTTGGTTCGGCAAAGAGATAAGCTGTAAAACCTCGGTATTCCTGCAAGATTAAATAATAAAGATCACTGGTGACAGTTAAGGAATACAACATTTGTACCTTTGTGGGTCCTAGTGCAAGTTTGTGTCAACAGAATATTTTTCAGAATATTAAAAAGGCAGGTAACAGGAGATGTAAAAGACAAAAAACTCTGAAGCCCTCAATGCAAATTCACAAGCTGGTGTTTGGCCTAAGATGAAATGCCCTCTTCTAAATGAAATGCCTTTAGTCAAGGTATTTCTTGGTATAAATATTTTATCTTGGATAGTAACGATAAGCTTTATTTTTAAGGCATTTGCAGTGATCTTCAGGGCAGACAGTGGAAAGAAGCTGGTTGCACTGAATGAAATGTTGTTACTGAATTCCAGATGCAGGACACAGGCAGCTCAGGTAGCTGTCTCTGGCAGCTAGAAAACAATGCTATGGGAATGTGCCATTTTTTACCCAGTGAGAATTTAATTCCATATGTTTCTTTTGCACAGGTTAAAGAGCTCAAGGAATAAGAAAATGGGAAAGGAAGCTTATCTTCTTCGTCATGTGTGAGAACTGCAAGTAATTCTTATCAACTTTAGCAGGGGTCAAATGCACACTGTCTCACAACAGAGGATATTTCCCTCCCTCACAGTCTGACATAATAACTTGGTAACAGAAAAATCAACGTTTATTTGCGAGTATGGTGTGATTTTGATGTTGCATAAAAGCTGGCACAATGTTAGGCACTTTCTTTATTTTAAAATACTCATGTTTTGAAATTAAGTGCAGGTTACTATATGAGAGAACCACGTTAATAGCTTTTCATAGTCTTCTAGTCTGTAATTCAGATAAATATTCACAACGAAATTTTGGTCAAACATAAATGCAATTAATTAAGTCAATCAGAGATTTTCTCCCTGATCATTATTCTGATAACTGACAGATAGTAATGGCTTTTATGTAATAGAGGAAGTGATTTTGTAATTTGTTTTGCAGTAGGAAATCTGCCATAAGTTGTCTGAATATTCAGGTGTAGGCCCATTCCATATCTCATATATTCTTTTGACATTGTGGATCCTGTGTTTCCACAGAAGCATTATAAACATTAAAAAATAAATTTCCAAAGTATGGATTAGTAAAATACTTTATTTCTTTACAAAATATTTATATGATAATATTTCTTATTATAGAGAACAATAATATATCTTAGCAAAATTCAGGTTTCAAAACACTTGGCTTTTCTGACTTTTTTCCTGTTTCTCTAATCTTATTCCACTGTGAGGCACATTTGCATTGATACTATCCCATAATTCCTTCTTCAGCTTAACTTTTATCTGAGAGACACATTGTTTTGCAATTTATTTGTTAAGTGAACAGTAGGAGAAATTGCAGGAAGTGAGCAATGAAGAGTAAAGCAAACTCTGCTGTATCCTACTCTTTCCTCCTGATTACTTTCTAGATTACCACCTCTTTTCTTTTCATATAAAGATACACAAGTGTTCCCATCCACAGAAGAGCAAATTAGTGGAAAGCAGTTTCCAAGATATATTAATTTTCTCCCTTATGCCACTGCTGACATCAGCAATAAATTTGTCTGGAAGTGCAACTCCTCTTCTCTGTACTGGAACAGGTGTTTTGCTATTGATTTCAGCAAGATCCATTGTTTAGCTCTGCATTTTCTGTGTCTTGTATTCCAAATTATTGCTCTGAACAGAGGACTACTCAGAAAGCAGAGCCACGTGTATGTAACTGAGGAATCTTCTGCTTTAATAAAACATCTTCTGGAGTGTTGAAATTGAAGCCTCCCAGTGTAAGGGGTTTCTGAGCATTTCAGAAACTCTTCTTGGTCTGAGTTTAGTGTTTGTCCCTTTCATGGCATGGCTGGATCTCTTCAGCGTCAGCTTTAGATGTTCAGTCCCCAATTCTGTAGTCATGGACAAACATGTCATCTTGCGTGTTAAATGTCCTGTGCTTTGCATCAGTAATGTGTTCACAAAGTTGTTCAAGTGATACATCTGACTCGCCTGATGTTCACTTTTGCAGCAGGGCAAAACTGGGGGGACCGTGAGGCAGAGCAGTAGCTGACGACAGAGGCAATAAGGAAAAAAAGGGCACTGTGAGACAACAGAAAGAGTTTAATAGCAAATTAACCCTGTTTGCAATTAACAGCTCATGAGAAAACCTGTGGAACAAAACCTTACAAATGGACAATGTGATGACACCTTCATTGGTTGAATGTTTTCTGTAGAAACACTCCTTAGTGTATAAATATGGTACCCAACATTATTTCATACCACTGAAAATGTATTACAGAGGTTAAAAGAATAAGGACAGTTCCCACCAAACAGTAAATTCAAATAATGTAGGCTACGGTATTTCTTATTCAAGTTGTCAAATTGTGTACAGTTAATTAAATGATCTGATTGAGTGAGTGTCCCAGCATGTTTCAAAATATGATCAAGAAGCCAGCAAAACACAACATTGCTCTTTGAGTGACTTTTAGAGTAAGTCGGTGGCAAAAATGGTAGACATTGCTACACAACCATGTTGGGCAATAGAGGAGTAGTCAGGCCATGAAGGCTCTGGACCAGGCGGGTCCAGTCCACGGTTCTGCCAGCAGGAGAAAGAACATGGAGAGTACAGGTAGCAGGTACATCTGAAAATGCATTTATAAAGGCACTTTAAAAGTATCAGTACAGCACCTGTGTGCAGTACTTTGTGCTTGAAAATGGAGAAGCATAAAGCGTGGGATGTCAGCAGAAAGCTAGCTCTAGAAACTGCTCGTCTGGTTCTTTGCAGTCTCCCTGCCACCAGCTGCCTCCTTGCTGAACACGTGCTCCCTGCCTGGCATTGTAAAGTGTTCTCCTCCAGATGCCCTAGATTCGACTCAAGCCCTCATTCTGCCCTTCCTGCCTCCAACCGAGGTCTATAACAACCACCTCACAGAGATAAACAGCTCGTCCCCTATCTGTATCTCTCTGTTCCTTCTGATGTTGCTGAATATGCTCCACATCTGAAGCTCTTGCTAACCTTCTTTTCTGTAGTGCTGTCTTCTCTTGTGTCTATTCCTCCTCCCTAGCGCCACTTTAAGATTTCTTTTAGGTATTCCTCCTTTCCCCCTCTGGGGAACAGTTCTTGGTCCCTACTCTCACTCTATGACCTTTCTTTGGATGATATCATCTGCCTAATATGCTTCAACTACTATATTTAACCTTAAACAAACCCGCAATTCTTTTAAACTATTCCATTACCCCATGGGTAGTCTTCTTTAAGCAAATACAATGTTTATTTCTCCTTTTCTTTCGATGTCTGATCATCAGCTTAAACTTAACTTGGCCAAAACTGAGTTCTTTTCAGGCCTTTGCCAACTCCCATGCTTTTCTCAATCACTGATCACACTAACACACTGTTTTCAGTCACTCTGGTTCACAGCCTGACTGCAAGTTTTAACACTTCTTTCTCCATTGCTCCTTTTGCTATGTTTATCTTGCCAATACTTTCTAGACTGTAGTCCTTCCTAATTGCTCTTCTTATTTAACAATTCCAGCAGATCATCACCTGCACGCATCTTGGATACATTACCCTCCTTCTGACCTTTCCCAAACTTAGGGCATCATCCTTCGGCATTCAAAGCAGAGATGAACTCATTTTCCTCAGCTGTCATGAATCTTTTCCTTACCCTCCTACTCACCATCACATGAAAGTTCTTGTTTTGCATCACCCTTATATTCATTGTGTCAGTGATGATTGCTTTGAGAGTCAGATTTCCCAGTAATTCACAAGCACCTTTACTTTCTTCCCCCCTACTGCTTCTTGCACTCAAACTGCTGCCTTAAAGAGGAAAGCATAGCAGATATATAGATCAAGATCTAGTTCAGTCACATAAAACAACAACAAAAAACCCATCAAAACAACAAAGTCACCTGCAATGGCTGCGTGGGAAGCAGTAAGAGTGGGGTATAAAGTCTATTCACTTTAGAGTTTTCAAGTGATTCAGAATGATAAGGTTGCAGCCCAGGTTTTATTACTGTCCTTCTAAAAGCTGTGCCTTTTCCCTCTGTCTGATGTGCCATGACTTGTCTAACTTCCAAACATTTTGCAACACCCAGCTGTGTGACTGTCTATTGATGAAGTTAACATTCTTGAAAATGGGTTTTTAAGTTAAAATTAAAACAGGGTAGCACTATTTGTAGCTGACCTTTAAAGCTGTGATAATAATTAAGTGGTGAAGGCTGAGGATAAAGCATTACTGCTTTAGTTAACTTTTATTTTGTATCCCTCCTGTTCATCTACAGTTAAAAGTATGTCAAGGACATTACAGCTCAATGATGAGTATTTTCTGAATAAACATATTCAAATAAATAAGCATTCTCATTTGCATTAATACAGTCTCTTCAAGTTTCTAGTAGACTGAGGTAGCATGCAGACATAAAAGGAAAGACAACCCTTAATCCAGAGATTTATAACCTTAACATAAGGCAAGATGCAGTAGTTGAAACAAGTAAAAGGAGGCTCAGGAGGTAATGGGCAGCCATAGGTCTCCAGCAGTCACACAGCCAGTTTTTGGGAAGGCTGGTGATGTAGGCCAGATAAAGGCCTTTTATGATGTTGTTAGCAGAGACAAAGGAACATGTTAAACACAGGTATTTTAGTTTATCACTGCTCAACTCAGAATAAGCAAGCAGTGTTTTAAGGTCATCATGCTATGTGAATCATAGGGAAAGATTTGAAGGAAGAACACCATGGATTTGAGTAAAACACTGCACTTTTTACCATTACTTCTGTCCCTTTCTCCTCTCTTCCTTTTTATCACACTCACACGTCCTCCTTCCTCTGTGATTGTCGTATTTAACAGTTCCTCATAAGCAGAGGCTGTATCCATCTTTGTGGCTGCACAGTCCTTAATACAAGGGAGCCCTAAGCAAGGTGCAGCCTATGGTTACTAGGAAAACCATCATCACACCTATTCTGCACTTCTGTGCCCTTCGCTTTGCTTGCAAAGTTAAACGAGAAATAGAAACATCAACATTCAGAGCGCTGAGATCTTTAAACCCCTGCCTGTATATCCCTCCTGTACACTGAATGGTGCATAAACTGACAGAAAGATTATATCTGGGTGTACAATTTAAACTGATGATAAAAATGGTCAACAAGACCTAGGTTCTTAAATCCCTTGAATAGGTTTAACACCCGTATCTTGATCCTACAGGTCAGGCATCAAAATCTTCATGTGGCACCATTGCACCTGTATCACAAAGCCCCGAGGAGGGGGACGGAGTCTCCTACCCCACGCTGCAGAGCAGGAGAGAGTAGAGACAGATGAAGAGTGCCCCACCAGCCCTGTCTGCACCTTGAGACCTCCCTCCACTGCCAGGAATGCAAACCATGCACCGCACACCACACACCATGCGCCGCACACCACGCACCATGCATCGCACACCACGCACCACGCAGTGCATGCCACACACCATGTGCCGCACACCACGCACCACGCGCCGCACACCATGCACCGCACACCACACACCATGCGCCGCACACCACGCACCACGCACCGCAGACCAGGTGTTGTGCACCACGCGCTGCGTACCACACACCGCGCACTACAGGCCACGCACCGCACACTGCACATTGCGCACTGCAACACCACACGCTGCCTCACCACACGCTGCTCACGTCACACCAGCACTGCACACACCACCTGCTCTGGAGCCACACACCGGCCATCTATCTCCCCTCTCCCTAAGACCTATCTCAAAGGATACAACTGCATGACTACCTTAAGTCAGACATTTCATAACATTCAACCACTTGACTTCACAAATCTAAATCTTATTCACTTTGTTTGTAATTTCCTTTTTATTTAAGAGATTGGAAACAATTTCTGTGAAGTACACCAGGACCACGGCCACTTTTCCTCAGTGTGGCTTGACCTACAAGCTTTCAGGAAAGAGCTCCTGGCACTCTATAGAAGTTCAAGAACTTTTCAAGAGGTCTTGAACTCTATAAAAACAACTGGATTTGCTGTTCCCAGCTGTTACCTTAAGGGGGTGGCTGGCTGCTGGGAACATGTGCTTGGATGAAGAGGTGGTCATGGTAGCACAGTCTCATTTCCCTCCGTTATGCCCTTTTACTATGTTTCTTCTACATTATCATCTTGGCAGGCTGTGTCCTGGTTCCGGCTGG
>VZTQ01010745.1:119421-131454 GCA_013400755.1 Pelecanoides urinatrix | reverse complement strand
AATAACCAATAGCGGGTAGTAACATATATTGTATATACTGATTGATTAACTTAGTATGTTTATTGGATAACATCTGCAAAAGACAGTAAAGCCCCTGATAGGTTAAGTTAAAACTAAATGATATCTCAAAGTACACACCTTAAAAATCAGTGAGCTTCAAAGACTGAAAGAGCCCAAGATCTAGTCCCAATAATTCACGTGGAAGCAATAAGAGGCTTTCTCCTAACCATTCAAGTCATGTTATTTGATAGACTATTATAGAATCCAAGTCTTTACGTAAACCCATAAAACCATCTGTTGTAAATAACAAATAATATTGAAATTGGAATTATCTGAGTACATTAATTGTGTATTACTGAAACTAATTACTTTTGAAAAGATAGTTGAGCAAATAAATTAAATTAAAAATCCACAATTTTTGTCATGAAAGGATGGAAATTCAGGCACTTAACTGTAATAACTAAATACATGGTGGTTTTAGACTAAAAGAAGTACAGTTGGTGTGAAAAAAACAATCTAATGTGCAGTAATGATAAAGGTAGAAATTATAACTTGCCTGATTTGTAAGAATATATATAAATTTCTACTCTATTTCCACTAAGTGTTTCAAACAATATAGCTTCTGCAGTGAAAATGTAATGAATCTAGCTGTTCTGTTTAATCACAGCCACAGTATTCTTTGACCTGTATTTTGAAAGAGATTACTGTGGCTTGAAACACAGAAAGATCCCCATCTGTAGTGACTTTGATAAATGTGCTTGAGTTTATGTTCGTATTCTCTGTTTGTGTCAGTAGGAGCTTTGCTCCAGGCCGCAATGTACATGTGACTCCTCCTGATTGCACCCACATCATACCTCAGCAGGAAAGAGCTTGGACTTGCCAAACATCCCCAAATCCTTTGCTTCCCACGCTAATTAGTATGTATGTCTGACCTTACTCATTGAGCCTACTAGATAAACCTACAGCATGTTATATGTGAGGAGAAACCGTTTTTCTCTGAGGATCCGCACAGAAATGATGTCTGCTGTAGTTGTTGGGACAGACAAGGCCAAAGAAAGGATATTTTAGTCAGTGTTTTCTGTAACTGGAGGCAGAACTCCCACCCTAATATTGGCCCGAATGCCTAACACCTGCAGTACTAGGAGCTCATACTTTTGCTGATGCAGTCTAGCAAGTCTTTCTAGAATTAAGAAGATACCAGGATGCAAACGTATTATACATTGTACCTCACACTTTTTCTTCCTTTGCCGCAGGCATCCCGAACTGAAGAAGAGTGCACCTCAAAAGTTAGTTATCAGACTATTTCAGGATAATCATGAGTTCAGAGGGTTAAATCTCATACAGGATTTTGTACACTTAACTGGAAATAAGGAGTTCATTTGAATATGCTGGTGTGTTTACTAACTTCAGTGAAGACACCAGAAAGCTGTTCCACTGGGACAAGGAATTTTAGCTGTCACTTGTCACAGGAATATTTCAGTGGGTTGAACTTAAAATGAAAGGGCTGCCTCTAATTTGCAATCACATGCGCCAACTTGTCAAGCTGCATCATGCACTGAATTTCTATACCTAGGAGGCATGCGCAGGAACACTGTTCCCTCCAATAAATCTGTAATTTGCTCTGACCTTCTTTACATACTGAATGGATCATGTGTGTTTTTCAGTTCTTTCAAGCAGTGGTCTCTCTGACTGCCTTCCCTGACCTATCTCACCCAGCTTCAGCCTGTGGGCAAACATCAAGCCAGGTCATGCAATGTCATAAATCCTGGAATCCAGGTGGTGAATCAGTGCTCTTTGGCTGCCTCTCAAAATAATGTTTCACAATCATAATAGCCCTCCCATGTGCTCTCCCTCCTTCTTGGCACAGATGCCCCTTGAATCCTGGAATGCCACTTATGTTGCCTATAAAATCTACCCATTCTGGACTTCCCCTCACAGGAAGCTGTAGCAAACTGTCAGCCAGGGGAAGTGAAAAATTGAAGGCTCGCAGAAAAGTTTGAATAGTACGAGCTCTTCAAAAGGCCAAACACATCTGTTTTTTCATCAGCATTTGAACATATGTCTAGCATTAAGCAATAAGGAAACGTATGCCAACAAGTGCATTACATGCCAAAATGAAAATGAAAAAGCAGCAATATAAAGCTACTTTACTCCTTCAGGGGTCTCTGATATAAATGTTCTGGGGTCACTTTTATGCCAGCATGTGGCCTTCTGCAGTCAAACAATTCAATAATGTTTATCTAATTGAGGGGAGCCATTCAGCCTTTGAAAAGACTACACTCCAATAATAAATAAGTGAGGGTTTCTTGTGTTGAAATAGACTACTTGAAAAAAAAAAAAAAGTAAGTTCCTCTCTGCCCTGCTGGATACAGTGTTGTGGCCTGATTGTCTACCAAAGTCTAAACAAATTGAAGAAGTAATCTCCTCTTTTGTTTTCAATACATTCATAAAAAATATTGGTGGGGAAAACAGTGACATCAGTCACCTTATTTACACATTTGTCTGCAAGATTTTATCCCCAGCAGATGTTTTCTTTTGCCTTTTTGGCTTTATCTGCCACCTTGAAATGATTCAGGTAAGTCAGCAGCAGAAGTTCATTTCTATAGGCTGACCCTACTTTTAAGCTGTCTGGTTTTGTCTCCCCTTGCTCCTCTCAAAAAGCGGGGAAGAAATTGAAAGGAAATATGCCTGCCTGAGACATCAGTAACAGGAACGAGTTTGATAAGTGGCGGTTGTTGCTTATCCATTGATTAGGGCCTAGGGCTGAGAATCCCTCACAGGACCTATATGTCTGGCTTGATGTTTTCCTTCAGATGTGTCAGCAGAAAAAAAAGAAAGGAAGATATATTAACATTTCCTGGAATCTGAAGATATAAAATATGATTAACTTTTAGCCAGTTACAGCCTGCTGACGCCTAATCCATGGCCATATTTGTAACTTGCTATCTGTAAGCTCTGGCAGATTCACCCCTTTGGAAACTTTTTCTCAGGAAGATTGGTGAACAGTTCTGGACACAGTGGTAAAGCACTCCAGCAGAAGTGTTAGGAATGTCCTAGTGACCTCATGAAGGTGAAGGTATTAGCGTTGTGGCTCTTCACAGATCTCTCCTGAGGTCCTGAGGTCCTGAAGGTGCAACTTCATGGTTCAGGGCCATGTCCCCCATAATGAGACACGAGACATGAGACATATACTGCAAAACAGTATAGGATGGAAGTACCTTTTTTTCATGTGAGTAAAAAAATCTTCCCACTCAGTTTTTACACATGAATAACATTTAACTGTTAAATATCATGTTTGTTATTAGATTCACTTTTGGATTATGCATTTGCATGCATAAATGAAGTGACTGCATTTCAAGACTCTGCTCAACCTCTGGGATCTTTGAAAGAATTACTACACATCACCAAAACATATTGTAGAACAAATACACATTACCTTTAACAAAATGTTTTAAGAAGGTAGAGTTTTTGCTTTCACAAGGTTTTCTTCAATTGCATAAAGTTTATTTGTTGTAGACTATTATTATGAATTTCCTGAGCAGCAGTTAAACAGGAAAGATTAAAGTGAGTAGATGAATATGAAATAAACACTTGTGAGGTATTTCTGCTATGGCTTTAAGAAAAGTCTTTTTTGTAATTACACAGTGATTAACAACTGTATTTGTATTTTCTTATCTTGGTGTCATAAACATCCCCCTTTTTGAAGCTGGAATTAATATGAGCTTTGAAAGAGAATACTGATAGCTCTTTTGAATGTTGAACAATATTTTCTTTGAGGATTATGCAAATTAGTTTTAAAGTCTCATTAAATGATAATTTTTAAAACAACTCTAAAACCAACCTCTAAAAATTCTTAGCTAAAATTCAGATCAGTGGAGCATGAAGTTGGTAGGTAACACCTTGCTAGATATGTTGCTCACACTGCTACATTCTGTAAATATTTTATTTGCATTTAATATTTTCAATGTACTAATTGTCTAATATGTCCTTCAATCATTTTCACAATATATTTATGAACCAATTTACATATTCTCAATATTAAATACAATTTTAACTTCTTTTAGGCAAATTAGACTATGCATTAAGAGGACCTTTAGTCTGATAGGCAGATACTGACAGGAATAGAAGTAATTGGTTTTTAAGGTAGTGTAGCAGTGTTTATTAAGATAATTATTTGTAAGTTGGATACTTTAATCACCTAATCACTGCTTGCAATCTTGCAATAACACTGTGTTTTTCATATAGAGCAAAGCTTAAACAGTTCGTGAACTTCTTTTCTTATCATGCGATGTGTTAAACACATATGACAATTGACTATGTCAAAATGTGTGTCAAATTAGACAGCCACTAAACAGATTTATTGTAAAACCATTTAAAATATCTTTTAAAGGAGCCAGGAGGGAACTGTGGAAATCCTTGATAAATCAGAGTGATATTAAAGAATGTCAGAAGTATCTTGTGGGGATTTGAGCTTGGGTGTCTACTCACTTATTATCAAAACACGCGAAATTTCCTGCCACATCTGAGAGGGAGAGAAATTGCACTAGTCAATGCATGTATTAAAGGAAATAAGAAAGCAGCAGCCTCCAAAAGGCAAATAAAGCTGAGAAAGAAGTTGGGAGATGAAGATAACACACTGTTCCCAGATGAATCTTGCAATATTTGTTTTCAATTCATTTTTATTTACTGAGAATTGGGTTCCTTCATAAATATAAAAACAAAATTACAAATAAATGAAGAAAAAAAAGATAAATAACCTTGGACACTTTGTATATTGTTTACAACAATCTGCTTCAACTGAGTAGTAAATCAAAAGCTGCTTTGTTTAATGTCAACAGATTTCAGGTTCTGAACTTGTGCTTCAGCCTAGAATTTATTAACTGTGTACATATCACTAATTGTAAATGTATTATTAAGTAGAAACACTAGATAAAGCTTCCTATGTTCACATTTCATTCTTCTTTGAAAATCTCTATATTGTTTGTCAGGAATTACTTTTCTTCTTTGGAACATTTCAGTGATGAGTGACCCTTTCAGAAAGAACACCAGTGCTTTGATTTATTTTGAAGGCTTTCTCGTTAAACTGTATACTGCTATATTGAAATACATGACTACTCTAAAAGTGCTGACACGAATATTTTTTCATATTACTCTTTAAGTTGGTTGATTTTCTGTGAATGTTAAATCAAGGACATGAACATACACTTCTTCATCTGCATAGAGGTGAAGATGCTTCATATATTCATTATTTCTTCCTCTGCTATGTGTATAGATTTTTTGAAGAAAATGTACTAAGCAAGTGTTTAATAAAACTCCCAGTTTTATATCTCATGCAGCACTGTAATTTTTTAAAGTTCAATTATAGGAATCTATTAGTAATAGTAATCTATTAGTATCTATTAGTAATAACTGTACTAATACACATTTCTAGAAATACTTCAGCACAATTATATAAATTAATACTAACATTCGTTTGCATTTTTATAGCCTTGCTGTGACTAAGTTATATTTATAGTTGAGAAGTTGGTCTAATTTAGTACCTGCTTAAGGCATTTATAATTTTCTATGAAACATTTGGAATAAAGTTTTTTAAAGTTTTTCTCAATACAAATGACTAGTTACTTTTTTTTTAATGGTGTATTATTGCTTTTCAGAAGGATTTGAACTTTACAAAGGACTCTCTGTAGTTTGAATATTGACTGTAGACAAGTTTAGAGTGTGTTAGAAGCATGCAGACTGATTTTAAATGCATTTTAACAGAGGTTTGTTGAGACATTTGTCTGTCAATGTTTCTAAAGCCATGTGCTTGTGGTTTGCTAATTACACTGAGATCTGTTATTATATATCTGCTATAATATCTGATTTCTCTTAGATCTGCTAATATTTACTAAATAACATTTGTTTAACTGAAATACCACATCCTGAGTGTGTGAATGAGGTTGGACTTTATGATGAATATTCTAGTCAGTGTGTCTGTTTCTGAGCATTTGCTTATATGACATTTTTTCATGAAATTTAGAAAGAAAAGGGTGACTATTTCCACAAAGTGTCATGTGATTATTTAACATCCTTTTTCTTTAAAACTGTAACCAAAAAATTGCATGAGTAAACATAGGTGGTGGAAAATTTAAATACCACAAAGGAATTACATTTGGTATTATATCTCCAGTATCTTGGGACTTCCTCACATGCTGCAGACCATATAAGCAGAGAATTTTTCAAACTTTACTCTGTTTTTGACCTCTGAGTCATCCACACTGTTATACTGTAATGAGCATTTAGGCATTTTTTCAGATTCTCTAAGTTTGTTTGATGTCCCTCATCAATATCATAAAAGTAATTATCCAATTACTTGTTAGCAGTTATTTAAAACAGGGTTGTTTTGTTTTTTTTTTTTCCTAAGGTAAACCTACTTGCTTTTCTTTCTTCACCTATCACTACTGCTTAAAGCTCACCTAACATGCTGGGAGCCAAATTAGCATAGGACTCCGGACAAATTAGCATAGGGCACTCATCAGTGCAGATAGTGTCAGAGAGCACTGAATTTGTTTTCTTATTAACTGGTATCAGGTGTTAGTTACATACGCTCATTAAGATTTTTACCTTTACTGAAAAGAAAATATCATCATGCTCATCTTCTAAAGACGGTTTAAACCTGTACATTCCTGTCTGTACATTAGAATTCCTTAAATTATTTGAAAATTTTTCTTCATTGTTTTCTTTGCCTTTACTTCTTGAATAATATAGTTTTGGAGAAAGAAGTAGTCTCTCCTTTAATAAAGGAGGTTTCATAAGTTCTGAGATTTAAAGGCTACTAAAATGGAGATCTGTAGATTGTCACAAGAAAAAAAAAAAAAGGAGGGGGGAACAATTAAGGAAAAAAGGTAAATGAGAAAGGTTGTAAGAAATGAAAGGGGAAAGAAGCAGAGATAGAATTAGTGGAGACCCAGAGTTATCACTTTGATAGTGATGACTTCAAGAGGAAAGAAGAAAGGTAAAAGATAGGAAAGAAGAAAGAGGCAGAAACAAGCAGGATTATGCAGTACAGGATTGTCTTTGAACGTAGTGCAGAACAAAAGCATCTGATTTATCAAGTGGAATATCTTTTTTTAAACACAGAAAACAGCTGGATGCTCCAAGACTACTTACTGGTTTTTGGTTGAAGTTTATGATATTGATCCTGATCATTAATCCTCAAGTGATGTGGGTTCTGTCAGTGTGAGAGACTCTTCTTAGCATAACACTGCTACAGCTTTTACGTGTGTTTAACACCTTTCAAGGTAATTATTTTTATTTCGGAATGAAAACAAAACATTTTTTGGGTTTGAGTGAAATAGAATCAGATTACTTGATCCTCAGGTTTCAAGTCAGTCCTGGTCAGAAGCAATCCGGCAAAATGTCAAAAATCTCATTACAGAAATCTTCATAAAAATCAAAAAAATCACTGCTGAATGTCTTGACTTCGAAAAACAGTGTATTTTGACAGATTACATGTTGTCAAAAATATTTTGACCATTTTAACTTGTCATTTTAACATTTTCTGTGGGGTTATGAAACTCCCTCCTCCCTTTAGACTGTAACATACCAGATCTGTATCATTTTAGAGCATGATGGGAAACTGCTTCCTGTCATGGACTTCGTGGCAAATGCTAAATAATTTCATATGGTTGGTTTTTAGAAGGGATGTGTGGAAACATCTTTTCACTTTTATTTAGTTTGTCTGGTTTGTTTTTATATATTTTCAACTGGCTAGTGGGTTTGGCTTTGTTTGTGATTTATAAACATGTTGAGGTAGACATGAAAAAAATTCAGGCTCCATAAAGCCTGAAAAGTTGTGGTGCTTAACTTAGCTAGGATCCAGAACCCTACAGAATGAGTTCAAAATATACTCAGTTTTATGACTCAAATGGCAGAAGTTCTTAGTCGCAAGCCTGAGCAGCCATTAAAAAATACACCCAAATACAGCCTTCTTTGTCTTCCTTACCCAGTACTATATGAAATACTTTTGCTCTCGCTCCTGTCATTGAGTATGTACATTTTC
Source organism: Pelecanoides urinatrix (assembly GCA_013400755.1). Classification (NCBI taxonomy): domain Eukaryota; kingdom Metazoa; phylum Chordata; class Aves; order Procellariiformes; family Procellariidae; genus Pelecanoides; species Pelecanoides urinatrix. The sequence continues at coordinate 123,413 of VZTQ01010745.1, read as the reverse complement.
TGATTACTTCTTTGTGTAAAAAACATACACAGTTCTTGCAGGCTGGATGAGAAGTCAGGTGCTCTCTTCTTAACAGCTGAGTTAAAAAAATACTGAAGAGGTCCAGTAAATCAGGAATGCTTTTGCACAGTGGAACATAATTAGCAGGAAATAGTGAAAATTGCCTGTAACTACAGGATAAAACATTTTAATGGGAGATATAGGTTTCAATTCATCCAGGAAGAGGCTAAACTTATACCTAGATTTTTCATACTCTGGATAATTGTACAAATCATGGATCCATTTTATGAAGAGAGAGGAAGGGGTATTGTACAAGAAAGAAAGAAACAAATTTCATGAAGAATGCTCTTATTCCAAGTGCAGTTTCTCAGAGATAAAAGGTTGGGAAAAAAAATCTAGCTTCTGAATCTTGCCTATGTTTGCATATGAGTTGGGTTAACTCTTAAAAACTTCCGGTGAGCAGATAACCAGAGCTCTAAAAGCCTAAATTAAAGATTAAAAGCAAAACCAAACCAACCTGTTTGATGTATAGTTTCAATGCCTGCAGAAAGAAATGACTTGTAAACACTTGTGACCATGAGACCTTAGTTCTGAACACAGATATCTAAATTTTAGTCTTCTGTAACCTTAGGAGGTCTTAGATAACAGGTCTTTGCGACTGAACCTTGAAGAGGAAATGACAAGAAAAGTTTTGTGAAGTGATAAATATAGCAAAAGAAAAAGAAACATTTGGAAAATGATTGCCTTTAATGAAATACTGCCCTGAAAGATTTAAAGAGTTTTCATCAAGTAGTTCTCTTCCAGCCCACTTCATTCAAATACATGGAAATAAAACATAGAGCACAGATACCTTTGAACCTAATATGTAGGAATGCTGGGTCTTTACATTGCCTAAAATTGTTATGGAAAGAGGGGTAAAATACATAGATATACACACATATCTATATATATATGTGTGTGTGTGTGTGCACTTTTAGTATTTTCAGTGAATTTTGTTTTTATTAAACTGTGGAGCTAATAATAATAGATTGATATCATATGATATTTACAGATATTACAGAAACTTCCTTGAATATCACCAGTCTATCTACTTTAACTGGCAGATTATGAAACAAATATTTCACACGGGGATTTTTGATGGACAGCACAGTCTCTATCAGCATAACCTAACACTCAGACAAGTTAGAACTTATATTGTCGGACCAGTAATAGATTTCTGTGCTGAATATACTTTTCACATGAATTTAAGTTTGCAGTTCTTATGTCTGGTATTCAAATGTTGAAAAAATATTATAGTACTCAACACAGTGTATAGATTATTTACTAAATTGCCTATGAATAACTATTTACAGCACATGTACCCAAATATATTAGATGGACTATAACAATATTTGCCAATGTAATATGCATACATGCACATTTATTTTTCTACTGAATGCCAAAAGTATGTCCAGAAATGTAGAAGGCAGAGAATATATTGTTCCTTCCTCCAGGCTTTCATAATTTAAATATCAAACTGAATTTATATATCCATGCTTCTTAGCAGTAAAACCCCCATAATTTTAACATGATATATGTATAGTCAGAAAAAACTGCCATAGCATATTACATCTTTTTCTTTGGCTTTTTGTGTTGGCTTTATAGACATTTTCTTGATTCATTTTTCAAGAGAAATGAATCCTTAGGGTTGGTTACATAAAAGATTAGAGAGGATTAGAAGGCTACCAATGGTGTTTGCACAAACTTAACAAAAGATGTCAATTAGTGTTGCAAACATTGAAAATCAATTGCTATTTAATGATATGCAATAACCTCATTAAAACCATTTTAGGAATGCCCTAGAGTCTTTATATTATGGACATTAAACAAATACAAAAGTACATGTGAACCATCAACTGTTGTAAGACACAAGAAATAATATTTTTCTCCTCACTTATAAACAAGTAGGGAAGTCACCAGTAGCGTTTCTCCTTACCTAAAATTTCTATAAGATTCTTCCCCTTGACATTAACATTCTTTGACAGGTTAAGGTCCAAAAGTAGAACTCACCATCAGTATAAAAGCAAACTGAGGTCATAATGAGCCATGAAAGGCTCTGTTATCACTTTCTAAAACACATAAAAATAGAGACACAGCCCTTAAGACCTTCTATATTCCTTCTAATGCTGTATCACTCAGAAGTTATGCTTCCAGAATAAAGAACAAACAGCCCTTTTGTGTACATGATTGCTTACAAAAATATTTTAGATATTCATTTTTAATATAATGCACTAATATTTAAATAAATTAAAATATATTTAATAAATATAAAATACACATTGGTTGTAAAGTCTTGTGAGATATATAATTTACTAATAATTTATTTCCAAAATATTTTCTTTTTTTTTTTGGTTAAATTGAGAATTACACCTCATACTCTTTTTTCAGGGGGAAAAGAAAAAAAAACGCCTAAAGGATATAAGAGACTTTCTCTTGGGTTGCTCAGTAAAATAGTGAAAGGTTCCAAACTGGAACTGACAAAGAACAAGGATTTCCTTGGACCCAGCACAGCAATACATCATTGAAGAAATATCTGCCAGTAGTCTTTCTCCTTACCTAAAATTTCTGTAAGATTCTTCCCCTCAACATTAACGTTCTTTGACAGGTTAAGGTCCAAAAGTAGAACTCACCAAACCTTGATCTTCAGATGATGCCTTCTAACTGCAGAGGCACTCTGGGAAACAATACCAAATGTCTTGTGTTTGGTTTTTCTGTGGTGTTTTTTTAATTTTATTTTATTTTCCTAGAGGTAAAACAATCATAATTAATAAATATTATTTCAAAATATAAAACATATGTATCTAGGATACAGAAATTATAAATATAATTATCCAAGTGCAAAGAAACTCTTTTTGCTACTTTCATGGAATTGGGTAGTGTAAGATATACCTAATGTCTTTGGGACATCATTTTATATCAGGAGAAATGCGTTTCCAAGGGCATCTGGTTTTAAAGAATTTCTCTTACTTCTCTTTCAAGGTCCATGTAGAAGTCTGTTGTATGAGAACATTAGTTTGTCCAACAGAAAAAAATGGCTTTGGTACATAAATTTATCTTTTTTTGCAGCCATCTTTGCCTTAGGAAGCCCCAAGGCCATGCAACTCAAAGAATACCTGAGAGCATCACTTTAATTCCTTAAGTTGCAGCTGACAAGGTGCCCTTGGTGCAAAAAAGCTTAGGGCATCATACTAACATAAAATTTTAGAAAACCGTGTTGTTGAGAAGACAGAAAGAAAGGATTTCTTTAAAAAAACTCTGAGGGCATTAGACATGAACTCCCATATTAAGTCAGGTAATTATATCAAACCCCTCAGTTATAGCCAAAGAAATGTGCACTTCAGGATGTTAATCCATGCCAAATAAAAATACAGCTAAATGAACAAATAAACAAGCAAGCAAACTTCCCCGAAGATGCCTTAGGGCATCAGCTTTGCACAGGCAGTTTTTTGCTAGGATACCCCAATGGCATAAATGAATAATAAAATGCAGGAGACAGACCGTAGCCCAGGTAGACCACACACACATGAAATGAAAGATAAAGAAGCCCTATTTTCACTTTTTTTTTTTTTTTTAAGATAAGAAAAATGAGAATTGAAAAGAAAAGAAGAAATGGACGTTAATAAATAGAGAACTTGAAATGGAAATGGAGAAGGCAGAAGGCACAGCAGAGGATGAGTATGACAGAGAACATAGAGGAAAAAGTGGTTAAAAAGAGAGGAGGAAGGAAAGCAGATGGTTCAGCTGGGAATGACAGAGGTTCTTTATATGTTATAGTATACGCTATAGTAGCACTGTATTATTGTTATGAACTATTTTATGTTATATATAAATAATTATTGTTATATATAAATTATTATTTGGCCTGCTCAGGACACTGGTCAAGAGGGTCCCTTGGGAGACAGTCCTGAAGGGCAAAGGGGTCCAGGAAGGCTGGACCTTCTTCAAGAAGGAAG
>VZTQ01010745.1:63109-118938 GCA_013400755.1 Pelecanoides urinatrix | reverse complement strand
TGTTCAATATCTTTATCAACGATCTGGATGAGGGGATTGAGTGATCCCTCAGTAAGTTTGCAGATGACACCAAGCTGGGCGGGAGTGTTGATCTGCTGGAGGGTAGGAAGGCTCTGCAGAGGGACCTGGACAGGCTGGATCGATGGGCTGAGGCCAATTGTATGAGGTTCAACAAGGCCAAGTGCCGTGTCCTGCACTTCGGCCACAACAACCCCAGGCAACGCTACAGGCTTGGGGAAGAGTAGCTGGAAAGCTGCCCAGAAGAAAAGGACCTGGGGGTTCTGATTGACAGCCGGCTGAACATGAGCCGGCAGTGTGCCCAGGTGGCCAAGAAGGCCAACGGCATCCTGGCCTGTATCAGCAATAGTGTGGCCAGCAGGAGCAGGGAGGTGATTGTGCCCCTGTACTCGGCGCTGGTGAGGCCGCACCTTGAGTAGTGTGTTCAGTTTTGGGCCCCTCACTACAAGAAGGACATGGAGGTGCTGGAGCGTGTCCAGAGAAGGGTAACGAAGCTGGTGAAGGGCCTGGAGCACAAGTCTTATGAGGAGCGGCTGAGGGAACTGGGACTGTTTAGTCTGGAGAAGAGGAGGCTGAGGGGAGACCTCATCTCGCTCTAGAACTACCTGAAAGGAGGTTGTAGTGAGGTGGGGGTTGGTCTATTCTGCCAAGTAACTAGTGATAGAACGAGAGGAAACGTCCTCAAGTTGCCCCAAGGAGGGTTTAGATTGGACATTAGGAAAAAATTTCTTCACTGAAAGAGTGGTCAGGCCTTGGAACAGGCTGCCCAGGGAAGTGGTTGAGTCACCATACCTGGAGGTATTTAAAAGATGTGTAGATGAGGTGCTTAGGGACATGGTTTAGTGGGCATGGTGGTGCTGAGTTGACGGTTGGACTTGATTATCTTAGAGGTCTTTTCCAACCTTAGTGATTCTATGATTCTATGATTCTATGACATTAGGAGAAATTTCTTTACTGAAAGAGTTGTCAGGCCTTGGAACAGGCTACCCAGGGAAGTGGTTGAGTCACCATCCCTGGAGGTATTTAAAAGACATGTAGATAAGGCACTAATATTCTCTCTGTGTCTTTATACAGAATATAGGATAGAGTAATTCAGCTTGGGAACATCCAGAAGTAGTTTGTAGTAACTAAAGAATTTGCTTTGTGAAACACATGTTGCATATTAATTGAACTGTATAGGAGAGGGTTCTTGTATACAAGCAGTAAGTATATTTATCCCACAGATATTTACCACCTCAAAGTAATGCCATGAGGTCTTGAGCAGGAAGGATGAAGGGCAACTTTGCACGCTCTGCAGGATCAAACAAGCTGTTAATGGTAAAGGCTGGGTTTACTTGTGACGCATAGGATACGGGAATATGCTATCCATCTTGCTGATTTTAGTCATCTTTATTGATTAAGAAAATGGTCTGTATAAAAATTCTTGTTCCACAGTGATGTACTTAAAAGTTTTATGGAGAAGAGCTGGGATTACCCCAAGCACCTCATGGCTTGCAGAATTTTTATTTAGCTACAAGCTAGTTGTTTTAAATTAGAATTTGGCCTCTGTTAAGGACAGATCAAAGCAGAGAGGAAGAAAGAAGGGCATATACATTCTTAATTAACTCTCACTTTTGAAGTGAGAACCTCAGAAAAATCCAACGAATAGACTTCTCATATGCTGACTCCGTATAAACTATTGATTCCTTATTTGGTGGCAACTGAGGCAAGTTAAATATTATCCGAAGGGCTGGATTTCTTCTAGCTGCCAAAAACCTCAGACGGTTAGCTTGCTGAAAAAGTTCAGAAAAATCCAACGAATAGACTTCTCATATGCTGACTCCGTATAAACTATTGATTCCTTATTTGGTGGCAACTGAGGCAAGTTAAATATTATCCGAAGGGCTGGATTTCTTCTAGCTGCCAAAAACCTCAGACGGTTAGCTTGCTGAAAAAGTTCTGAAATGTTTAGAGAAGAAGTGATATGCTGTCATTCTTCTCAGAAGCATCCATGTGATGCATGCTACATAATACTATTGCAGTAGGAATAAAAAAAAGCACTCTGAAAGAATTCATGTGTGTCTTACAGTAAATCTGCCATCCTTGTCATAGTGCTAGAGCTAAACCCATGCATTTAAAAACATAACATAAGAGAATGCAGGTGGAGAAATTTATATAAAAAAATCAGAGTATTTGTAGAGTATAAAGAACATTTGTACAGTATAAAGCACTTATAGAGTATAAAGAATATTGCAGTATTTACTGATTTATAATATCTGTTTGAAAAGTATTCATAGAATTCAAAATATTTTTATAAACATTTTATACCAGTTTCAATGCTTTGGGAGTACATTAAATATTGAGTATCATCATAAATGGAGATATTAAAAATTGAAATTATTAGAATGGTTATCTCTTATATGTACTTTTTACACTTTCATTTTCATAAATACAGGAGAATTCAGTTCAATATTTAGGTTATTTTCAGTCATAAACTTTTAATGGCAAAAACATTTGCAGAGGCCTATACTTGAGTACTAGAGGAAAAATACTGTCCATTTCTATGTGTCTACAGGGGCAAAAAGAAAATTCTAGATGTATTATTTAATTGTCATTTAACACTTCTAAATCTGCAATCAATCTGCAAATTCAAGGATCACAGAGAACTCAGGAAAAAATGCAGAGACCATAATGTTAAAATTGTTTATACAGGGAAAATCTATAGTCTTTCTGAAATTATGCATTATTCTATTTTTTAAAAAAATCTGTGATGCTTAAACTCTTTAACAAAATATTCCTGCCAGACAGATAATCGATCCACCTCCCTTTATGATCGTGTTACTTACTTCTCTAGCTCTTGGTCAGCATGGCATCTAGAAGCATGAAGTACCATTTTTGCTTTAGTGTTTCCAAAACCATTCAAATTATTCTGCAGGAAAAATAGGAAAAAGAATAGGTGTTGAGATCAAGGCAGTTAGGTGAAGCCTCTATATTCAGAGCAGTGAAGGGAATTTAAATCCTGGCACCATCTGCATAAAAGTGACATCTGCATGAGATTGAGAAAGGAAGAGTTGAAAGACTATTGGATACATGAGGGATTAAGAGAAGGATTAAGTCCTGGAAGACAGATGGCATGAAAATTCAAGTACATGCTGCCGGTCAGAGCACCCTACAAAGTTGTCACTTAATGGGAAAGGGTTAGTGGCAACAGATAACTGCAAGTCACAAGACAGAGTAATTGGACAGACAAGGACTGATAACAGGACAGAAAGTGTCACAACACTAATGATGTCATGTTGAACCTGATTTCAAATGTTTTGTACAAAAAAATTGTGAAAGACTATGGTCTCTTGGTTACATTTTACATACCACAACAGCAGCTCCAGGTATTCTTTTCCCAGTGTAAAGTTTACTACTAAACTCAGAGGCAGAATCCTGTTCTTCCTAGCTTTTCTTCTGGGTTTCTTTTGGGGTAGATTAATTCTTTATAAGGAATTCCAAGAGAAAACTTTTCTCTCCAGGAGACATGAGGCCAAGGTTATGTTTCATGGCTCCATGCAAGAGGTGGACATGATGTAGAGGGGAGAAACATGACACCCCACAGTGCCAAACTAACCCACTGCACTGTCTGTGGGTGGCTGGTTGGGGCAGCACTTTGGGACATACAAGAGATGCTTGGGGAGAATTGAAGAGATGAGAGAGCTGGAGGGACATTCAGGGACCTCGGACCAGCCCAGACTGTCTGTACTCCCTCCTGGATGGTGCCATTCACCCACGGGATGGGCAGTGCATGCTGGCAGCTGCCACACTCAACCTTTTGCCAGGGTGGTGCCATCTGCCCCACAGAGCAGGGAGGTTGTGTAAAATTGTGCATGGCTGTATGGGGTTCACATGTTTTGGTATCTGAGTTTATTTAGTCTACTCACTCTCAGTTTGGTCTTAAACCGTCATAGTCACCGAAACTCAAGAGTTTTTCATTGGTGTAATCTTGGGATTTTGGGTCCATCTGTGTTTTCACATAAAACTGAGTTGAATCACAACAGAATGTGGATGCAGAACTTCACAGAACTGTACAAAGGAAAAAGCATAGATGAATCTCTGCAGAGAACAGTGGTCCAAATTGAAAAATCTCACCTTCAAAGTTTTAAGAAAATATCACAGATTCTGAACATTGCTGCGTAAAAATAAAGACACACACACACACGCTATCCAACCTGGTTTTGCAGGTGTGTGATTACCATACCCCTTAATAACATAATTTTGTTTTCCATCTTGCTGCTCCTTACCCTATATTTGCACCACAGAAATCAATCAGTTTTTTTAGAAACAAACTATTGGGAATAGAGACGTTCAAAGGCAAAGCCCTCTTTAGTCATTCAGAGGTCTACAGATTTACTGAGAGAGAAATAAAAATTAGCCTTAGATCTAGAGATCCTTGGCAACAGAATATCATATAAACTACTAAGCACACAATTTTTCTTTCCTTATTTTTGCTTTCAATCTGTTGGTAATTCATACCTTGGAAAAGGATATTTTCTATATTTAATAACACCCTAAGGAGTCAGATACAGTTTCATAGTAACNTGTCCATTCTTCAGCTCTGCAACACTTTTTCCTTCTGTTTATCTTGGTTTGATTACATAGTACTTTCTCAAGTACTACTTCTGTCCACTAATTATGCTTTGTAAAATATTGGTCATAGCATGACTGCTTTTAGAATAACTTGTTTTTTGAACATGGCTGGTTGCTATTAAGTGGCTTTATAGTTCCTGAAACCATAAAATAACAGCTGACACATAATTTTTGCAGTCAGTAAATGTAGATGTCCCCAAGTAGTCATTATAGACACCACTTGTTTATTTGATGGAGATAGCTTATTATTTGTGGCTGAAGTGTCTGGGCAAGCACACTTAACATTATTTGAGAGTTTATTATGAAAGTATTCAAATGTTATGAACTATATTTCTCCCTATAGATGAAGATGGTTTCCTTCGAAGAGTACAGCAGCTTTTTGCTTTGTGTTACATAAAATAGCACTTACATATATAAAACAAAAAAATCATTGCAAATCTATTAGAGTCGTTGAACTTTGCAATATATTGTGGTTTCTGTTTGATAAAGGTTTGCAAGGGGATGGGTTAAAACATTTATGACAATAAAATTTTAAGGACAATATGAACACAGAGGCAACTTTGTATATTTTTACCATATTTCATTGATATTTAACTTGAGTACTAAAGATGTACACAATGTGATTACTTATAGACAACAATATGTAAGTGTAATCCTGCAAATATTTATGCATGTGCTTACTCAGGTCAATGAGACTACTTATGAGTTACAGCCAATAGGTCTTTTTTTTTATAAGCACTTACTGCCTGACATTATGCTCACTATGCAAAAGGTAATGGATTATTCATGGCAACAAGCACATAACCTACTAATAAATGCTTGCAGGATGGACCTTAAGAACATTTGCAGGATTCATGTTTTCCGATACTAAATTCTATCTGCAAATAAAATTAAGTTTGTGATAAGAAACAAGTTGCATGGGTATAGAGTAATCAATGGTTTTTGTAGCTTATCGTTTTAACATTGCATTAACCTCTCTGGAAGCCTGGACTTCATTCCCAAGCAGTGCCTAAGGCACTTTTGAAACTAGAAATCTGGGGTTTTTTTTAAAGTGCTATCAGGAAAATAAAATTGAGCAAAAGTTGAAAGAAGTGTTGAGTTAACATCATTGTCACATTTAAATCAATTCACTTTGTGTCCTTTCAATTTTCCATATACACCATAGTGAATAAGTCTATTGTCAGAACAGCTTCTCACTATAACATCAAAAACTGAAGTAAAATTATGGCAAATGGGTGTAATTGACCAGAATACAGATATTTTGGCTGATTGGTATCGTGCCATGAACATCTGGTTAACAAGAAAATGAAACAAAGTTCATATTTACCTTGTTTTGGTGGTAGTAGTGTTGTAGTTATAGCTATGATGGTCACAGTGTCCTTAAATGAGGCAAGGTTTGTAGAGAAAGGTTAGACCAATTTTTATTAGACCAATTGATTGTTAGACCAATTGTGAGAGCTTGAAAAAGATGAGGTGGACTTTTCAGAAAGACCTTCCTCAGAACAGTAAGCCAAATCCTTTGCTAATTTTCTGTTTTGCTAGACCAGCCATTAGCTATTATTACCTAGCCTTTCAAACCACACTTCATGCATTTGCCTCATTATGGTTGTGCAAAAAATCTGGAGTTGGTAAATCTGATTCAAGCTTATTTATTTGCACCTGGAAATGTAAATCCAGCTGCACGTTCCATCATCATACAGCAATGTATCAACTGGATCCAAGCAGAATTTTAAAATCCTGACAAGACATTGCAGCCTTTTAATCAACAATATACAGAAAAGAATATCTATTTCTGCATAAAAAGTAAAAGAATTATTCAGCAAGTTCACAGTTCATTTCTGAAAAGAGAAAAAAGGTAAAAAACATTCTGGTAGGTTATTTGTTCAAAATTATTTTCACTATCCATGAAGAAGCAGCTGCTGTCAACAAGATTGTTAGCAGAAAGAAAATCCGTGCCTCTCAGAAAAGTGTGTGCAGTAATGCAAGTTGCTTTCTACTACCTAAATTAGTATCCACCTGAGCACCATCATTCAAAACCAGAAGCCTGTAGAATGTACACAACTGCAGGTTTATCCCCTGCAATTCATTAAAATCTCTTCTAGAGGTACAGGCTTTCTGTTTTTTTATTCAGGATAAAAAGTGTATATACAAAGTCCTAAAGAGCAGCCAAGAGACTCATGGCTCTAGGTCTGACATTCAGATGCAGTTTAATCTTTTTTGAATGAAGTGAAGCACATTCCTACATTTTACCTTGTCCTACTCCACATTTTACAGAGCTGACTGAAATACTGATATTGAAGAAGAGAAACAGCATTATAAAGTTATGGCATTATTCAATGGGAAAAATTGAGGATATGAAAGCACAGAAAACCATCAAAAGAAAGAAGCTGTTAAGGATGCATCAAGCTGTGGGTGAGGAAACTAACACAAGCACAAACAAACACAAGCAATCCTCTCTTACCAAGAAGTTTCCAGAAGTTTCAGAGAGATGCAGCCTAAAGGTACGGGGACTGCTGGTGATACCAGCAGAGAAGCAGGTGCTGTGCTAGAATCCCCCCTCAGGCTCTAGAGAGCAGTGCTAGGAATCTTTGCAGCCATAGTGTACCTTCAGTCCACAGGGATTCATTGCAAATGTGTGTTTTGGGTAACAAAGTGAGGCTAATTTTCTTTATAATTCCCTTTTAAATATTTTTTCCTGAATACAGATAAGTGAATTATTAGCTATGTCAAGACATGGTGCTGGTAAAATGAAAGTCATATCAGGATATATTTGTAGAATGTGTGAGTTTATTCATACCGTCAGCTAGGGAGACATGAATTATCCCTTTCTAATGCAGCTCCAGAGTTAGTTCTACATAATCAGTTTTGAACGTTGCTCATCAAGATCTTGTGAAAAGTCAATAAAAGTATATAACAGTATTTCTAAAGATGGAGCATAATTTCCTAACATCTTCTATAATGCATCCACAAGATAAATTGCATATGTGTAAATACACATCTGGGGTTCATGAAAGCTTTAGGAATGTGTTCCACAGAATGCTGTTTGCAAAACTGTCGTTATGTTTCCTCTCACTTTAAATTCAAATACTTTCTGGTGAAAGGTGTTTGTAATTAACAAAAATGGATTGGGAACTAAACGAAAGCTAACTTTATGTGAGCCAAGGGAACAACATTAAAAGTGCAAAGCTAGCAGCAGTAGCAGAAATATGCTGTAGCACCCACAAAACTTGCTTTAGTTTTCTAAAAATACATACCAGTGCATTGATGTTTATAAAATATGTTTGAAAACACAATGCCAGCACCAGCATTACAGAAATGTACACAGTTGCGTGCTGAAAGCTGTGGTGAATGCCATAAAAATACAAATCAGGACATACTCAGCAGCAACACCGTAACATTGCATTTCAGATCTTGCACAAGTCAGCATGAACATAACACAAATTCGTATCAGGATATGTTCAAAGTCACATCTTGGACTCTTACTGTTGTAGCTAGCCCTTTTCTTTTATGCCTCCTACCTTTCTTCATAAACTTTTGCAATGTGTTAAATTTTTAGTTCCCATAAAACAGAAACTGGTCCTCATTACTGATGTGTAAAGCCAGGTTATCCTATGGTGAAATCCAGATCGTAACAGATGTTCACATAATAATGCACACAAAATGTGTGTGAAATCCGTATGAAAAACCTGTATTTACCAGAACTCTAGCTATCCTGAAAATGTGTATTTATAATAAACTACTTCATAAGAACTTTAACACTCCAGAACTTGTTATCAACTTCTGGTAGTGAGGCTTCATAATAAATGCTGTTCTTGTTATTGCAGCTTAATGGAAAAGCATATATGCATGAAAAATTAGACTAAAGAGGGATTTCATTTTCTTTCCGTTTCTAAAGTCAATATCTTAGCGTACTAACATTTCTGTGATCACAAGGAGATTTGCAGCAACTTTATCCGTATGTGGTTTAAAACTTGAGTTTCTCAATTCTATTAAAAAGTTTTAATTTTCTGCAGTAGTGTCAAAGAAGTTGTGGATCTTGCACTGCAAGATTCTGATCTCTAGAAAGGACTAGGTTGTTGCTACATATGATTTGTCATGTGGATGGTACACAGAGCTAGCACATTGTTGGCACTGACAGGAAGAAAACAAAAAAACCCAAACTCTTTCTTAATAATAGAATTTTTATGATAGCATTTTGGAGAGGGGGACGCCTAGTATAGACAGTATCTCACATAAAGAAGAGATGTTCTACACTTAGGTTGGATGCTTCAGAATGGGGGAAGAGTTCAGGAGGAGAGACTATCTTTCCAAGTATGTGTCCTTATGTCACACACAGTTATGTGTCTTAATAAAATTGCACCATCTGTAACAAATCTGTCCGTTGCATGCAGGCCCCGACAACAATCAGCCAGGGGGATCTGGTTTGTGGTCTCAGCTCCTGGTAGAAACTTCTCAGCAACACTACAGAAAAGATGAAGTATGGGTGAGGAATCGGATTTGAGTCTGCTTGAGACTTCATTGCTTCAGAGGGGATTTTTGGAGACATGGATTCTACGATCCTTGTATTGCCTGTATAGCCCAAAAGAAGAGAATTATTTTAGGAGGACTGATGCTTTGGACTGTATATAGACAAGGAAAATTTCCAATCCAATGTTGGTTTGAACTGAATTAACTCAGTCAGTATCACTGCAGAGTCTCACATCACGTATCTCAGGGTGAGCAAATTTTTTTAATGATTTAACCTGTTTATTTCATGGTTACAACTGGTTGCTGGGTTTTAGAGACAATGGTCTCTAGAAGATCATAACCTTTTCCTGTCTTTGCTGAGGAGAACTACCTGGAATGCTGGAGTGTTATCACAAGTTGATAAAAGTTTGGGAGCCACACTGAGGGCATGCTCGTAGTTCTTATAGGTCTCTCACAGCATGAACAACTTGTTTGTCCTTTGCTTATTTTCTTTTTTGTCTCTTCTAGGCAATTTGAAGTTAAGAAGACAGGATATTTCTACTTCTAAAAGGACTTTTGCAAAAGAGCACCTGGGAAATCCTCATCAAGCTTATGGCTTCTTGTCAGAATATAGGCCATTTAGGTGCTCCAATTCAATACCAAAGAACCCTCAGAAAGCCCTCAGCACCTACATATGCAAAAAATGGAGATATCCATCTGAATACCCAAATAAGAAATGGCTCTAGCACAATTCAGTGGGTGGGTTAGAATTTTTGATTCGCACTGATATGTAAAATATTTTTCCAGCAGGCACAGCTCCTCGTAAAACATGAAAGTCATGTAATGCTGCTTCAGAACAACAGGTGCTCAGCTAAGAAGCATCAACATTATATGCTTGCTAGCATTTTTTTTTGTTGAATAGTTCAGAAATATATAATAGTGAGGTTTGTTATAAAATCTGAAACTCAGATATTGGTTTTTCAGATTATTTGCTTTCTCAACCAAGTAGCAATAGTAGAATCATAGAATCATAGAATCATAGAATCACTAAGGTTGGAAAAAACCTCTAAGATCATCAAGTCCAACCGTCAACTCAACACTCCCATGCCCACTAAACCATGTCCCTAAGCACCTCATCTACACGTCTTTTAAATACTTCCAGGGATGGTGACTCCACCACTTCCCTGGGCAGCCTGTTCCAAGGCCTGACCACTCTTTCAGTAAAGAATTTTTTCCTAATGTCCAAAAGTGAGTAGCACTGCTCACTTCTCCTAATCCTTTTCAGTTAGACGTAGCTGTAGAATGTAAAGTATATACTGACTGCAGTGACTTGTTATACATTTTGAGATACAAATGCCAAGAATGGAAAAACTGTTGGGCTTGTCAAATTCTTGCCTAAGTAACTTATATGTATCAGAAAAGAAGAAAAAAAAAAAGCAGCATTGAATGACACAGGAGAGGAACACAGAGAAAGCCAGATATGCAACAGGGTTGATCAGTACCTGCAAATAAAAAAAAGTATTGTATCCAACTTTTGATGCAGTACAAATATTTTATTCAGTTCAGAAGAAAACCTGCATTTTATATTGCTTATATGGCTGGTCACTCAATTTGACAGGCATATAACAAACTTTTTTTTCAATGGCAGAAATGGGAATAGAAATAAAAACACCACTATCTACCCAGAGGATAATTGATTCCAAATTAAAAAAAAAAAAAAAAATTTGCCCTTCGTGCTGTCTGTTGACTGATAAATCATAGATCAGAAACCCTCCTATAAAATATTGAAGCAAGCCTGATACTCCTCAGGCATAGATTGGCACTTTAATGATTTGCACATACTAAAGACGGTTTGAATCCAAAATAAACTCAGATTGCTGTACTGGTGTCTGATTTCATCTCAATTTTATAGCCATCTGCTTATGACAACTGCAATCATAATGTTTCTGAAAAGGAGATGGACATTCATTAAGAGTGCATTGGACATTCATTAAGAGTGCATTTAAACATGCAAACCATAGGAATTTTCACTTTAACAGGATGGTTAGTTTTTCTCCCTTATAGACCTCCAGATATAGGCCAACATCTAAGGGACATGGTCAGCAGCTCATATGTCCAACCTTTTCAGCATACAAATCATCTTTCATCTTCAAAGAAATTTCTTTTTCTACTGTGTTTTCTGGAATGAGATACTTGGCTATTGTTTTTCAGATAGCAAGATTATGTTTTTTCTGAAGACATTCCTTCTGTAAACAGGGTTTCTTCTCCTGTCTGTTCACAAATGACATGCCTCATTTTTCCTAATAAAAAATGTAAAAAATAATGCAGGTAGAACATAACAAGCAGATAATAAATTGCTGTCAGGATTGGCTTGCCAATGATAAGAACTATAACTAAGGTTGTGACAAAATTTCCTGGAGGCCTTAATTGTGTCCCCAAATAGAAAGTCAGGATGTGTCTTTTATATGGGTGACATCTGCAAAATATTTAATTGTCCTCCACTCTTTTGGTGAAGTCTCTTTGGCCTCAGAAGAAACACATACTTTTTCATTCTTTGTTCACTTGATTAAAAGACAAAAACCATCAACACAATTAAACTACAATCAGACTTTGAGCTAAACCATATGTTCCTTTTTCCTCATTACATTAAAGAAATTGCAGGCCATTAAGCACCAAACCTTTGCCCTTAGACATACTTTTACACTTTTAGGAGACCAACTCCCAGTGCTGTTTTGATATAGCCGGAAAAGTGTATGAAAATCCTGTGAAATGCAATGACACTTGATACTTGACAACACTTAAAAACATTTGACAGCAGTATTCAAACTGTTTTGAAGCAATGGCAGTAGAGGATGGATTTTTCATAATTTAAATTGATAAGTTTTGTTCTACACAAGAAGATTTTGGTATTAAAAAAAAATCTCTGATTGTATGTAACACAGCAGAATGAGGCAATAAAATGTTTTAATTTAATTTGAGCCCCAAAACATAGAAATACTTTATTAAAAATGATTGTACGGCAAAATTAACATTGTTCAGCTGTCATAACTGCGTCTTTTACAATAGGTTGTTTTAATCATAGAATTATAGAATCATAGAATCACTAAGGTTGGAAAAAACTTCCAAGATCATCGAGTCCGACCGTCAACCCAACACCACCATGCCCACTAAACCATGTCCCTAAGCACCTCATCTACACGTCTTTTAAATACTTCCAGGGATGGTGACTCCGCCACTTCCCTGGGCAGCCTGTTCCAAGGCCTGACCACTCTTTCAGTAAAGAATTTTTTCCTAATGTCCAGTCTAAACCTCCCTTGGGGCAACTTGAGGACATTTCCTCTCGTTCTATAGCTAGCTACTTAGGAGAAGAGACCAACCCCCACCTCGCTACAACCTCCTTTCAGGTAGTTGTAGAGCACGATGAGGTCTCCCCTCAGCCTCCTCTTCTCCAGGCTAAACAGTCCCAGTTCCCTCAGCCGCTCCTCATAAGACTTGTGCTCCAGGCCCTTCACCAGCTTCGTTGCCCTTCTCTGGACATGCTCCAGCACCTCAATGTCCTTCTTGTAGTGAGGGGCCCAAAACTGAACACAGGATTCGAGGTGCGGCCTCACCAGTGCCGAGTACAGGGGCACGATCACCTCCCTGCTCCTGCTGGCCACACTATTTCTGATACAGGCCAGGATGCCGTTGGCCTTCTTGGCCACCTGGGCACACTGCCGGCTCATGTTCAGCCGGCTGTCAACCAGCACCCCCAGGTCCTTCTCCTCTGGGCAGCTTTCCAGCCACTCTTCCCCAAGCCTGTGGCATTGCCTGGGGTTGTTGTTGTTTTTAAGTTTAGTCTTAAATCCAGCTCTCCCATGTTCAAAACATTTGGTTTCAGCATAATGGCAACATCTTCATAGCTTATTTATTCTCATGTAGGGGATAGATAATTTCAGTCATAACATACTCCTAATGAGATTTTTGTCATAGAGTAAATTTGGGGCAATGTTCTCTGCTGGGATAAATTGCTCCAGTGCCAGCTTCAGACAATATCTATTTAAAAGTTATGATAATACCAGTGAGAATATATTTTGTATCTTTACAGGTAAACTTTTATAAGAATTTTTCAAGGCTGAGCTATATGAAGCAGGACTTGCTAGAAAGAGCCATTGCGAGCTGCCAAGACATTAAAGAATATGCATTGGCATAGAGAACAGTGGTATCCTGGAATTATCCATCAGGCACTGGTGCATTCCTACGTTCATCTGAATCCTTCTGGAGCTTGCAAGGTAAGTCTGATAAGTTCAAAGAATTGCTGGCTTCCCCACAGGGACATCTCTCCATCTGAATCACTATTTTCCTCTTGCTGTGCTCTTTGAAGAGCAACATTATATGCCCAGTACTTGGATCATGGCCATTCTGAATACAGTCATGTTTCAATTAGTCCTTTCTTTTACCATTGTTTTTTCTTTTCTCTGTCAGAAATAAACAATTCTGTCCTTAAATCTATTAGTTATATAGCGTGAATGTCGGATATCTTTTTGTGTATGGCTAGTTCTCTTAATTCCTCCCAGTCACCCTTACTGTAATACAAGCCTAAACCTTGTAAGCTTTGTTGTTTCAGTTTCTTTTTCCAGCAGACAGATTAATTGATTTCCTTGGCTAATGCCATCATCCCTCCCTCAGAATCATCAAATGACCTGAGGATGTCACGCCAAGTCATTATTAGTATTCTCTCTGTCAGTACCAGCTACAGGTTGGCTGACGTTTTTAGCTACTGCTTGTAAATAACTGGTCCAAAGATGCTGTTTGTTCACTAGCTCTTGTGTTTTGGAATTTCTCTATATAAGACAACATCATAAAAGATTTTCTTCTGTAAAGACTTTTCTGCATATCCAATTCCCTTTTCCTGCCTTTTTTTTTTTTTTTTTTTTGAAGTTTTTAAATCTTTCTACTCACAGCTGGCAACTATGTGCTGTGTTCAGCAGGTAGGGGGAAAGACCTTGTCATGGTTCCACAGCTTATGATTCCCAGGACTGTGCTAATGCTTTCCTTCTTCATATTGCTGAAAAGGTTATTTATTGCTGATGCTGACATGAGCACTAAAGCCAGCCTTTACATCTTAGATGAATATTGCTATTCTTCATGCAGAGTCAGATTCCAAATTACTCCTCTTTCCAGCACCATTTGTAGATGCTTACACACACAAAAATGACTATGGTCAGACATGAAAGAAACACTTGTAAATTTAATGTGCTTTTTCTCTTTTCCCACCTCCACAGCACTCAGTGATACCTGACCCATCCTAGAACAGCTATAGCAGTATGCGTGGGTGTGCCACTATGTCTACTAATGGCATTGTACATATTTCAAGGGGAAGCATTAATATGAATTACTAGAGCTGTCATGGTTTTAATTTCTTAAACATGACATGACTTGTAAGTGCTTCTGGTGAGGAAAGTAGGTAAATACTATGAATCCTGAAGAGCTTTAAAGGCATTTAAGATCGTTTCAGATCCCATCACTATTACTTTACCTAAGGTAATCCTTGCTACCATGGTACTAGTATGCTTTACAGTCTTTAGCTTCACAACAAACTGTTGTGATGCCAGCAACTGTTGCAAGGCTATAGTTTTAGGATTGGAGACATCAAGCACAAAGCTATTGGGAGCCAGATTCACTGACAGACTAAGATACCTCATGTGATACTAGACTCAAATGCAAAAAGCCTCAAAACTCTCATTCAACTGCCATCCCACTGTAGGGTTTTAGACATGTCTATGTTAGACCTTCAGGTGTTTCATGTCCTATAGTTCTATTTTAGGAGAAGCCCTGAAATGCCTAGGGCTTGACATAATTGAACAGTTCAATATTGAGCACGTCTAAATTTCACTAGGCTTCACAGTTTGGGTGTTTCTTTGCCAGAGAAGGAGCCTGCTCCACATGGTATCCTCAGAACATGTCTGCCCTGAGAGAACTGTCAGATAAACAGATCCCTTCTTTTTCTTAAAACACAACTGCTGAAGAAAAGAATAATGATCGTGGTAGCATCCCACTTCTTCTATAAAGGCAAGAGTAAAGCAGCCTGACAGGATGTGAAGAATCAGGATCGGCTCTCTTCACCATCTTTCCTCCCCACGTGAAAGAATTACAAGCCATAACACCCACTTTACACATGAAGGTTATTCTAAGTTGTGCGGGGTAGGGGACATCTCAAAATCTTCATACTGAAATGTTTCTGCTTTCCATGGAATATTTGAAGACTCGTGTGAGAAGATGGCATAAAAATTAGTCTCTTATTTCTTAGGAAGGACATCCCCATTCTGGTTCCAACTCCAAAGATTATTTATGTATTTCAGTGAGTGGTTGCAGGGGATATATGAGACTTTTGAAGCACAAAATGGAATTCAGAAATTCTGCTTTCATGTGACTGTCCTGTTTCCTAAATTACATTAGAAAAGTGTACTGAACCCTCGTCCCCTCATCTTAAGAGAACTACTGTATAATAAAAAAAGGTGGGGAAGGGACGGCACTGCCAGCTTTCCTGGCAGAAACACCTGTATTTTAAAGAAAGAAACGTGACAACTGAAGAGGGGCTAGACCTCTTTTCAACATTTTAGTATCAGCTTTCGTAGGCGAGTCCCTAAGCACAGTGCAGTTACTGCTGTGATTGCTGTTTTAAGACCCCTGAGTCTCTCCTTTTCAAAGGGAGCCTCATCGCCCACATCAGCACTGCCGATTACACTGCAACTGGAGATGCAGGAAGGAAGCATTTGACAGTGACCAAGTTCACCATGAATATCTTTCCGACAGTACTTTATGTCAGCACTATTACAAAATATGTTAACACAGTTTCACAAAAATCATTTAATAAAAATTTCCAGTTCTCATGGTTTTTCATGCATTTTGCATGGAAGCGGTCTGATAAGACAGATCTCCTAAACATAAGAACAAATTCTACTCTTCATGTAATAATCACAGTTTTTAACATCCTATGTATGATTTTATTGCATGCTATTCTCTCATATTTCTCACAAGATGAACTGCAAATCAGACTTGTTATTCTAACCTTTTAAACTAAGTTTTTCATGTTAAAAAAAAATATATAAAATATAAAACCAGAAAATCTGTTTTCAGAAAACACTGTATCTTCATCTTCAATGTATCCTTACGCCTTAGTCAGACTAAGTGGCACTAGTCCAAGAGAAAAGGTGTCAGAGCAAGAAAAACTCTTAACTGTGATAATTATAAAAAAAAGTCTAAACAACAACAACAAAAAGTAAACTACATAAACTATTGGTTCAAGAAAATGTTTCAGGATTAAAGAAAAGTACCCACAAAACTAAAGGTAAATACTGTTTGTACTGACAAAAGCTTTGTAAGGGGATTAACATTGCATTGTTAATTCCAAGAAGACTGCAAAACCTGGAATCCAAGATCTGTTTATTGTTGCTGGATGAGCATTGCCAGACTGAAGTTCAAACCAACATAATAACCCATTTTGACGGGAACCTTTTTTAAAAAATGTTAGATGTTTGAGCTTGTTCAATGTCTTCAAGATGGATTAATAAGCAACTATATGAGGAAAATTGTTATCTTCCTGCCTTAAAATTTGATGGATAGACATGAAGTCCAGGTCTTGATATCAGTTCACTTTGGCAGAGAATTTTGCTCAGTGTTTCCTAGAGATGTTTTTACAGTGCAGTGGGGAACCGGCTGTACAGGAAGACAGCAATTTACACAATTCTTAAGTTGACATGAATTCCAACACTGCTTAAAGTCTACTGACACTAAAATGGCTGAATGAGAAATGGTATTAATTCCTCTGAGCTCTAAACTTTGGCCTTACAGTAATTACATTTTCAGTTTCTGAGACATAAACATCTTTGCTGTATGTCTTTTTATTTGATCCCCGTACTGGTGATTTCATATCTGACTATTCAGCATTCTATCTGTACTTGTACCTGCTGGTAGCACGATAGCTGCTGGCTTGCAATGAAACTGTAAGATGCTCCAGTTCAGAGCCTTGCTAATGCTGACAATTGATTTAGCATTGTAAGCTACCTCAACAGTGCTGGGCTGTTTTTTGTTCAGAGATTTCAGTAGGGAGTTATTTTAAGAGATATATTTCCTTTGTTTGGGTGAAAAAGCACAGTTTGTCTTAATTATCCCTGACGTTTCAAACCTCATACCAGGCGCTTCCTCCAGGGACAGAAACAAACCAGTATCCTCCAGAAACCAAGTGTGAAATGAATAAATAGAGCTCTGGTTGCTCTAATGGCATAGTGCTGTTACTATTTTTACTGTGGGGGGAGGATACTGTCTAGATTGTTTCTTTTTTTCTCTGAGGAAATTCAGGGTATTGATAGGTGAAATATTGTGGACAATTAAGAAAGGAAAAAAGCTGGTCTAAAAAAGCAATATTTGGTAGGTACTTCGCTGCCTGGTATATTCATTCTGAGAGCTAAGTTTTTCTCAGAGGAAAGGGAAGGAACAGAGCAGCTATGCATCATGAACAGAGGCTGCTGTTCTTTCCATCTGCAGCCTGTTGAAAGTACTAGTGATTAGAAGCTTCTCCACACCATTTTATACCTTTTTCAATGTAGCTTTTAATGCAATTTTTGTTTATATTTCATGTACATTTTTAATGAAACATCTAGTTGGGAAACTTCTATTGTCACATCCCTGTGCAAAGTCCCAAAATCTAACAGAGAATCTTAATGAGGTTAAGGGTAATGATTCCAATGAAGGAGATTATTAAGGAAACTTGTTTTTGTTTTTGTTTTTATGCTGGTAGATCAATAGATAAATTGTAGAGGTCTTTTTCTGAGCTGAAGGTAACTATTATATTTTGATTATAAAGGTCTTAGGGCTGTTTCATGTGGTTAGGAATTCCCATGTTTCAGACAAGTACTAAACTTCATTGAAACACAATGAGCCAGGGAAAAAAAAAAAAAACAAACATGCTGCCATATTTTTAGCATGTTTTCGTGAGCTTGTGAAGGTGAAGTTTTATCAGAAGGAAGTCTGCATTGCTGCTGCTTGCTGTGATTCTTTTAAATTAAGGCAGTTCTAAACTGAAACCTTAGCATAAGGGCATTGCTAACCAGATTCTCAACAGCCCAGCAAGAAACTAGTTCCATGGCATAAAGGACAGTCTGGCATCTTTCTTTTACTCAGAATCTCAAACTGCTTGTGGCATCCGTGTGAAAGCAAGCCTGTTTGTGAATAATCAGAGAAGTTCTGTGAGTTATTATTATTCATTAAATCTATTTTATAGCACTTCATGGCCACAAAACAAACTTCAGACAGTGGCCAGCTGAAGATCCAAGTAGTGGCTGTGGATTGCTCTTACACAAAGACAATCTTCCAGTACAGAGAGCTGAAACGAGCAGCTCTGCCTAGTCTTTGTGCAATTTATGACAAAGCATGTGGTACAATCTGCCAAAGGAAATCAGTGAGGACAGAGTGCTATGCTTCACAGATCTGTAATTGTTGAAGAAGCTGGGACCATCCTCTACTGAGAGCAAACCTTAAGCTAATGCCAACTCAAGAAAATACCAGGTATGGAAGAGAGACATTTCAAGGCTTTCAGTGTGTCTTCTGCCATGATCACTAAATTCAGTTAGTTCCTTCTATATCCACAGTTTGTTATTGTTAGTGCTTAATGAGGGTATCAAATTTACTGGTGAAGATTTGCAAGAGGAAGTAGGAAAGTGTCATGCAGAAAATCCATACCTTGCTCTGAACCTATCTAACACACTGAAATTCATACAAACACCCTGAGGGGATTGTATGCAAACTTTGTACCCAAACTCATGCATGCACATCTGAATTCCAAACTTATGGGAGTATTCAAGCACTCCTAACCCCAAATAATAGAAAAGATTATTAGATGCATTTGGTGTGAAATGAATAAAATGCAAAACAGCTTTGAAAGGTCCTTTCCTGAAGACAGAATTCTAAGAACAGGTATTAATTTGTTATTGGGATACATATGAGCTTAAGTTCTCTAAATACCAAATATTTTCAGGGTCATTCAAAAAATCTTATCTTTTTTTCAACATTACCAATAATGTAAGACTAGCAAAAAGACAGAAGAGGTTTTAAGGACTGTAGTGTCACTTCTGCTTAATGTTGTGTATGCAATATCTTATAAGCCTTAATTTACAAATATATAGTTGAATATAGTTATGTCATGATATCTGGTCACCAGGATTATTCTTGTCCTGTTGGTACAGAAATCTGGTGTTTATAAATTTTTTCTATACCTATTGAAAACCTGGCTTCAATAAGACTTAGTTGAATGCATCAATTTTCATTTTGTTAATTTCATAATGATTTTGATTCCTATATGGTGATAGGTATACAGCAGAAGTGAAATGAATTCATTGGTCACCATCTAGTCTCAATCAGAAAGCAGCATAAAATTGAGCCTGGTGGTCAATGTTTTAAAATTTTGACCAGGACCTCTATAAAAATGTTGTCTACTAAGTTAGAGCATCATGCTTTAGAGCTGAGGTATGCTCATTTAATTGCACAAAAGATGCATTACATATCAGCTTATGTTAATATCACACTCTATAAAAATACCACAAAATGATAATGCTACTATGTGCTAAGAGATTACTATAGAATATTACAGAATTATATAGGATGTAAAAACTACTGATTATCTGCTCAATGATTAAACTAGCAGGACAAGTATTTTGCTTCCATTCACAGGTCAATTAAAATTTTTATTTGTTTGTTATTTTGGTCTTACCCATTACAGACAATGGAATAGATTAAAGGAAAATAGAAAATGTATTTTAAATGACAAAATAACACCATGGTGAATTTTGGAGTCTGAAGTGATATGGAATAGAAAGTAAACATTAACCTTAAGTTGTATTAGCTAAAGTTATGTTAGATAAAAAAATAGCCAACTATGTTTATTTTATAGTAAACCCTAAGATGCTCAGAGAAAATCTCTGAGAAGTCTATTTTTCTTTCAACTCCTTGTTTTTTAATTGACCTGTGACATCAAACAAATCCAGCTATATTTCTTTGTCATACATTCCAAGGTGGTTTGTTTCTTTTTTTCAAATTTGTTTAGGGTTTTCTTTCTTTTTTTTCATTTTCAGAAGATCTATGATAACTTATTATTAATGATTTCACATTATGAAGGAGTTCTTCCTCTTATGGTGTTCCTGCATCAACAAATTTCAGTATTTGCACATATGCATGTATGTGCATGCGCATATGTATGCATGTGTAATGCTAAGGAACATCAGTTTTTCAGAGCTTCCAACAATGCTATCTAACAATATTTAGGTAATATTGATAAATAAGCACAATTCTGATTGTTACGAATTCATGATAAAAATTTTAGGAACATTTGGAATCTCCTTTTATTTTGTCAAGGCTTGAGTCAAAGACTGTTGAAGTTAATGTGAGGTGTTGTGTTTATTTCAACTGGAACTCAGAAAATGTCTCAAGTTGACAATTTTTTATCAGTTCAGAAAAATAAACAATAATGATAGTATGTGATATTCCATAAAAATTATGTTGACTGAAATCAGTGCAAAATTCATTTGAAGTTCTTCAAAATTTGCATGTTTTTATTTTTGGATGGCCATATATATATATAAAAACTATATAGAATTTAAAAACTTTCACAATCAAGTCTGTTCAAATGGTTATAAAGTCATGAAACACTACATAAGAATTGTGTCGTACACTGCTTGAATGATGCTGACTCTTCTAGAGATATTGAAGGTTTTCAGATGGTTTTGTTTTTTTTTTCAGCAAAATACTTTGCTCTAAGAGGCAGCAAATACATATTTTTACTGTGGTCACTAAGCCTACACTCTGTCTAGGCACTATTTCCGTTAACTCTGTTCTCATACCTGTCTGATTTTAGGAAACATACCATAGCGTGCTTGTTGATTTCTTCCTGATCATTATTTACTAAGCTACAATACACAAAAAGTTACAACTGAAAGGCAGATTAATAATTCATACCTCTATTATAAAAATCCGTAAATTGTATTCCAAGCAATGAGCTGCATCTGTTACCTAAAAATAAGAAGACAGTCACAGCATGGTAACAATTTAGAATATGGAGCATTGCGCGGCAGGAAAGTTCCCATTGAGATGACTTTGGCTTAGATGAAAGTCCTAGCTGCTGTCTACCTTCTTTGATTGAACAGTTTCAATTTTTAAAGTAAACACTACTGTATATTCTGTGAATATTGCCAGTCTCCAAGAATGTCAATAATTCTTTCTGACAAAGCCAAGCTGAAAAAAAAAGGTGAGGTTGAGGGTACTGCACATATCGTCTTACAAAAACTAAGGGAAGTTTCTTCAGGAAACTGTCTATTTCTGATATATAAGAAATGTATTTGCCTAGAGACTAGAATTATTTGTAATGCATTCTGTGCTGGAAAAAGTAATAATTTGTATCAACTTCAGTTAAAACAAAAAATATTAACTGACTGACATTCAAGCTTACTTTAAAGACTGAAGCTATTACTCAATACAATCTTAATTCTTTCTGCAGTGTGGAGGGTATGCCACATTAATAACTGACGAAATCTCAAGAAATTTTTCCAAATTTCAGTGAGATCTTTGTGACAGGAAAATAGTGGCAATCTCACAGCCAGTCTACTCTGCATTTAAAAAAGGTCTACATCTCATGATGTTTTATATACAGATCTATAGATCTCATCCTGGAAAAAATCAATGACATTTTGTCTTTGTTGATGTTGAGGGCAAAGTTCCCAATAATTTTGCTGGCAAGTCAAATGCAACATGCTTTGACTTTTTCCTTAAACTGGATTTTCAAAAACTAGATTCAATCTTTAACTGAGTACCTTGCCTTTACAATGCTGGGTACAATGACATGATAATAACATATTCTTTCTCAACATTTGTATATTCTTCATTATTTAAGTGTCAAACATGACACCTTGATACAGGAGACCTTAACCATACTGAAGAATCTGACTACTTATATCATAAACCAAATACTCCAAATTAGTGAAAGAGTTTTTCGGTTGTTCTGTGTGGTTTCTTGTTTTGGTTTGGTTTGTTTTTTTTAAATTACCCTCAATTACCCTTCTGTGAAAACAAGGTAGCAATGGCGTTTCTACACAGAATTTTTAGAAAAATAAATTAATTAATACTTGTCATATACTGTGATGATGTAGCATAACATAGTATCTGTTGGTTTTTCACAATAATGACAGCAAATTCCCAGGGGCAGATATCAGAACACTTCAGTTCTGATCATTCAATTAAAAGCTATGGTCCTGCTTGGACATGCCATCTGTACCCAAAATCTCTCTTCTGTGCAGTGGGACTATGTTCACAAGAAACACTGAGAAAGTAATGTTTCAATTTTCCATTTCCCTCCTAGCCTGAGCTTCAGAGTCAGGTATTTTTGGGAAATCTCAAATGTAGAAGATTTATTTTGAACTCTGCCTAGCTAAAGGCAGATAGAATGGAAACTAGATGTTCTACTCAGACAGCTTTTCTATTAAATAAGCAGAAATATATAATGGGAAGCTGCTTCTCCTTTCTTTCTGGGACAAACAAAAATATCTGGTGGCCAGTGAAAGTTATATTTTAGAAAGGTTGGATCCTGTGAGGAGTGAGGGCTAAAAGTATGTTGGGGTTGAACTCCCCAAGAAACTTAGACAAGAGAAAAGTGGTGTTCTTGGAGCGGACTTGGTGATAAGGGTGCACAAAGTTACAAGGCTCCTGACCTGGATTCCAAAAACTACTGCAGTTTTGATGCAGACATCATCTGTAAAATTTTCATTCAACCATTGGGAAAAAAATAATCCTGATTTAGATTAAAGCAAACCATAAAATACTAGATTTTTATTTTCTTGAGGAAAAATTATGTTGCTTTGAAGTTTTTACTGAAATGAAGATATTAAATGGAAATCAATCTTCTACAAAACTATACTGATCAGTCATTGCCAGATGTAACAAACTGTCATGAATGGGTGGTTTTAAGGCCGCATAAAGAATTACTGGCAAGGTATTGGAAAAGGTGATTTTAATAGAAATTTATAGAAACGTGACTTAACAAAATTTGATGGCAAGGTTCACTCTATTCCTTATTACAGGGATTAAGTTACACAGGGGAAAATCATATTAGAATTGTGTTGTAATGATTTGTATAGAGATTAAGAGAAAAAGGGTTACAAGATAAAAGGGTAAAAAGGTAAAAGGTAAAGGGGGGACTCTCCCGTTGAGTCACGAGGTTCAGAAGAGATCCAACTGGACCCAATCTTAGTCTCAGACTTGGACAGAATACAGAAAGGGTTAGGAAGGACCTCCCATTGGGTCATGACGTTCAGAGTAGACCCTTTTGTTTTCTAAACTCCTTTTCAAAAAGGAGCCTAGGTGTGGCTGGATCTACCATTAGTCTCAGACCTGGGCAATGGTTTATGACTAAAGGTTTAAGGGTTTTTTAGCAGCAACCTAGAGTCTTACAATGCTTAATCATCGATCAATTTGACAGCTTGCACAAAGAGTTAGTTAAGGTACTACAAAGTTTAAAACAATTTAACTACAGGTTATACTTGTTAGTAACTATATAGATAAGCGCGCAAAAAGATCTAGATCAATTAATACATGTATATATATAACTACAGATTATAACTGTAAGCGCACAAAAAGATCTAGATCAATTAATACATGTATATGTAATTACAGATTATGACTGTAAGGGTGCAAAAGATCTAGATCAATCAATACACATATATACATATATGCGCACATATGAATATGGTACCAAAGCTAAATGAAAGGCCTAGATGTAGTTAATTTATAAAGGTATACCTGTTAAAAATTCCCCTCGAGTCCCATGAAATACTCATGTTAAATGCTTTGGCATTTCCCAACGGGCAAAGAGTTGAGCCCCGAGGAGCGTCTCAGCCCAAAATTTTGGGGATCCTCTGAGTATCGCAAATTCGAGTTTGCGGACTCTGAGAAGCGTCCCACTCAGAGGGAGATTCTGGATGCAGCCCGCTGCGGTCCAGGAGTGCTCAAAGGGTCTCACTTGGTACCACTGTTTATAGGTTTGCAAGATGATTGTCTTTAGTCATAAGTAAATTTCCGTTTTGGATACTATCCGAGGTAGTCCAGGGTAGTAATTATGTTATTGTTTCGTGGTAACAATGGTATTGTTCCACTTGAGCTATGATCCAGGTAGGAGGAGCTTCAGAGCTGTCAGAGATGACGAATTATCTCTTGTTCCTGTTCCCTACCTTGATCATGTAGCTAGTGTCCCTGGTACAATCAGTGTTGTTCCCCACCTTAGCCATGCAAGAGCGCTTGGTACGGCCAAGGGACACTTAACCGCCCCACTCATACACGATGGCTAAAGCTTAACAGAAGGTTCTGAGATCCTATCGTAGCCCAGAGGAAAAGAGGCGGGGGGGTATGCACCACCGCAATCCACCCCGTGACTAAAGTCAATCCATCTGTCCCTCATAGAGTGGTGGTGTGGTCGCCTCTTGCCTCTGTGCCTGTAAACAGATCAATGCCATATTCCAGTTGTAATTGAGGGAAATTTTTGATCGGTTTGTTTGATTATTAAGATTTTTTTAAATGTGATAGAGCAATCTTATATGTGCGAGGAGGTTTTGATAACAATGCTACTTGTCTAGCTATTTTCCACACTCTGACATAAGAACAATGTTTAACAACAAGCATAATATAACAGAAATTAGTAAAATTACAATGCGGTGTAAAATTGATTTAAAGTCCTTGTTGCAGGTGGCAACCATCCGAATAAAATGTCCCACCAATGATGTTCTTCATCTTTCTTCACTCTTTCTAAGACACAGTGTATTTCTTTTGTATCATGATGGACAGTAATTAGAGTCTTTTTGTCCATGATTTTGAATTCGTTGTAGTACTTGGTTCAGGTCGTCGTGTTGCAACAGTTTTCTCACCAATGTGAGGTTCATTGCAATGGGGGTAGGTAGTAAATTTTGACAGGGTGCGTAGTTTGATTGTAGCATCTGATGAGTTGTGACAGGGGCTGAATCGTTGAAGTCACATCCTATGATTTTGGTGAAATTACAAATACAGACATTTGAATGATTATTTGTTTTTACAGTAGTGTTATCTGTAAGTATAGAATCACAAAGAGTTCTTAAACAAATGTATCCATTTCCAACATATATTAGTACAGTTTTGGGGGTTTCATCAGGATGTATTTCAAAATGACAAATACTTTGTTCAGTGTCAAGACAAATGTCTTGGGCTTTTATGGTGTTGCCTTCACAAATGAATCCTTGTTGGTTTTGTACAACACATGCATTTACATCGATAGTTTGCTATTTGTTTCTATTTTGTTGGGTGCATACTCTATGTTCTAGTGGATAGAGTACAGTTCCATTGTGATTCAATCCTAGCGCAATGGTTGGGTATATGGTATATACGGAAGCGTTGCATATTGTCAAGACAAAAGCTGTCACTTTGTTGTTAGTGGGATTATAAGTGAAGTTAACTAAATGCCATCAGGATTGGAATTTTTTTTCAAATTTAGTTGCATTGTCCCAAATTACTTTTTGAATTTCAGTGGGCAAGGTGCCTTATTGCTTTCCCTTATAATTTTTGTTACAGTAGATTGCACCCACAACTGAGAAACATGTATGGTGCAGAATGTACTATAGTTACCACAATGATTAGCATGAACAAAAGAAGTGAAGGTCTCCACCCTGTCNACAGAAATTAGTAAAATTACAATGCGGTGTAAAATTGATTTAAAGTCCTTGTTGCAGGTGGCAACCATCCGAATAAAATGTCCCACCAATGATGTTCTTCATCTTTCTTCACTCTTTCTAAGACACAGTGTATTTCTTTTGTATCATGATGGACAGTAATTAGAGTCTTTTTGTCCATGATTTTGAATTCGTTGTAGTACTTGGTTCAGGTCGTCGTGTTGCAACAGTTTTCTCACCAATGTGAGGTTCATTGCAATGGGGGTAGGTAGTAAATTTTGACAGGGTGCGTAGTTTGATTGTAGCATCTGATGAGTTGTGACAGGGGCTGAATCGTTGAAGTCACATCCTATGATTTTGGTGAAATTACAAATACAGACATTTGAATGATTATTTGTTTTTACAGTAGTGTTATCTGTAAGTATAGAATCACAAAGAGTTCTTAAACAAATGTATCCATTTCCAACATATATTAGTACAGTTTTGGGGGTTTCATCAGGATGTATTTCAAAATGACAAATACTTTGTTCAGTGTCAAGACAAATGTCTTGGGCTTTTATGGTGTTGCCTTCACAAATGAATCCTTGTTGGTTTTGTACAACACATGCATTTACATCGATAGTTTGCTATTTGTTTCTATTTTGTTGGGTGCATACTCTATGTTCTAGTGGATAGAGTACAGTTCCATTGTGATTCAATCCTAGCGCAATGGTTGGGTATATGGTATATACGGAAGCGTTGCATATTGTCAAGACAAAAGCTGTCACTTTGTTGTTAGTGGGATTATAAGTGAAGTTAACTAAATGCCATCAGGATTGGAATTTTTTTTCAAATTTAGTTGCATTGTCCCAAATTACTTTTTGAATTTCAGTGGGCAAGGTGCCTTATTGCTTTCCCTTATAATTTTTGTTACAGTAGATTGCACCCACAACTGAGAAACATGTATGGTGCAGAATGTACTATAGTTACCACAATGATTAGCATGAACAAAAGAAGTGAAGGTCTCCACCCTGTCCATCGGGTTTGTTGGTGTATAAGCCAAATTTGGTTTATGCTGGCAATGATTGCTCCTGTGAGAAGGATAAACAATCCTTCGATGGTTAACCCAATCTCCAAGGGAAGTGTGTTGGTATCACTCCTGGTATTGTTCCTGGAAAGGGAAAACAATACAAGTCTTGGCGGGGTTTTTCTAGATGGGTTACCCCTTAGTGGTTTAACTTGTTTAACTGCTCAAACTAAAGATAATAGTCCCTTTTTCCACTCGGAATATCTCTGTTCTGTTTCTTTAAATGCAGTCGAGCTGAACATCAAAGGTCTTTTTGGTCAGTCAGGGCTAGTTTGGAATAGGTGGCAGTAAAACTCAGCAAAACTCCATTCTGCTCTAACAGGGTCGTGGGAGTGTACTGGTCCGAGTGACTGACATGTTTCTAATTCCTGTACTACAGTTTTGACTGCCTCTTCATGTTCTGAATTCCATTTCCATGGTTTTCCCTTTCATAAAAGTCAGTATGGTGGGTGAGCAATGATAGGAAATCCAGGCATATGTTTTCTCCAGTATCTTAAAGTACCTATAAGTTGTTGTAATTCTTTCTTAGATTGGGGTATCTGCAATTGTTCTAATTTACTTAAGGTGTCTGGTGGAACTGTTGCACTACCTGCAATCCACCAAGTGCCTAAAAATTTTACTTCCTTACTTGCTCCCTGGCATTTTTCTGGTGGGATTTTAACTTCTACTTTTTGTAATGCCTGCCATACTGCTGATGCAGCTTTCCCTACTTCTTCAGGGGAATTTCCTCCAATTAGGATATCATCTATATATTGGTACAGTTTCACATTCTGGGGCAGTGAGACTGTTTGTAAAAGTTCAGCAAGTGCAGCATGGGCAATGGTAGGCGAAAGTTTATACACTTGGGGGGGTCTGTTAAAGGTATATTTTATACCTTCCCAAGTAAAAGCAATTTAAAAAAAAAACCTTTTTCCTGCAAGGGAACCATAAAGAACATGTTTTTTACATCTAGGGTTGCCATCCAGGGGTGTGTGGTTGCTGTGGCTGTTAAAACTGCAATATTGGGTACTGCAGTCGTTAGTGGAGCTGTGTTAGCATTGAGGTGCCGATAATCAATTGTTAATTGCCACCTCCCGTTTGGTTTTCAGACTGGCCAAACTGGTGAAGTATAAGGGGAGTGGGTTCTGGAGATGATTTGTTGTTTTTCCAAATCAGCTATGACTTCAGAGATTCCAGCTCATGCCACAGCAAAAATTGGATGCTG
Source organism: Pelecanoides urinatrix (assembly GCA_013400755.1). Lineage (NCBI taxonomy): Eukaryota > Metazoa > Chordata > Aves > Procellariiformes > Procellariidae > Pelecanoides > Pelecanoides urinatrix. The sequence continues at coordinate 90,881 of VZTQ01010745.1, read as the reverse complement.
TGGGACGTTGGTGATTTTTGCGTCAGGGAGCACAGGGGCGGCGTGGAGTAGCCACACTACAGCCTTCCGCCTTGTATTAGGATCCACAATTGAACCAAAGGACCATATGCTGTTATCTGGCAGATGCCAGGTTTGGTTGTTCAAAACATTGAAACCTAAAATATTTTCATTGTGATTTTTAACTGCAAAGCGAGTATCTTAAGCATCATCTTGCACCACCACACAAACAGGTATCAATTCAATTTCAATAGTGTGATTTATTTGTATTAGACTGTTCCTGGTCTTTTTATAGAGATTTCCTTGTAGAGCTATTTGCTCCTGATCTACTGTCTAGTAAGCCAAGACACAGTCAAAAAAACTATCCACTTGGCCAGGATGGGTAAGTGCAATGCACTTTGTGTCAGTATCACACTGAATGTCTCAGTTACAAGAAAGATTACACTTTAGACCTAAAACATTTTTCGGGTTACTTGTTCAGTAAGGCAAGCTGGCCAGGTCAATTCTATTGATAACTTAAAGGCAATAATGGGAGGTCAATTAGCTCTTTCTGCTTCAGTTGCAGTCAACATGTTGTATAGTACTATGAGCTTCTTCAAAACACTTTCTTTGTCAATGTAACACTTTGGTCATGGAGGTGTTACGTGATGTTAATTTACAGTAATTGTTCATATTTTCTCTGAAAATGCATGAAATGCTACTACTCAGAGCTTTGCTGAAGGCTATACACTAGCTAAGAGAATAAGTAGGCTAAAGTATTTTCTTCTGCTGGGAATGAAAATAGTGGTGGAGTTACGGCATCCACCTTCAGGATTAGAAGGGCATAGTCTGTAAGATAAGAAGGAAGGGCAAAGTCTGTACTCGTTTGTAGAGTACAAGTCCTGCCCATCTTCTGCATGAGATATGTTGAAAACTGGCACTGGTGAGGTGAGGGGAAGGTTGTTCCTAGAGGCTGCCCCTCTTCTTAGTCAGTGGATTGCCCTGCCTCCACAGTCCAGGGATGTAGGTGGGGAAGAGAAAAAGCAATCATCAAAGCTAAGATGCTCTTAGCTTCATTTTCTCATTCCCTTGTAGAGTGGGATCTGCAGAACAATAACAGCACTATTAGTAGACAAAAGCCAAATAGTCCCTCTGGAATCCTTAGAGTGGTCTCTCCTAAAACTAATTCATAAAACCAGTTCTGGATGGCTTCAGCCAATTTCTTTTCTAATATGTTCTCTTGAAAAGACATTAAGCAATTAGTCCTTGATGTGTATTAATCATGTTTGATAAAATTAAACTAAAAATTAAGCCTGAAGGAAAATAATAGCAGAAGGTTCTGAACCTTGATAGAGAAATCACAATTTATTCTGTTTTACCATCAAAAGAAACCTATTCAAAGCAATGCTGTCTCCTAAAAAGACAGAAAGCTTATGTTCTGTATTTCAGCCTGAAAAATGTCTTTAAACTGGGTAGCAAAGTTCTAAAAATCTGGTTTTGCTGCATAATGAGAATATATTTGGAATGCACTAAACACTATGATTCTAAAGTAGAAAAGAAAGGTCCTGTCCTACACCTTATCACTCGTGAGTACTTATGTACTTATGTAACCTACAACTTACTAAGCTTACTTGCCTAAGAATATGTCTACCTCAGGGCTGTAACTAGGGTGAAACAGGTAATGTTTTTTGTATCCCAATTGACTTTTCTTGCTTTATAGCAGACTACATTTTCAGATATTTAAAAAAAAAAAAACAACACCCAAAACAAGAATGGTAACTTCATAACCTCTAGCTCTTTTTATGCATTATTTATTACGCTGATATTAAAAGAAGATATCTTCTTTTGACTTCCTGATATATTCTGACATCTTGTTGAAAATAAATGCTATTTGGCATCATTCCAAAGAATTTTTAGCTATAAAGTGATAAGTTTGAATACACAAAATTTTTAATTAGAAGTAACTGTAGTGGAGTTTGCACTATGAAAAACCTCAGTCCTTTTGCATTTCTGTCCTCTGTATATGGATTATAGTAAGCAATGTATATTTTTACTCATAAATACTTTACTCAAAAGAATGTTAACTTCAGGTCATCTTCACAGAAGGTTGTTTGTCTTTCAGCAGATATCTGTGTTTTATTCACATTCTTTCTAACCAGATTGATAGCCTCTGCTCACAAAATTATCTATATTTCAACAATAAATAAACAGACTAAGAGCAATTTTGTGATCTAACATATAGGAATGGATAGTTTCTCTGCAGCCCTTTTATGCCCTTGGATGGGAGAAGCTGCAAGAAGACTGTAGAGAATTTCCAGTAAATTCTGCAGCACAGAAGGGACAAAGTCAGGCTACATTCACTTCTAAGCCATTCCCAGCTACCTGTGTGGGAAGNACCCACCCCATGGTGCTCCGGCACAATAGTGGCCAGCCCTCCAGTTTGATGCTGGCCCTCCCCTTCCCTCCCCTTCCCTCCCCTTCCCTCCCCTTCCCTTCTCTCCCCTTCCCTTCCTTTTCCAGAATTCCAAAAGCTGCTTAATAATGTGTTTCACCCTTCCCTAGAATTAGCATTAGCAAAATAAAATTGTTTATGTAAATGCTACAAATTTTAGCACATCCAGGTAGAGCACACATACATTGTCACAAACCAGGAAGCAAGTGTGAGGGTTTAAAAAGTAGCTGATGTTCTTTATGTTTGGAAATTAGATTTTTTTTTTCCCTTATATATTCTTCAGCAGCTTACTTTTGGCATCATTCAGGTCTCTGTAGATTAATACAGTGTAAATCCAAATTGTGGTTTAACAACGTCTTAGTTTTATTTTTATAATNCTCAGGGCTGTAACTAGGGTGAAACAGGTAATGTTTTTTGTATCCCAATTGACTTTTCTTGCTTTATAGCAGACTACATTTTCAGATATTTAAAAAAAAAAAAACAACACCCAAAACAAGAATGGTAACTTCATAACCTCTAGCTCTTTTTATGCATTATTTATTACGCTGATATTAAAAGAAGATATCTTCTTTTGACTTCCTGATATATTCTGACATCTTGTTGAAAATAAATGCTATTTGGCATCATTCCAAAGAATTTTTAGCTATAAAGTGATAAGTTTGAATACACAAAATTTTTAATTAGAAGTAACTGTAGTGGAGTTTGCACTATGAAAAACCTCAGTCCTTTTGCATTTCTGTCCTCTGTATATGGATTATAGTAAGCAATGTATATTTTTACTCATAAATACTTTACTCAAAAGAATGTTAACTTCAGGTCATCTTCACAGAAGGTTGTTTGTCTTTCAGCAGATATCTGTGTTTTATTCACATTCTTTCTAACCAGATTGATAGCCTCTGCTCACAAAATTATCTATATTTCAACAATAAATAAACAGACTAAGAGCAATTTTGTGATCTAACATATAGGAATGGATAGTTTCTCTGCAGCCCTTTTATGCCCTTGGATGGGAGAAGCTGCAAGAAGACTGTAGAGAATTTCCAGTAAATTCTGCAGCACAGAAGGGACAAAGTCAGGCTACATTCACTTCTAAGCCATTCCCAGCTACCTGTGTGGGAAGAAGAGGCAGTGTTGTTTTGCAAAAGTGATATATGTGATTTTGCAGTCTTTTGGAAGAGAGTTATAAGCTCACTCATAGAATGAATGAATCATGCGTAGCTGTCCCTTGCTAATATCTTTAGTTTCTTCCCCTGTTCGTAAGATTTCAGTGTTATGAGGCATGTAGCTTTGACAGAATTTAAGACCTCTTAATTTTCTATGATTTTTAAATTGAGGAGTACCAAAAGCAAATATTCTGCAAACATATCTGTTTATATATAATCTTGAATGAAACTGTAAAACAATTCTACAGGTAGTGGGGTATGACCAATGGTTAGATTGAATTGGAGTGTAAAATTACTATTACTTTCCCCTTTCCCTTTTCCCTTTTCCCTTTTCCCTTTTCCCTTTTCCCCTCCCNATTGGTTACCACTGGAAGACCAATGACAGTGGGAACCATTTTATCAAATGCATTCTTCCAAAATCTGTTTTTCAGTTGGGGTCCATAGGAAAGATGTGAACAATTTTCTTCAGTATTTCCACTGAGAGCTCTAATCTTTTATTTAAGAACTGTTCATTAGACCACATTCCCATTTCCCTTCCCTTCCCTCCCCTTCCCTCCCCTTCCCTTCTCTCCCCTTCCCTTCCTTTTCCAGAATTCCAAAAGCTGCTTAATAATGTGTTTCACCCTTCCCTAGAATTAGCATTAGCAAAATAAAATTGTTTATGTAAATGCTACAAATTTTAGCACATCCAGGTAGAGCACACATACATTGTCACAAACCAGGAAGCAAGTGTGAGGGTTTAAAAAGTAGCTGATGTTCTTTATGTTTGGAAATTAGATTTTTTTTTTCCCTTATATATTCTTCAGCAGCTTACTTTTGGCATCATTCAGGTCTCTGTAGATTAATACAGTGTAAATCCAAATTGTGGTTTAACAACGTCTTAGTTTTATTTTTATAATTCCAACAATAAAACTGTTTAAATACTGTAATTGGACTGGATAATGCTTTTCATTTGTTTTGAAACATATTTACATTTAAAGGTATCCAACAAACTAAGCCAGACTTTGCTGCATAAGTAATAAAAATATTGTACAAGTTGGTTTTTAATTAAAATAAACCAATGTTAAATATTTCTATTTCAATATCTATCACTGCAAAAGGACATGAAAATGAAAAATTTCTGAGCTATTGCCTCATTGAAATGACCAGGAAAATAGTTAGAGTTTTATAGTACAGAAGGAAACCCAGATGAATTATTTGCAGCAAATGATTTGTTTGTGGAATTAAGGCCAATTCTATTTTATTGTACACAAACTGAGCATAATTTTCATTCGTCCATTTAAAAAAAAAATGACATGCTGATATTTCAACATATGGATTACTTGTTAAAAGGCCAACTGTCTGTGTTTCCATGGAAAATTTTATGCAGCTTATCACAGGGCATTCTCAAAATCTGAGCTGGGTTGGTTGGCATTTTCTCATATATGACTTATAACTCATACTACATTGGTTTTAGCTTTAATTCAGCATTGTTTTGCTGAGCCATATGTACCAACAAAGTGTCTTGGTCATTAAACATTATGAATTTTAAACACTTTTGCAAACAGGAATTAAAGCAAAATGGCAAAGTCAGAGTACATTGGGAATAAACTATTTCTACTAGTGTTATTTGCTGCTGTACATTTTTTCTTTGCATTCCACATCCTAAAGGAAAACTACCCCATACATTCTTATTATGCTGTTCCTCTGCCAGTAATGTACACTTCAGTAGGAGGTGCAGGTGCCCAGCGACACTGAAAATCAGGCAATTAGTGTCTCTGTTATGACACTGAGGCCTGATTAGCCTCTGCCTTGTGAATACCCCCTTTGACCTGTGAGAATTATTTTCATGCAGTTTATTGCTGTAGTTTAATTCCCAGTTTCAGCTGGGGAACGGTTTGGAGCTGCTGCTTTCTTTTTCCAATAGATAAGCTGATATTTTAAATAAGCCCTACATGTATTATTAATATAAGATCATATTATAAAGGGAACACAGACCCTGAGAAGTATAGAGGTCTTTTTCTGCTCACTTTTAGTAAAAAAGGCAATTCTTTTAAACTGAAGTGAGGCAGGAACAGCAGTTACCAACAGAAGGTGGGTTTGACTCCACGGCACAGGAAGAAGGAAGAGGGAAAGAAGGAGGAGAAAAAGGAGAAGCAGCAGCAGCAGACCTAATTTCTTTGGGAAAAAAGACAAGGAGTACAACTTGCCAAAGAGAGCATGGACCAGAGACATCTCAATAGCTCCTTGTCCAGGCAGTTCTTACAGACGAGCATGTTTTTGTCTGTTTAGTACTGCCAAAGCATCTACAGAGATTTCTAGAATAGCCAGAGAAAAGGATAAGAGCTCTGGGTGTAGACTCACTAAATTATTTTCAGTTTTTCATAGGGGACAGAGCAGCTACTTGGAGAAGACAATTATATCATTTTTCTAAGACATGGAGCAGCTGTCAGGCAGGTAAAAAACACAGACTGCCTTCATGGCTTTTCATGTGGTGAGGATTCAGTCCTGGTTATATCAACACCTTGACTTCATCTGGCTAAACCACCCCCTGAGAGCAGTATTTTTATAAGCCCTAAGCACAAGCCTAATTCTGCAAGTGGGAATGGGTTTGCATTGTCATGCGCCTGTGTCTCACCTGTTAAGTACAGCACCCTAGCTACTGCTGTAGTCCTCTGCTTAGCCTTAGCATGCTTCTGCTGAAGTCTGCAGAAACACTCCTGTTTCCTTCAGTGGGAGGAGAGTTTTGTCAGCACTTTGTGAAAATCACATGGTGAGTGCACAACTAGCCACTAGCTTGAATTTGAAAGTATAAGTTCTAGTTAAAAAAAAAAATTTCGAGCACTGTAGAAGCACCCACTAAAATATTGCATTTGGCACACACAGTCACCATAAACACCATGTAACTTTTTTTTCTGGAAATACATTGAAAGGGAAAATGGATGACTCTCCAGGAAGTAATCTGAGCCTTAATTATAAAATAAATATGATTTATTGCAATTCAAATGCAGTTTCTGAACACAAGTAAGAAAATTAAAATTCCAGAGATACAACATTATATGACAGAAATCAAGAAAGCTCATGCAACCATGCTCTTAAACACCAAAGTCAAATCTGGTTTCTTTGGATCACCACATCTCAGATAGCAAAGTTTTGTTTTCTTGAAATTTCTGATGCTTTTAACAATAAAGTATCTCTCTCAACCTTTGAACTGATTTTTTTGTGTTAGTGTACACTGTCACAATCTAATAGCAGTCTTTATAGCAACTATAACTCAAAACAAATTATAATGATACAGTAGCTTGAGTGGTTTTGCAGCATAAATTTCTGCTCTTAAATTCAAGATTTCGAGAACCTTATTGCTACTGTGTACTGAAACCTACACAGAAAAACATTTGATCAATTAGAACCTGTACTTTCCCAGCGTTTCCATAACTCTCATCCTTATTAAGTTCATCAGCAGAAAAAATCTTGTTGAAGACCACCAAATACCTTGATGAAGTTGGAGGATGAAAATCCATGATCTTATACATACACATTCCAAAATGCAATCTGTTTTATCCAGTTTATTAAAAGCTTTCCTAGAAACTAAATGCATGAAGTCTATCAAACACAATGTATCACAATAAAACCACATAATCAATAAACAATAGAGACACCCAGTCACAGCTGGAAGAACATTTTTCACAAACAATGCTTTATCTTTGACCTCTCAGTGCAGGATGTCTCAAGGGAGATGTACAGAGGAAATTCAAGAGACAAGCCTGGGAACTAAAATTCATCACTCACTGTACATTAAAAATCATAAACTTCAGTGGAAATATCAGTTTTATAACATGCTATAATTTTTCCCAATAGAGAGAAAAATGTCTCCAGGTTGCACAAGAGCTAACCATTTTATCACTTCTTCCTACTGGTCCACCAGTACTTTATATTCAGATTAGCTCTGATTAACATGATCAAGTTTAATTCAGAGCTTTTGTTCTCAAACTGTATTTATAAGATTTGCTGTTATTTAGAAGGTCAATATTTCTATTTCAAATATGAAGGACTAGTATACACTGAAATCTTCTGATTTTTCACCACATATATCAGCCCCGTAATAAAATATATTATCTTTTCGTACAAGTTTTGCTAAAAAGTGCAGCAGACTGACTAGTTTAAAGTTCAGGTTGAGCAACATTAATCACTGGTCACATATCTGGCTGAACTCCGGTTTGGATGGTAAGAGGGCATACTGCCTCTTTTAGGACTCGAAGAAACAATCAGCCTGCTACATCAAGGACCTGATTCCTGCTGACAGACTTAAATACAGTTCCATTCAAAAAGGCTGGAGTAGATATTTTTTCACTTAAGGTCTACCTCTTGTTCTTCCTGTCTTTCTCTTGTGAGGGGTGAGAAAACATAAGAGAAGAAATTCCTCCAAATGCTTGTCTAAACTTTGGGTGCTCAAGTCTCCGGAGGGATTGAATGGTACTGTACTCAACATAGAAGACAGGAGAGAGGATCTTTTTTCCTGTTCACTTTTGCACTAAGTTCTCCGTTCCTTTTGTATGAGTTTGACACAAAGACTGGTTGGTTGACTTCATCTAAGGGGGCTGAGGGCATAGAGCATCTTTACCTGGTGGGTGGTAAAACCAGTCTGTACAGCTCCACGGCTGAGAGCCGTGCTTGCAACACTATGAGCAGCAGGCTTCGGAAGGGATTCACTTCTTGTCTTCTCTGACACGCTTCCTAAGCATGGATGCTGTCTGTTACCTCTTCATTGGAGATGTAACCCCTAGCAGCCAGAATTAATGCTGACCATTAACAGATCCTGGTACACATTTCAGAAGATTTCCAGATCCTGGCCTAACATTAGATTTTAAGAGGTATTTGAGAGAAACAGTGTATAATATAAGCATAAACATAAACAGCAAATATGAAATCTTCATTCTTTACCTGGTAGTATGAGAAGTTTTGCAACTGCAACACTGTCTTGTTGCAGCTTTCTCTTAATTCTGGTTCCAGGGATGAGTCCTGGGTTATTTTCAGTTATGAAAGAAACTTGTCCTGCATTTTCTATTGTGCATATTTTGAATAAATCTAAATTTATTTTTTCTGATCTTGGATGGTCCTCATCTCCATTGCTAAGAAAGTCTCTCTGTATTTTTCTTGTTTTTTTCCCAAACCTTCCCCTGTGCCTTTCTGACCCTTATCTAATGCCCTCTTTCTAATATCTGATTTAAGTAATTCTAAGTATTCTAATCTCCTTTACTGCAGGCATAAGGGAAAAAAAAGTCTTCAGCTATTAATTTCTCCTACTATATTCCCTCAGCAGGAGAAAATGTGATCTTGCATCATTCTATTATACTTAAGATATTTTTATTATATTCATATTAACATGAAAAAAAAGTTTCATAAAAATACTTCTATAACATCAACCAGAATTCTCTGGGTTATCAAACAACAGAGTTCACAACCATTCAGTCAGCATCTTGAAACACAGGCAAGACAGAAATTCAGTAGGGCAAGCTAGGAAAAGGAGAGAAGAAACACCAACTGTATTGACGTTCCCTTTAACTAATTTTCTTTGCTGCCCATTGAGTACTTTCACATCTAAAATGGTTTTGGAATAGTAAGGGCCAATCATCAAGCAATGGCAAAGCCATCCCTTCTTATAACTTTGCCTTCTTTAATTAAATATTAAGCAGATGTTATGGTTTTCTTGTAGTTATAACACAAACAAGAGGATCAGTTAATAAAAAGACATCTCCCACAGAACAATGTCATAAAGGTACAGCTTCGTACTTCAACAGCTGTGACTGTCAGCATTCTCAGCAACCCCAGTCCTGATGTTTTACCTACTGAAACAGACATGAGAGAAATAATGAAGTCAAACATCAAATATCCATTCCCTCTACTCTTCTAAAAAGTCCCAAACAAAACATCACATTGTGCCTGGTTTCCCCATGGGTGCTTGAGTACGGAGAAGATATGAAGCTTTGCTTACTTCCTTTTTTCATAGATCACATTACCTCATCGCTGTTACTTCCAATATCTAGAATTAGATACACTGAGGTTTTTAGTGTAATTCAAAACATAACCAGAAAGTTAGAAGTGGTATGTAACAGATGTACAGATAATAGATATTCAACAGATGAATTGCTCTTTGCAATATTTTATCTCTTTCCATTAATAATGCGAAGAAATGAGTCAACTAAAACCAACCACATGCCTGTTTTTAAGGCAAGTAATGTTGAGATATCTGAGTCCACTTTATGTACCTAGCACTCTATGGCATTTTTTATGTGTGATTTAGGAAATGAACATGTTTTTCTGAAGAACAAATCAAGATGTCATGCACAAATTTTTCAAATGTAGAGGTCTAACTAAGGAAAAAAATTGGTCCTATGTGTTCAGGAAAGTTTATTCTTAGAAGAGTAAGGTGGAAATGCAAATATTCAGATGATTTATTAACATCTCCCTGTAATAGGGAAACAAATGAGGAATGTTATCTCCATCTCATGCGTTAAGGAGCAAGCCCATACGATGATACAGAAGCTTTATTAAAAATTCATTAGACTGTAAAGTCTCTCATTTTGTAACCAGAATTAAGTAGTTTTCTAATGTCATTAGCCGAAAGTCAATTTAAGCCAGTATCGGCAGTTGCAACACACTCCAAAATGCTAAATTAAATACAACAAATGTTTTCCACTTATTTTTTATTGGAAATATTAACATTTCATATTATGAATCAAAATCACATTGCAGTGATTTCTCTAACAAATAAATTTCCCATGAATTTATTTACTAGTGATATTTACATTGCTCACAAAAGACAAAGGAGTTTCAGAAACAGAAACCCAGTGATCATGTTTAATTTCTGAGCCAATAGAATATTGATGCATGGAAAAGCTCACAAGGTGTGCAGTTTTCTCTTATTGAAATCGTAGAATCATAGAATCATTAAGGTTGGAAAAGACCTCTAAGATCGAGTCCAACCGTCAACCCAACGTCACCATGCCCACTAAACCATGTCCCTAAGCGCCTCATCTACATATCTTTTAAATATCTCCAGGGATGATGACTCCACCACTTCCCTGGGCAGCCTGTTCCAAGGCCCGACCACTCTTTCAGGAAAGAAATTTCTCCTAATGTCCAATCTAAACCTCCCTTAGGGCAACTTGAGGCCATTTCCTCTCGTTCTATCACTAGTTACTTGGCAGAATAGACCAACCCCCACCTCACTACAACCTCCTTTCAGGTAGTTGTAGAGCAAGATGAGGTCTCCCCTCAGCCTCCTCTTCTCTAGACTAAACAGTCCCAGTTCCCTCAGCCGCTCCTCATNCAGCCTTTCCCTCATCCACGAGGCGGGTCACCTGGTCATAGAAGGAGATCAGGTTGGTCAAGCAGGACCTGCTTTCCATGAACCCGTGCTGGCTGGGCCTGATCCCCTGGTTGTCTTGCACATGGCTCATGAGTGCCCTCAAAACGAACCACTCCATAATCTTCCCCAGCACCGAGGTCAGGCTGACTGGCCTGTAGTTCCCCGGATCATCCTTCCGGCCCTTCTTGTAGATGGGCATCACATTGGCAAGCCTCCAGTCATTCGGGACCTCCCCGGTTAACCAGGACTGCTGGGAAATGATGGAGAGTTGCTTGGCAAGCTCCTGCGCCAGCTCCCTCAGTACCCTCGGGTGGATTCCATCCAGCCCCATAGACTTGTGAGCGTCCAGGTGGTGTAGCAGGTCATTAACTGCTTCCTCGTGGATTATGGGGGGTTCATCCTGCTCACCACCCCTGTCTTCCTGCTCAGGGGGCTGAGTACCCTGAGGATAACTGCTCTGACTATTAGAGACTGAGGCAAAGAAGGCATTAAGTACCTCAACCTTATCCTCGTCCTTGGTGGCAACGTTCCCCTCTGCATCCGATAAAGGACGGACATTCTCCTTGGCTCTCCTTTTGTCATTAATATACTTGTAAAAGCATTTTTAGTTGTCTCTCACGACAGTGGCCAGGTTGAGTTCTAGCTGGGCTTTTACCTTTCTAATTTCCTCTCTGCATGACCTAACGAGATCCCTGTACTCTTCTTGAGTTGCCTGCCCCTTCTTCCAAAGGTGATAAACTCTCCTTTTTTTTCCTGAGTCGCAGCCAGAGCTCCCTGTTCAGCCAGGCCAGTCGTCTTCCCCACCCATTCTTCTTATGGCACATGGGGACAGCCTGCTCCTGTGCCTTTAAGACTTCCTTCTTGAAGAATGTCCTTGATAGTAACAGCAAAGTGCAGTAAGCTACAGCAAAAAGATCCTAGGATAAAGAAAAAAGTAACTTTAAAAAAAAAAAGCACAAAAACTTTTCAAAATGAAAGTACTGTATTAGTTAGCATGGTGGTTGACACTGGTAGAAGCTATGGCTTCTCACATAAGTCGTCGTCTTTGGTTTGCTTTTGTACTAAGGCAGTAGCTGTGATCTCAAACAGCTTTTTTGTTATGGTAAATATATCTTTTTGTCTTAACAAAATATTCTTACACCTAAGTATCACTAGATTTGTAAAGTACATAAGGAAAAATAGATTTGTAATATAAACATTTTAGTTTGGGAAATAATTGACTGCTTCTAAATTAGGTTCTTCAGTAAGGGTCTAATTTTCTGGGAAGAAGGAAATGGATATTTCCCTAAAAAGAGATTAATCTTTCTTAAAGAGCTCAGGTATCAAAAAATTACTAGCAATTTTAAAAAAATCATTTAGCTGATGATGCATACATCTCAGTGGTACTAAACAAGCTTGTACGTCAGGTATAAGTCACTTGGCATCTCATATGGAATACGCAGTTATTCAAGTGTTCAAAAAAAAAGACTATCCCCCCTCCATACGTTATGTTTTAACCTACATTTAAACACTTACATCTAAAAACTTTATGTTAGGTTCTCCTCCATAACAATCATTGCTTACTTTCAGACTCCAGCTTTGAGAATTTTTCTGCACATTTACTCTAAAATGGCTTCCTGCAGGTACAGTCTCCACTCTGTATTGTTGACTGGTCCTTCCAAAGCAATGAAAACCATTCCATTTAAAAAGTACCTGAAAGATAGTGAAGACTCCAAAGAAGCTACTATTGGATGTGTTTCCTTGCCTTTCAGAGACAAAAAATCAAAAAATCTGAAAACGTCCTGCTCAAGCTGGAAATGGAACAGTTCGTTTTGGAAACAAATGGGGTTTTTTAATCTTTGAGGTAAACAACAGATATCACGTCCGCTTCCATTTGATTTCAGCTAAAGCAGTATTTCTCTTGAACACCAGCAGCGAAGTGTCACAGAGGACTTGGCATCAGATGTAATATTTGAGAAGAAATATTTAAGATGTGTATAATAAAGGAGACCTTTGCATAAAAGAGCTCTTATCTACCCTAGTCATCTGTTGTACTAAAAATCATTTCCAAAAATAACAGTTCTGGAGGGGCTACGGTTAGAGGTTAAACCATTCCACAGTCAACACTTCATGACTGTCATCAGCCAAGTGCCTGGAATATGTTTGAAAAGAAATGATCAGTCCAAACTGAATTTAAAGGCTCACTAAACAAGCTCTGCTGGCATGTGCTATAAACTGTACAGGGAGAGGGGAAATGAGGAAGAGAAAAGGGCAGAAAAACGGAAGCAGATTCACTGCAGCACAGCCCTGTGCTGCCACCAACCTGTTATCTGTTGCACCCGTGACATGGCCAAATCCTCAGCAGATCCCCACTTGGCCTGGATCAGCAGGGGAGGGGGGAAATTCGCTGCCAGTTCTTCAACAGCTGGCAGAGCTGCAGCTGTGGGTGGGTAATGACTAGGCTAAGGCTATGACTTTCCTGAGAAAGCAGTCCCTTTTGCCCCTCCTTAGCTAAAAATTGGCTCCTCAAAGCCCAGTTTTGGGGCTTGAGAGGCTACGAACTTCAATGACAAATCTTTTGCCATGTTCCTGTGTAACTCTTTACACCACCATACACTGCTAGGATCACCAGTCAGCTACAGAGTTTAAAACTGGATATGAAAAATCACTCATAGTGGTCTTGAATTAACAGGCACATTGGGCAGATCATCTTGAAGAGTGTGATCCCATCTCTAACTCAGTCTGATGTGGTCACACGGATTGAGTGAGGAGCTGAGTGAGGCTATTCAATACCTCTTCACGCAAGTTTCACCCCCCTGTGTATTTTCTGTAGAAGTAACAGCCTTGTTTCTGCCCTCCATCCCTGCCATTCTCCTCTTTTTTTTCATGCTCTAATTTTTCAAATGAAAAAACACCAGAGAAGATGCACTTCTGACCTTTAATTTCACTTATGGCTCTATACCAAGGCACACATTTCAAAGATGGGATCTAGAGTAGTAATCGATATTTAGCCATATGATTGTTCTAAAGATGCTAGTGCATAATGTTGAGTTTATATAAAACCTTTGAAAGATTGCACTTCTGGGCTGAAAATGCTTCATGTTGAGACAAGAAACACAGTCTTAGCTACAGATAATGTGCTGCTTTAGAAAGTCCATGCATTGTGGTAACGCATCTGTTATCATAAGGTGTAATATGGCCCTAAACACTTCTTTCCTTGTGCTCTGGTTTAGGAAAACATAAACAATTTTAATCTATTTGCACTACTTCATTTTTTTTTATGGGATTATCTCTCCTACTTTGCTTCTAATCTTATGCTGATAGCATTTATCTGATTCAATGAAACTAACAATTATAAATTTCTCTTTGCATTTCCAATATTTAAATTGTATTCTTGTGCAGTCCATTAAGTAAAAGGTTATAAATTTACTGCAGCAAAATCAAAAAGTAACTTTTTGGTCTTTAAAAGTCATATTTCAAATAACTAAATCATGACAATATAATTTTTTTTTTATATGACTGATGAGGTTTGATGTCTATTGTAAGACAGATGCATCTCAAAGCCTATTAAAGAAGAGATTGGCCTATTTTTGTTTCCTCTTGATGGAATTATCCAGCCATAGAAGATGAATTTCTGTGGTTTACCATTTTGTTCCACTGATTATTACCAGCACAGTGAAGTGGTAAATACAAATGCTAATTTCAACATACTTTCAAAGCAAATTGTTAAAGTTTGATAGGCTCTCAAGTATTTTAAATTAAAATGCAAGGTACTGTAAAGTCCATTTTGTTTACAAACAAAAAAATTACAATACAAATGCAAAAGATGCTGAAATGTAAAGCTTATCAAACTACACTAAGAATAAAAACCTGATGGGAAAGAGAGTTAATACAGAGATAATATCAACCCAAAGCAGTGATGAGGAAGTGGGAAAGGAATCAAAAATCTCACTAGCATTATGGGACATAGAAAACATCTTTTGAAACAATCAGTAATATGCACATTCACTTTGGAAGGCTATGTTATAAGACAGAGAAATACCACAATATACCAAAATATTAGCAATTAGTGTTTTATGTCTTCTTTTTTTTTAACAGCTAACTTCTTTTCTCACTCTATATTCAATGTTTCCTTGGGTTATAATTTAATCTAAAGATAGTTTTCTATTCTTGAGAGTTAGAAAAAGATCATATATTTGTAGAAAAATCACAAATTTGAAAGTTCTAAAAAAACTGCTGCCTTTATTAATTGAGGCTTTGAGCTTATTTTATTTATGTACAATTTTCTGCTTTTGCAGCCAGTTTTGTCCTCTTATTTGCCATTTGTCTGCCATGGCTTTTGCATGTATTTGTATGAAAGAAAATAATTTTATGTATCTCTCTCTATATATATATAACCTTATACCACATATGCAACTTGTAAAGCTATTAAAAAATATATTCTCAACCCATTTTAGTTGAATGCAGTTATTCAGGGAAATACACTTGGCCTTTTGTAAAGTATCTTCAGATGATGATACTTTATGATGATGATGATACAAAAGATCAGGAATCTTTTGATTTCTTCCCAGTATCAAAAAATGAACAAACAGAAATGTGGTCAGTTTTTGTAAAGCCTAGGAATAAAATACTCAAGTTTTTAATATTTGTTAGAGTAAATCGAGAATTGTTTGTATTCTGGTGTTTATTGCATAGTATAGCATAAGGATACTTTAAGAACCTCCTGAAAAAAAGAGTCTTTTGCCATTGCGATAGATCTGATGAGAAACAAAATCGAAGGTTGCAAACCATTTCTATCCATTGCCTTGTGGAAAGTTTTCTTTCCTCCTGGAAGTTTTGCTGTAGAGCTGGAGACATAAACATGTAGAAAACTGGGTAATTCAGGAGAGCTGTCCTTTGAGAAATGCCTACCATCTTTTGCTCACTTTCTGCTTTGTGAGGGTGTTTTTGTACGGTTGTTTCTGGGCAGCTGTTTAACTCAGGTTAAAATTTTTTTTTGCTTTTTGGTTTTGTCTTTTTTGAAGTATATACTTACTGGTCAATGCAAAGGTTTCCTCTACGGGGAAACATTCCAGCACCACTGAATACGTGCAAGATATGAAGGAGTCTTTCTTTTCACAGGAAATCTTCCATCTAATGTTCTTTTTCCTACATCTCATGTCTCCTTTTCCTCACACAACCCCATTAACGTGACAGGTATCCTCAGCTGCAGCTGGTTAAGTAAGCAGTGTATGAAGAAAAGGTTGGGAAACAAAGGGAGCTTAAAGGTACTTTTTGCAGCAGTGTGATGCTGGCAGTATTTAGGCTATGTTGAGATCTGCCTGCTTGCCTAGGGCTCAGAGGAGAGAATCTAGTATCCAGGAATCAGAGGCACATAGCAACAGCCACAAGAATGGGGGGTTACACATTCTTTATTCCAGAGAAATAGCCAGCAAAGCTCAAAGGATTTCCAGCTGTGCTCTGTCTAGAATAACAGAGAGTTTGAGCTTAGCAAAACTCATTTGATTTTGCTTATCGATTTTCATATGTATTTTAGCATAATAAAGTTCACAAACTCCAGTGTTTGCAAAAAGTGAAAATGAAAATATTGTGAAAATAGTGACATTGTTCTTGAATCTGAATGAATTCTCACCAATTTTTCCCTGGCAGGGCATGAACAGCTGTGCACAGCAGCCTATGCACTACTTAAATCCCATTTAGTTTAAGCCCTCAGTGAATTTCACTTGTATATAAACTTAAGTCCAGTCATTCCATTTTCCCTGGGCAGCAAAGTTGACTTAAACAGCTTTTTCTCAGCTTGCCGATCATTTCCACCCCTGTAACTTCCCACCAGCTGCACTGATAATAACATTGCAAAAATAAAGAAGGTGCTTTAAATAATATAAATTCACCAGGCAGTTCTGAAGGGAGAATGAGTGGCAGGATACTGGAGCCACTTACATCAGCCTTGCTGCCAGGGGAAATAATATGGAGCAATAGTTCTGTGCTGATGGGGTGCGAAAAGCAGATCTCAACACCTACTAGGATTTTGAAAGCAGCTTTGAAAAATGCAGAGCAAACCACATATCTACTTTAGATTTGGCCTTTCATCTGTGTGGAAGATGGTCAGGCCTAAGTGCAAGAGGCAGCTCAGGTGGAAAAATAAACCACATAGGTAGCTAAATTCAGGAGTCTGAAGGATTACGGTTTAAATTATTCATTTACGAAAAATTGGCATACTGTGAACATAGTGGACTAATACATCTGTAACACCCCGATCATTAGTAAAGATACTACAGTGATGATGGTACAGTGGAACAGATATGCAAACTGAATCACCCGAGTCTCATTGTAAATCAGTCTTTCAATTAGACAGTCAACATTAGCAGAAGCCAGCACTCTTTATATACTGAATAAACTTATAATTTTTAATTTCCAGTGGCATTAATCTGGCAGTTTTCACTAGGGGTAAAATGAAAGCAAAACTGATTTAAGCAAATGGCTTTGAAAAGTGCAAGATTTTTCTTCTCTCTCTGTATGTATTCCCTGCGACATGAGTCTCAGCTTATTCCCTTCAACCTTGTCAGTTTTCATCACTATTAAATCTCAGCAGAAACTATGGGTTTAATCAAACACAATCAATCTCCTTGGTTGAAAAAAAGGCTTTTTTCAGGAGATCTTTGTTTTTAAAGAGTTTGCAAACCTTTAAAAAATATAGTGTGTAATATGCTTCCTAAATAACACTTCAATACAGTGTTACAAATTAATGTGGAGTTCCAGAAGCATTCACATTAGTACAAAATGAGTTCATCATAATTACCATTATTACCACAAATACCAAAGGAATTAATAATGATTAGGGCGGTATTTTAAAGCGTTCTTCATTATCATGCGTATTGTTTGTAAAGTTCCAGGATGATGATAATTACTGCAAAGCTTCTCTTTGGGCAAGATTCTCTTCCCAATGGAGGGATAGCCCAAAGCTAAATGCTCCTGAATTCCCTCTGAAATCCTCAAAAATGGGGTTAGGACATTTTGCACATGCATTAGCATGGAGATTGCTTTCCCCATAGGGTAAATTTCAACAGTAGGCCTGACATAAGTAAGAAACCACAAGAAATAAACATTCAGGACAAACTTCATTTTTCCTGAATGTCTGGATGGTAGCTAGAATAGTTCTAACATATTGTTGCTAGGTTTGTGATAGGTGAAGAAAACTCAAGCACGCCTTAGTGAATTCTGTGTGAGTAGGTTTACTTGTTCAGTAATTAATCAAAAAGTCAAACTGTATAGCAGAGAATCCTTTCAGCTGAAAACCCACTGGAATTTTTAATTTTTCATAAGAATGAGGCGTATAACACTATCCTGCTTAACCTTCTTCAGGGGAACACTTATGAAACGCATAAAAAAATTAAAATTATGGCTCTTCAGTATGTTAATGTTGGCAACATGGGCTGCCTTTCAACTACTTATATCACCTTATATATCACCCTTGATTTTAGACATGCATTGCTTAGGAAAGGTAAAGCTTTTGCAAGGCTGAGGTGGCTTACAGACATTATTCCTGATTTTTTCTCCCACAGTAAATTTCAGCCATAGAGGGTAACAAAATCATATAACAGATATGGAGAAGAAAGATTTATAAACATGATTTACATCAAGATAAACCTTCTGCTTCTTTGGACAGTCCAAACCTTTCAATTTTTAGGACAGGCAACTTTGCAGAGGTACATACTAGAAAAAGAAGCCAGTTGTGAAATTTTAGTGTGAATTTCAGTAGCTTTCCATTTCTTTCCCTTACCCATCTTATTTCCAGTGCATAAAATGGAGCAGCCGGGGCAGTTCCACACTCCTCATCCTGTCATGGATCCATTCCCATGTCCTTAATGAGCGGGCAGAGCTTAAAAATAATCAAACAAAGAAGAAGCAATCAAAGATCAACTCCCAGTACATCAGCTCCCTGCTTGAGTAAATGATACAACCATCGGAGCTCAAGGGCTGGCATAAGGGAATGGGTGGGAATGTGTGGCTGCGGAGAAGGGGGATCTAAGGGCTCACCAGTTTCCCCCTAGCAATTTGCTCAGGACATAAAACAATCACAAGCAAAGCAAAAGATATCAAAAGTATCAATCCGTATCAATCCATTCCCATGGAAAAGTCAGGCTCTTAAAATGGAACTTTTTTTGACATAATCATCTTTGTAGAAGGTTTAAAAGACTCAACTCTCAGTTCAGTGTTTGAGGTTTTTTTTTTTTTCCTTTTTCTTTTCTTTCATTTTTACATTTTATCTTTAGCACCAAATATTTGTAAACCCTGGACTTAAAATTTCCAAAGTATCTAAATCATAAATGCTTAAGTCTACTGAAAACAAAATTTGGCTTCTAATCTACTTAGGTGGTTTTAGAAATTTTATGCTGGATGATATGCTAACATCTAACTTGTAAGTGAAATTTATTTAGTACAGAGTTCATGCACAAGTGTTATAAGCTTAGCAGTAGTTGATAATTTTGTGTTAGAGTAAATTTCTGGGAGGAAATATCTTTCTTTTTCTAAAGAAGCATTTTTTCTGGTGGAAAGAGTGAAAATGATGAGTCCCTGGTTGCTCACCTAGAAGAGTGCTATCAGTTTGAGTTTTTACATGAATGGTCCAAGTTCCTGGACCATTTGCTGCTTTCAGCAGGGACAGGCAGACTAAGCATCCGTGGCTTTTTGGCAGTGAGGCTGAAAGGATGAAAGACTCCTATCAATTTTTCTTTGTCTTCAGGGAGAAAGCAAAGCTCGCAAGAGCCTTCAATCTGGTACTCAGAACAATGAAAAATTCCTTTTCTTTTCCTCTGAAATCAATTTTTTTCCTGGAGATTCTATCACATTTTTTAAACTTTTGTCTTCTTTTGATTGAATATGCTTAAACATAGGACTCTAAGGCCTTTTGGCTGTTGGTGATCCCCACTTGAGGGCAGATACACAGGCGAGGAATACTTCCAGTTCTAAGGTGCTGTGGTGCCAGGCTTGGTGCTAGTGCGCTTGGGCATCATCACGGTTAGCACAGATGGAGAATTAGACTTGGAAAGATTTTACTGAGGGTTCTAAAGTTCTATTGAGAATGGGCCTCCCTCACTTTCCCCAAGGTTACAGCTGCCTCTCTTCACAGGTAAGGATATTTCTGTAAATCTAAAGCAGATTTCTTTACAATGCTTTAGGCCCCGAGTTATGACAGCAATGGTAAAGCTTCATGCTGATTTTCTGCATGGAGTAGAAGAAGAAAGACTACAATAGATTTAAACAGAAAACCTGACCCCATAAGGTCTTTGAAACTGGTAAATAAAAGTATTCTTTAAAACCTTGTGTTTTTCTATAACAAAATCAACATGAACATTCAATTAGCACTTAGAATTCAATGTGTTTCATCTTAAGTGCTTATTTCATAAATGTAAATATGAATTCCCTGAGCCCAGAGCTGTTGAGAGACAATAGTGATATAGGGATCTTTTCCTCATTGTGATCTATTTCTGGTATTGAAAATTTTCAGTTTGTTTGGCTTTATTGGCCGTTTCCCAGAAAAGAAGGGAGGGACCATAGGTGAGGAAAGGACAGTAGTGACTGAATGACATTTGAATTACTTGGTAGGGCAGTAATAAAAGCAAGAAGTTAAGAAGAATGATAAACCATTAGAAAAGTGCCAGCCAGGGATGTTTAAAAAATCTTTTCAGCAAAAGTAAGGGGAAGAGGTGTAAAGGTCTTGATGTTCCCTCATGTTACTGTGACTGGTGTAAGGTAAATTTATGGCACATTGAGAGGTCTCATATGATCATATTTTGGCAACTCCCATTAAACTAATACTTCTTGGTAAGTCATTAAGAATTAGGTTCATTGCAAAATGCCTCTGTTTTTCAAGCTGACATAAATATTGCATTAATTAAATCTATTAAGAACATTGAAATGAGATTTCATTAACTAATATCCCCTATTAGGATAATTATGACTAATTATAGTTATTAGACTAATGGCCTTAATCCTCAAGCACAATGTGTTACAGAAGGTTAAGAGGCCTATGACAAATTGAAAATCAAAAGTATGATCAAACTCTTTTTAAATATTTTACACAGCCACCATCATATGATGGTAGCTATGACAGCAACAGTTTCTCTTTTGCAACTCACCTCATGCTGGGAAAGAAGATAATTTTTTACGACTTGCTAGCAATTTCAGGTAATTATAACAGGAAGCATTACAAAGGTCCTGATTTTTAGACCATAGGTGCTCGTCAGTATGAAAAATTAACCTCTGATATGTCCTACTAAAAGAAAACTGCATAATTTTATCAAAGTTTTCTGCAGAGAAGAGTGACATTTTAAAAAGGTGAAATTCCAGTTGTGTTTTGTATGTAGCTGCACTATATCACAGAAATATTGTTTTGGGATGTATTTGCTGATGTCTCCCATAGAGAGCTATGTACAGTTTGAAAACTCATGTTAATATCTCAATATCCAGTAGCACAAGCATGAGTGAATAAGATGTAATGCATGACCCTTGAATCCTACTTTGAGAGAAAGCCAAAACCTTACCAGGCGATAAAAAAACCTGTGTTACATAACAGAGAGTTTTTCTTCTTTTTACAGCTAGAGAAATGGGTTAAGTTTCTTGGAGTTTAAGCTGCAAAAGTCAACAAGATTTTACATGAAGTAGAACTGTTACATAACTAGAATATGGTTGGGATTACCAGCGGCATTTTAAGAAAATACACACAAAAATGACTGAGTCTTATTCAGCTCTCGAATGGATAGTCATAAGGGACTGTCTATATTCAGAAGATTTATCAGTTTCAGATCATCATCAGAGATGACCAGGTGTCAGAGAAAAGAAAGAGACAATCCAAAACCATATCTAACCTGGGGAACTCAAGGGGCAAGAATCTCAGAGCTTACATAAAGTTAGAATTTTGCATCTAAAAGTTAACACTATTTCCTTTAGGTGACAGGCTCCAGAGAGGAATCCAAAACAGGTTTGGATATCTAAGCAGTGTAGGAAGACAGTCCTTAGAGATAGGTGCTGTAAAGGATGATCCGTCTCCCCTTCTGCACCCATGCAGAACAGTGAAACAGTGAGCAGATGGGGATATCTGCCTGCTGTGCCCTTGAAACTAGGCTATTGTATCCCCTAGAAGATTGTATGGCTGACTGTTTAAAAATGCTAAAACATTTGCATGCCAGAGACAGCATTGCCATTTTGATCTGTTCACTGTTTCTGAAGATTTGAACATAGCCAGTAAGCCATAACACTAGTTGGAACACTAAGTTAACTATAGAGAGTCAATATATTTTTAAAAGTTATCAGTGACATTTTGGAATGCAGATGACAATGGTTTTATTTTTATAACATTGTTGTCATGTTACAAGATAAAGTCTTCATTATCTACTTATGCCAAAAGTACAGAGTAAAATATTTTAGGTATTTGAGTCAAAGAGCTAGTTTCTTATAATAACTGACCTTACTTCTCTGGAGGTTGGCTCTGGCAAATCTTTATTGATCTCTCTCTGTACTGTACTGTTTATTCAATAAACTCAGTTCTTCATTTGTTTGTTTGCTTGTTTTTTATATTGTGACATCTGGGTGTCTTCATTTACCTTGTTATCTCCTAAATATAACTTCTATAATTGTACAGACTATTTCTTTCAATAGATTCTGCGTTAATGCTCCAGTTCTCCCTAAGTTTTCACATCTCATTCCTGTATAGTCTCCTAACACAGAGTGTGTGTTTCTCATACCATAACAACTACACATAGCTGCCAAATCCTCTGCTTGGAGGCCTGGAAGGGAGATTGCATGTGTTATTAATCAAGAGCTGGCATGCTTTTTCATGGCCGGTTTCCTTTAAGACACAGCTATTAGAGTTCAGAATTTCTTCATCACTAGGTAATAAAACAGAGTTTCTGCCTTGGATACATGGCACACAGACAGGGAACACAGAGGCTGACATGCTGAATCAGACTAATGGTCTATCTAACATGATATTCTTGTGGTGATACTGAATAGTACCATATGAAAGAGTTCAGAGCTGGATATGAGATCCCTGTAATGAAAGGGACATCTCTTCCTAACCCAAGGCAATCGCTGTGAGGACTTGTGTTGTGAAGCATGAAGAATGACAACCCAACCATGCTTTTTAATCCTTGGCAAGGTAATTGTGATTCCTATTGTTTGTACACCATTTCTTATTCTTTTCTGAACCCTACAGTTGTTTGTCTCAACTGTATTTCATGACAGCTACTTTGGCAGTAATGATGGGCTTATAAAAATTGTACAAATACAGTTTTAAGGATGCCCAATACAAGAAATTAAGAAATATCAGAAGGAAGTTGCTGATACAATTTACACTTTCTGCTCTTTCCCATCATCCATTTTAACTGTTTATGTTCAGTGGTTTATAATATATTTTAACAGCAGTTTCTACCTACCCTAGAGAGAACCTGCCTTGGCTATTATCTGGAGGATCACTCTTTGCTGCAGAAATAGGGAAAAACTTAATGAGTGGGCAGAGGGTAGTTTTCAAGCTAGTTTTCAAGTCCTTGCTATAAAAAAGAGAAATTCAGGAACATCTCAAAGAAAGTACA
Organism: Pelecanoides urinatrix; assembly: GCA_013400755.1. Lineage (NCBI taxonomy): Eukaryota > Metazoa > Chordata > Aves > Procellariiformes > Procellariidae > Pelecanoides > Pelecanoides urinatrix. The sequence continues at coordinate 67,373 of VZTQ01010745.1, read as the reverse complement.
AAAATTTTAACCTGTGGAGGAAAAATAGTTTATTTCTCCTTAGCCTTATTTTTAAAAATGGATTAACCATTTATTCAGATGTAATTCACAGTCTGAATATGATGCCTGTGAAAGTCAGGAATTGCCTCTTATAGCACTTTGTGTTGGAGAGCATTGCAGACACAAAACATTCTTCCATAGTTTCACTCTGCCCCCAAATGCCCCTATTGAGTAGTAAGTAAAAAGTAGGGATAGATGGGAAAGTGCAGAGCTTGTAAAACAAAATTCTCTGCAGAACAACTGTAAGGGTTTAGTCTGGACATTTTGTGTTTGTTTTTTGTTTGTTTGTTTGTTTGTTTTAACTTAAAGCAAGAATCTGGCATATTATGCCAGCCAGGCACTCATTTTTAACTTCCATCCATGTTGCAGTTATTTGATTTTGCTTTTCTCCCCACCTCTCCCCGCATTGGTTTCTAATCCACAGTAGAACTGCACTCTACAACCTGCAAGGTCAATAGTAAAAGACTAAAAGGTTTTGTTTTTTAACAAAAGACAAAAACAATGTGACATATAAAAATGCTACCCCCAAAACTGTATGTGCCATTTTTTAATGTTTCAAAGGGTTGCAGCTGACTGAAGAAGCACCAGTACCTTGCGAAGAATCCATGAGGATTTAACATTATTTATCATGTTCATCTGTGTCAGAACTTGTATAATTTTTTTTTTTTCAATTAATTTACCTTGTGATGGAGTGAATAACAATGGTTAGCAGTTCACAACATCACCCCTTATAAAGATAAGCAAGACTGGATCACTTTCCAGGTGTCCAATAAAGATTGACTTCTTTTTTTTGTTAGCAATTCAGTGTTTTCATTCATTCCAATTCTACTATCCAGTTCTGGCAAATTATTGTGATTTAAATTATCGCTTTGTTCTGGCATGCCCTCTTTTTTCATCTTAATCTTTGACAGTACCTCATCTTCATTACTTGCAAAGAATAGCCTTAGGGCAGGTGTATATCTGCCAAGTGTGGTAAAGAATGATGGAAAGAACTCATCTGCTTTTTCTGCGGTATTGAGGAGGAGAAACTCGTCTTCTTACTCCCTGGCATTCTAGTTTAAAATTGGTTCTTTAATTAAAAGCTGGTCAAGAAAGAATGCAGAGATAACTCCACATGCTCAGATCTTTCCCTCCCTGTTTTCAACATGCCAAAAACGCAGTTTCATTGCTGCCCACAAAAGCAATCTGAATCTGACCAGATGCTTTTCTTCAAGTTAATCATCAGTGAGTGAGTCTGTATCAGCATTTTACTCCAGATCAAGGATGCATTTTTGAAATAAATGTCCCAATAGCCTCCATTTTCTGCTCTTTGGTTTGCTTCACAAAGTTGTATGAAAGCACAAAAAATAGGTTCCTTTCAGATGAAACTAAACCAGGAAATATGGTCTGGGTATCTAGGTATCTAATACATTTTAACTCGTAATAAGCATTCTGTTCCCAGGAGCAGAGCAGAGCTAGTCTGGTCCGTAACCCCCCCTGAAACATATGTAAGGTAGTTGCCAGTCCTCAGCACCAAGTGGTCTGCCAGTTGTACTGTGCTGCTTGCTAATCTAAGCAGAACTAACTCCAGTGTGTCTGTTTGCTAAAGTCAAAGTCTTTGGCCCTTCTGCAGCTCACCAAGCAGGCAGTCAGACATCCCTCAGTGGATGGCTTACTGGGTTATGTAGGAACTGGTAAATTAATTCATCTACAGCTTCTTGGCCCTTCCCTGAGATATTAAGAACTAAGGTTGTGAGCTCTTTAACAACATCTGGTACCTGAGAAGTCATGTGTTTCTCCAAGTAATCTAACTGTCTGCGAGCTTGAATTTGCATGGCAGAGTAGACTGTATTCAGCAAAACATGGTAATCCTTGCCAAAAAGCCATCCACCAGCTAAGCTGTAGGAAGTAACCGCATGATATGGAAGGAAACCAGAAACCTAGGATTCATTGCAAATTTCTAGCCATAAACTTGCTTCTATGACATGTTCATTTGAATCAGCTGGAAAAATTATGAATATAAAGTAGTTGGCTTCTTTTTTCCTAACTAAATCTTTCCCTTTATATCAGTGAGACTATTTTCCTCTGTATGCTTTCAGCATTTGCACTTCAGATTGCCTTTGAAGTCTCTTAATTTCTGTTTCATCTAACATAATTTTATTTTCCTTTCTGCTTCACTAAGACTGGGTTTCAGTTTCTTCCTGGTTTGAATGATTGCTTTGAATTGTCAGTTAAACATGTTATTTTTATTTTTATTTCTGCTTCATTTTTAAACCCACAACTGTTTAAACTGTTAAGTCTGATAATAGTTTATCATTCACACACATCATATCTTCCACTGCTTTTAACTGTCTGAAACATAGACAGGTTCAACTCCCTTTGTTAATTCTAATGTTCTGTTGATTACAGTGTTGAAACTAGTAGGAAATAGAGCTAAAGACACTGGAGAAGGTGAAAGAATTTTCCTACATCCTATCTACAAGATCCATATGACATCCAGCAGTATTAATAAGGAGGCTATCACACTCTCAGACCTTATTCCCAGCAGATCTACTGTTGGAAAATTAAATATTTGGACATTTACTAGAAGAGAATAGCTATACCCAGTGAAATGGATAATAGTTTCAGCTGAAACTTTTATTTTTCCTTTAGACTTTCATGAAAGGAGATATTACAGTATCCTAGTTTATCAAATACTGTTCTCAAATAAATTATTTTTTAAATCAATAACATTTAGCCAATCTCAGTGAGAATCTAGGGCCAAGTTAATTAATTGAAGTATCTCCTCTGTTGTTAGCTACTTTAGATAGCTTGCTGTTGTCTTTAAGTAAACTTTAAATACTATTTGATTTTGCATTTCCCCCTCATCACATAATACAACCATTTTACTGAATTTATTAGCAGACAAATACTTGAACCAGTATTTGAATATTACTGTTATTCATTCAAAACCTTTTGGGTAAACTTTCAGGAGTGTGCTGGGGTTCTGGACCGTTATTTGTTATTGATCTATTAAGACTTAAAGTGGTTTTCTGAATCCAGTAACAGCCCATTTTAGGTCTCAAGTAAATCATTGCTTGCTCTAGTGGCCTTCAGAAAGTCTGAAGAATGATACTTTCATATTTCCATTTATGTAAATCTGTAGACTGTAATTTATTTGGTGGCTCACATTTCTAACACAGCTCTTGAAAGCTGTGGGTGTTATTTTTATCTTCAATGGGTTCATCCATAATATTGTCCATTAAGAAGTCTAGCTGCCTGAGAGCACCCACAAATCAAGTAATTTAGCTTCTCAAGCTCCAGTCCTTCAGACACATACATGCTTAATTTTTTGCACATGGAATTGTCCCACTTATTTTACTAGGACTATTTAAGATATTGTCAAGGCAGGGGCCTAAGTAAACAGTAACGGTTTTTAAAACTACTAGCTAGAAGAAAGTTTTCTTTCAAATTATGAATAATAAAAGTCAGAGATTTTGATCTCATCATTTATAATCTAATCTGAATAGTTATTATCTTACTCCATGCTATATCTTCAGATGAGGACAAGAAGTAGTTTTTTATGTTCTTTACATTTTAGCTCACCACAGCTAGTCAGTACTCACTTCAGAGCATTTAGTCTTCAGGGATACCCTGGGCATGAGTATCACTCACTNATATATTCTACTTCATCTTTGCAGACTCCATTGTGAATTGCTAGGTATAACACGAAGTATTCCAGTTGTCATGGAAAAAAAATACATTTTCTCATTATTTGCACAACTACTCTCTTTTCAATTTCTCTCATCTGAGGTGTTTGAAAAGGGAGATAATTTTTGTGCTTACATAATCCAATGACAAGTGCTTTTTTCTTCCAATGCCATAATTTCTTCACATAGCTTTGATTTTTAAAAGCACCAACATCAAAAAAGGGAATATGTTTCTCAAGTGAAAACTTCCTTTCCTTATGGCAACAACAAAAGTAGTTGATAAAGAGCAATTAAGACACCTTAGACTCTTCTTTTCCACTGCCTTACATATTCTGTTATTTATATCAGTGCAAAGTAAGTGCTAAATAGCTGTCAAATACTTTTCCTGATTAAAAGTGTTCGACAGTCACCTAACACTCATATAGCTCAGGTGTGAGTGACTCTGTGCTGTGCAAAGCAGTGGAAAAATCAGACTCAGAGAGTAAGTTGATAAGGCTTAAAATAAAGGCTGATAATAAAGGCTTATGGACTCTTGGCACCATCTAAAGAAGATAAAA
>VZTQ01010745.1:0-62637 GCA_013400755.1 Pelecanoides urinatrix | reverse complement strand
TTCTTTGTTTCTTGGGTATGTGAATTACCAAGGGTTCTCTGTAGCATGAACCACTCTTTTTCAACTGCCTTTGTCACCTGTAGATTAGTATTTATCTACCTCCCATGGTTCTAAAGGGAAAATAAATGAGCCCAAGTTTACAAAGACATTTCCCCTTCCTGTGTTGCTGAAACCTTTTCTCCATCAGAAGATGCAGAAGAACAGTTGATGATTCATTGAGAATAGCTTTACATACCCTGTAAATCTTCCCGCTAGCTTCTCCTCTTTGTCTTCTCCCCTTTCTACTTCAGGAGTGAGTTTTGCCACTCCCCAAATAAAATAAGTGTTGCTGCTCTTTCTTAGAAAAACAGCTGTTGCTTTGTTAGAGCAGAGGTCAGCTCCTGAATTTGACAGATCAGTCTTTGTCTCACCTCAATTCTCTCCTTAGTAATGGCACTGCTCCCCAGTCAGTGCAAAATGTCAGTATATGCTGGCATCGCTGCTGAAACATGACCAACCCCCACTCACATCTGCCCATTCTCAGCTTGGCACTGCCCTTCCTCTGTGCTTACAGAATTCTGAATCAGGGAATCAACCCACAGAAAGAGACTGAAGTTATGACAAATTGTACCAAAATGGAAGAGGCAGTGACATAGGGATAGGGTGGTGCAGCCAGGGCTGGAGGGAGAGGGTGGAATGGCTGGTTCAGCAGCAGTGCCAATTTACGCCTACCTGAACTGACTGCGAAACTGTGGTATCAGTGTGCAAATATCAGTATGAAGCAACTTTATTAGCTGAAACATATTTCATACCAATCCTTGTATTAGCAGACATGCAAACATCTAGATAGGTTATATACACATATTACTGAGATAAGACACAGTAGTTATCAACTGGGGATATAGAAAGTTTTGGGGTGACTTACTGTATCTTTGTTGTAGGACTAAAACCAAGTCTCCTTTGCTGTAGTCTAATTCTAAGCTGCTTCTCATTTTGTATGCTTATGTGAGGCTTTTAACTTTCAGATAAACAAATTTGATCTCTTCCACTTAATCAAAAACCTTTAGTAATGGTGCATTTATGATACAGCACAACTTTGTGAAATAATCTCCCACTGTATTTTCCAAACAAGATTTCTGCTGAAGCATTCAATTCTCATATGGCACTTACCTTTTTAACTGTGCATTTAATTCTTAGCTAATTGCCATCAATATTTATGCTGTTGAACTTTTATCCTGCTGCATATTGTATAATTGCTACCATTAGATCATCTCCCAAAGGTTTTCTTTTCACATTCATATAATGTATCCATGTCATTCTTTTGCAAAGCACAGATTTTTATAATACTGTTAAGCTGTCTAATACCCAGTTTATACTTTGGAGCATAACTGAAGTTGATTGCATCTAACAATTTTAGTAACTTCACATTCACTTTTTAATGTAAAAAGGAACAATGCATCAGTAGTGTTGTTGTCCACATACTTCTTTTGATTTCTAAAGTCAGAGTCTCTTGACAATAGGTAATTTAGTATCCTGAAAGCAAAATGTATGGGGAGGTATAAGTAGAATTTTAATCCCCTCAGTCTCAGTAATTTTCTAGGTGTTTTGCATGTACGGCCACAAAAATTCCAAATTAAGTTAATCTACAGAAGTAAAGTATTTTCATTTCCAGATAAATGTGACATAGAAAGAAGTGCCAGTTGCCTTCTCGTCTAGAGGATAAATCTCTCTTCTAGAGGTAAAACCCTTGTACTGACTACTGGTTCTCCAAGGGAGCCAAGGCCCTCCTGCTATGTTTATACTGGTAAACAAGACAGGGTCAGGTACACACTAAGGTAATGGCACATGATTACTCATACTGTTTAACAGTAGGTCCAGTCCCTTGCATGTTATTTTGCCTATGTAAATGAGCACTTTCCCATACAGTGCCCAGATAAGGTTTGGCAGAGTAGCATGTTCCAGTGACTATTCCCAATAAAGATGAAGCCACCTAATTTTGTGGGCTTTGGCATGCAAACCGTGTCATGCAACTTGGCCTTAGAGCCAGAGGACAATAGCTGGTTTGTTTTGTTCAAAAATAAGGATCCAGCCTGTGAGCACACCTGAGTTCTGAGTCCTGAGAGAAAGGGAGAAAATTCAACTTTAAACCAGCTAACCAAATCTGAAAATTCTCTGTGTCCAAAATGGTAAGAAATATTGTGAAGAAACAACTGAATATAATTTTTAGTCATGTGTGTTGTATGAGATTTGTCAATAAACTTTGTGCAAAAGTGGTCTGTTTCATCACATTTTTCAGATTTCATTTCTTTGTGTTCTTAGCATGGTACAAATGCCAAATACAAATAAGAGAGAGCCAATAGCTAGGATTATAAATACTCCGTGGCTATTCTGCCCAAACATGTGAGAAAGATTCATGTTGGTTAACTAATCCCTCTGGAGTTCTGTTTGCCATGTTTCAGGTAAGGACTACAGAAGCAGAACTCAGTGACATGACAAATTTTGATGAGTTCATGGCATACAATTTCAACATACCAGTAGGTTTAGAACAGTTAAGCAGAGCTTTGGAATCATGCACCAAAAATCTCAAAGAAAATAAAAGACCATAGTCTTTTGTGTTAAGCATGTCTGTAACCACTTTGGAATATGGACACTGATTCTGGTATCCACACATCAATAGACTTCAGGTCTTCAGTGTGCTACATGAACAGTTGCAACCATGATTAAAAACTGGGTGGAAAAAAAAGCCAAAGATATAAGAAGCTAAAAAGGTTTATTTTGTCATGTTCTAGAAGAATTCACAGTATCTAAAAAAGACTTTATTCACAAAATTCTTCAACACAGTGGAAATATGAAATTAAATGACTGGCAGTTATAATTTTACAGCTGGCTCTACCAGTTGGTTGATATTGTTCCCATAATGTTGTCTCTGAGCTGCAAAGTTCATTGATGTTGTAGTAGAAGATTTAAGACAATCCATAAAGCCATATGCACTGTCTGAAGTGTGTGCAAAGAATGAAACATTTAGTTTGCTGATTCAGTTGCAGGATATTCTGTCAAGACCAACTGAGTTTTAATTAAGATAATCAAAAGATAATTTAAAATAAGGAACTACTAATTATGCACATTTTGGGGAGGGGGGGAAGGACAGTTGAAAGTGCATGCATTTTTTTAAAGAGCCTAGTCCTTTTGCATTAGGCAGACATATTATGGTTGTCTCCCCAGTACCAAAGAGAAGAATAAAAGAATGAAAAATGACTAGATGCTATAGAGATTACAAAATCCTATACTATGCACATAGCCAAAGTCTATTTCACTGTAACACCTTGTCTTGGATTCCAACACTCACAAATCTTTGATAAGAGACACCGAGGAGCAGACTGTGTTCCATAAAGGCTTTTTCTACTCAGTGGGGAAATGGAGATGTCAGTGACACCAAGTTTATTATTCAGGCATCTTAGCAACACACTAATTTCCTTTATTTGCAAGCAAGTAGTTCCCTTATACTGATTTACAGAAGTGCAGATTAGTACTGATAACAGCTGTGGGAACCAAAATATCCTCAGTTGTGGTTTTCCTTGATTGTAATAATCTCACTGTAAACCAGGGTCGTATCTCTTTTGACCAATTATTCCTTTGTCTCACATTAAGCGTATGCTGAACTCTCTCTCATGGGCAAATTTAAATTCTTTTGCCACTTGCTCCTTTTAGGCAACCTATGAATCAACTGGACTTCTTTTCCACATGGTTGGAGGAGGGGTGAGTATCTTTACTACTTTTACTCTATTGCTAATTATTTAATAGTGTCTCCCCAAACCTGAGTTTGTGGTTGTCTATATTTGTTTCTCCTCTTTGCTCAGTGACCCATAATATAACTCATTAATAGCCAGATGCCTTTAGGGAACACCCTCTTTGAACATGTTATGCTATATAACAGTAATTAAGAATACATTTGGAAGCCGTTACATGCTTAATCCTGATATTTACAAGAGTTTCTAAAATCAGCTAGACATTGAACTCATTTTGCAACAGGTTTTCTCATGGCTGGCTCTGAACACCTCATGAGCAGGTTGTGCACCAAAAAATTTATTACATAGCAATTGAAAGCCTAAAGTACTGCAGCAGGAATTTCCATTCCTCTACATCACTGAGTGGTATGCCTGGTGACATGTGATAGTCACAAAAACATCTAAACCCAGAGCCCAGCTTTGGACCTGGGTCACAAAACACTGCTGCAAAATAATTTTCCAGGTGCTTTTCTGCAGTTGTAATTATGGAAAGAAGGCCTCTGTTAGATATCAAATCATTGGGATGGATATATTTTCACTTCAAACAAGCTGAAAAGAGCTGTCTTAAAAATTCCAGCAACTGGAATTATACCACTATTCAAACCCAGAGGTTTAATCATCCCAACAACTTTCTCCAGACTTTATGGTGGCACTAAGGTCACAAAAGTATTTTTCACAGTAACAGTAAAAATACATGGTGGCTAGTAAGTAATTTATGTATATCTCACTGTTCCGGAGAAGGCTTTGCATTTTGAATTATGCAGGTACACGGGCTAAGGTTTAAGAAGAATTGGGTGGGTGTTAAACTAAGAAACCTCTGAATAAAAGAGCTTTTCAGGTAACATGCACACATGTGAAAGCCAGTTTCAAAATGCAGAGAAAGCATCTCACATGGCATTGAATCATTGTTGAAAATCCTCACATGTAAGAGGATTATGAGCTGCCATTACATTATTCAAGTACAGAAACATGAATAATATAGCCCAGTTGATGTTCAGGAGAGCCAAGCATATCTTCTTGGCAACGGATAAGCAAATATGCTTCAATAAGTAGCTGATGTAATCCAGTAGGAAAAAAATATCCCAATAAAAAACTATAGAGGAAACAAAATTTAATAAATAAATATATGTATGTTTTTAAAGACAGCTCTTTAAAAATGCAAAATAGTGAACTTTTCCAGTAAACAAACAAAAAATTGTTATAGTAAGGCAAAATGTGCTATTTTCTCCCTCACATTTTAATACGAATATGATATTCTAGCTATAAATCCTACTCACACAATTAACGTTATTGAAGTTGAAAGAAATCTGTAGGTAATTATTGAAAAGATGATATACATCAGCAGCAGGAGGGCAGTGTTCTCAGTTTCAGTCAGTGAATCACGTTGGAACATTTGTTTGATTTCTTTAAACAGTTTTTGATTGCCATCTGTTAGTAATGAAACAGCAACAGTTATCATGCTCATCTATCTATTTAAAAAAAAAAAAAAAAGAGAAAGTGAAAGCAAATATGGAATTGAGCCAGACCAAAATTCTATTAAAAATGTGTCTAAGAAAAATGACGGCAACCAGGAGATTAATTCATGTTTTCTGGAAAGAGTCCATGCCACAACCTTCAGCAGTTTAGTTGGTACTGCGAGTTTGACATGTGCCTGTCATTTCAGAGACTTAAGAAACTTTGACACCAACGTGGTGACAAAAAGGCAGGGTGTGGTAGGAGAAGTTTATCCATTAAAGGGAGTATGTTAAGAGCAAGAGCGTGTTAAGGTTCTAAGCCCCTGTCCTCACTTTGCTCCCTGGTATGTCTGACCTAGGGGAGCTGCACAGGGGGTATGTGGGGCTAGATATTTCAAAGGTTTGGTGCTCCCTCTGCCCTAGGAAGGTAATAAAACTGTGATTTATTGGCTTCTTGTCTGGTTACTGTCCCAAAGTGATGGTGCATAATACCTGTTTAAAGTGCGGAAGAAGACAGAGAGGAAAATGTCAGTCAAAATTTCCAGTCTTTTCTTTGTCCATTTCTGGAGAGTTCCAGTTATTTTGTATTGTTCTTTATAGCAATGGCTCAGCCTTCCCACTTAAACAGATGCTTAAGGCAGTCTCATACAGGTAAAGTTTTTGAAGGGGAGAAGGGATGCTCAGAGAAATCTAGTCAGATTATGATAACAACATGCTCACATTTATGCACAAATGCTAAAATGATGATTTATAAACTTTCCAAGGAAGACCTGATGATGTAAAATCCTTCTTTCCCCTTCTATTTCTTCATGCTGAGATGATCAAGTGAGAGATGGAAATACTTTGAAGGTCAGCCTCAATGGATAGGGATCATTTATAAATGTTTCACTGGAAAGACAATACAGTATTTACTACCTCTAGCCTAATGAGTCTTTGTTTGATATAAGTCCACTTCCTTCCTGTGGCCTGCCCTTACAGATCATAAAAAGTTTTGCTCCTTGATGATGAACAGAGGCAAAAAAACAAAACCCAAACACAGAGCCACTGTATTTCCATATGTTCTTTATTTAGAACTCCAGATGAATAACCACGACAGAGGAAAGCAGTCCTTTGCTCCTGTCCATTGATGAACAAAGAATACTGCAGACACAGAGGAATTATCTCCCTAATGGTCTTTGGGTAAAATTTTGGGAGTTATTATAATTTTCTAGGAACTTAGAATTGTTCACCTAACAGATTTGTAGAAAAAGAGGAAAATGTTTCCACTTGGAAAGGACTTGCAAACCGTATTATGAGTCCTATTCTCATCCATATAAATCCCAGATTATTCAGAACAACATACAGTTTGGTAGAAAATGATACAAAGGTGTTTCATCTTGGGTTTTTTTGTAGTTGTTGTGGCTGGTAGTTTTTTTCCTATGGACTGTCATGGAGAAAAAAGCCTCTGCTGACTCATAGAATGAAGCAGATGAGCCTCATGGTCCCTGAGGCTCTTCTTACCTAGCTAGTAAATAAATCTGAAATTGCCAATTCTCATTACATGATAGATCCTGAGCACAGGAATAGGAAACACATCCTAAGGGATGAAAGACAGCCTTGCCTGAGGACAGTTTAGCATTTGCTGGAAACAGGATGAATGTAGTTTTGTAGGTGGGCTGAAGAGCTATCATGGAAGAAAGATATTCATCCATTGGATATCTGCATACGTGACTAGGATACCATGCTAAATGACTACTGCCAAAATTATGTTTAAGTTGTGTTTACCATTCATTTATAGTTAAATCAAGGTTGTAGTTTCCATAGTTGTAGCTGTGGGCCTTATGCCCTTAATATAGTTTTTCAGGTTTTAAACATAACCTTAGTGCATAAGAACAACACAGGAAAACTTCATGGTTACAATGCAAAATAATTAGTGTTCTAAGAAAATCTGTATGGGGTTTCAGAAAAACATTTCTTAGTTTAATAGGGAGTCTGGATGTTTACTGCTAGAATACTTGGCAGAAGGAGTAACATTTGGAGGACACGTCTCTGGAATATCTAACTTAAATCATAAGCAACTTTGTAAGAAATCTTGTGGGTCTGTGCTGCTATGACTGAAAAACAGTTGCACTAGAAATGTGTAAGTGCATGTTAAGTATATTGTTCTTTGCTTTACTCTGCTTCGAAGCCAGATTTCTTGCAACATGAACACAGTCAGCAAACCAGAAGTTTTGGAAGTATGGCATGACAAAAGTCTAAGAATTGCTTTGATGATATTCCTTGGCTTCACCATCTGCCTGCACTCTATTGCATTCAGTGGTTCCAATAAAATCCCAGTGAAACAGAGATGAGATGTGTATCTCTAGCAGAGCTGGCAAATCAACTACTCTAGCTGAACAGAAAGAACAGTTAAAGTTCACATTTGATACAAGAGCCTTTTCCCATGCAACATACAGGTTTTAGTTTCCCTCTGCATCTATTTGTTGCCTTGGCAAATGTTAAGCATGCAGAGAATCCTCCAAACAAAATAAGTGTAGGTCTGTATTTTAAATAAGCACTTTTCTCCTACTGCTGCTTTCAACACAAATCCGGGAATAAAAATGCTCCACTGCGACAGCTCTGACCACCCTCCATGACAGGTCAGCAGATGGTGTCTTTAAGTGATGAATCTGACAACTTTTGGGGGTCAGTTGACTGAAAATGAAATATTGTAATGGGAAAATGTGCACTGTTTTTCAGCTACTGTTTCCTAGTGCTATCCAACAATAGCATAAATAAGGATTCAGTGCTGGTCAAAGAAAATAATTTGCTAACATGTGATTTGTGGGCCATTAATCTTGGTTGCCCATCTTCCAGTTTCAGCCTGAAAAACATTTTAGCTCAGCAGGTGATGTTGTCAGTGACAAATGAACAAGATTAAAATAAAGTGATGTGGATAAAGCAAACTGTCTCAAAACGAATCTTCCCGTATTCGGAAACTGATATGATTCTTGTGTTACTGGAAACAGTGCTAGTGGCTTTGTGAACTTAATCTAGGAGAATTAAGAAATAATTTTCTGTGATAGCGAACTTGAAAAAGAGAGAACCTTCATGAGAAGGAATGGGCATTATGTTCCTTGTAGGATTCAACTGAATCTTTCAGGCTTTGCCTTATCTCCGTGGAGGTTGTTTGTATGAATGGTAAAATCCACTGCACCTAAAGCTAAGAGTGCTATTACTGGCTGTGAAATTTCCATACTGAATAAGGGTCACACATAAGTTAGATGGCACAACACAGTGTGCCCTGTGGTCCAGAAACAGTCCATTTATTGTGGTGACTTATGTGCCTGATAATAATGGCAATGGTCACTTAGCCTGGGGATTCTTGTATATTCTGGGAGACAGGACATGTGAGGGACTGAGGCACAGTGGCAGTCATTTTATCTCAAGGAAATCCTTTCCTGGAGGAGAATAAGATGATAGGGAACGTAATCTTATTACAGATGCAGAAAAAAGAGTGGTGCAGAGCAGAAGAGCAGAAGAAAAAGGAAGAAAAAAAAATTAGACACCTGCAAAGCTGCTGAGGAGAAATTGGAGAAATTAAATAAGAGACAGAAGGAAGTGGAAGTCAATCCTGATGTCTACATAAACTTTTCTTTGAATTTTAACACAGGCATTATCCCTTAAGACCATTTTTTATCATTTTTCATGGATGACTGCTGTGGAGATCTGTGTCCTGGTGGAAGGGAGGAGCAACTGCCACTGTTCCCAAACCTGATCTCTTTATATTACGTAAAATTGGCAGAATCAGGTGAATCTGTGCCCATACTGAGCTCCCCTACTCATGCAGTCAATAAAAATGTTGCAGCAGCTGTTGAAGAGAAACACAGATATAAAGCACAAGAAAAGCAAAAGACTGTGATTTATTCCTTTTATTCAATGCTCTAGATGTGCAGTGCACAGGGATTATGTAGAGCAGCACTCCTTTAGGCTTCAAATAGTGGTCAGAAACCTTAAGATTTGGGAAAGTTCATCTGTCCCTTCGGGCTATCTTGTGTGCCTTTCCTTTCATATATCTGTAATTTCCAACAGTTACCATGTCATGTTTTATTTCTTTTTAAAATTGTTTTTTCCACATTTCACTGAGAAAGGGATGTCTTTCTCTAGCCACCATGGAAGACATTTTTCGAAGGCTTAGTCTTAGGACATATGTCCTGGTTTTGTCTGGTGTCATTAAACCACAACAACATATCTCCGTCCAGCTTAACTTTTTCTTTATACTGCCCAGATACTATACCCTGTGTACCTGTTGCTCTATCTGGACCAGAAACCTCTCGGTTGCACCTCAGGATTCAACATTTACCTTCTGATTAGAAGCAACTACCTGCAGATACGTGAGGTGCATAACCTCTAGATGTAGCCAGTTATTCATAGGTAATAGAGGTAGTACTTTGTGACTGGCAGAGACTTGGTTTGTGACAGGGGCCAGGACTGAGATGCTGCTAGAAATAAGCCCTAGATTGGGAGGAGTGGGGCTGAGGGGCAAGGAAAGGTTCATGGGGAAGCTAGAAAAGAGAATGTTGTGCACTCTGAAAAATTCTGTGCAAATGCAGATGTCTGTCAGTATTGGTTTGAGCCCTCCTCCAGAAAATGTCTGTTCCATAATCAAATCTTCCAAGCATGGGAGAATGATGTTGCTTCTTGTAATAAAATATTTCCCTTAGCAAAAGGTAGTTAAGTTAAGTAGTAGTTGAGTTCTTACGTATTTTCAGATCAAAAACCTGTGATGTCCTCTGGCTGGGAATTTTTGTAGGTAAATGTTAGCATGATGTGAAATATTGCTGAGATTTTCTGTCATCTTACTGAAGCCTTCTTCTCTGGGGTGTGAATAGAGGAAGAAGTGTGGCAGCTGCACGTGACCCAAAAGCTGCCCCAAGATTTGCAGGATTGTGAAGGATAAATGATTTCAGCTTGCTGCTTGGAGAACCATGAAGAAAATTGGCAAAACTGGCAAAATTCCCAAATCATCTAAATGCACTCTGGCCAGCCAGTTTAGGAGAGGTCAGTCCCACTCATTAGTTGGTTGCATGTGGTCTTAGACATCCAAGATTTTCCTTTCAGTCTATTCATCAAAAATGTTAGTATGGGATATCTATAGTTTCTAACCAAGATGGCAGACATAGTTCTTCAGATATACCTTATATGTGGCATCTACGTGAAGCCTAATGGAAGCTTCTGCAGTAACCGTGTACCTGGAGGTCCAGATTCTGTGCTGACGTTGCTTTTTGCTTTGTAAATCAGCAGAGATACGCCTGCATTATACTGCTGCAAATGAACACTGAATGAGGTTCTCTACGTCTCTACATCTCAAGATGTTCTCTAATCTCACAGAAAACATTCACCTTGCAAACACCTAATTTTTTTTAATTTTCACTACCCATCTGAACAGGATATTTTTACACTCACAGTTTGTGTAAGCATGCATACCAATATTAACAACTTTGATCATGTCAAACAAACATTTCTTGCTGCTGAGGAAACAGGATGTTAGTCTCAAAACCAGCACAGGTATTTCCTTGTAAACTACAAGACACGACACCAGGCCTGCTGGCGATGGTACACCTGTCTCAAAGCGGGAAAAGAATCTTTGCACAGGAGTTAGCAGGGCTCATTGAAAGAGCTTTAAACTAGATTTGAAAGGGGAAAGGGATAAAATCAGGCTCACTAGAGATAAGCCTGGCGGCAGCATGCCAATGTTGGAGGGACGGTGTGCTAGCTAGGTCCTTCGGTCTGCTGTTTCAGTGGAGGTAGGGGGTGGAGATCCACGCGGCAGGAAATGGCCTCAAGTTGTGCCAGGGGTGGTTTAGATTGGATGTTAGGAAAAATTTCTTCACCAAAAGGGTTGTCAAGCATTGGAACAGGCTGCCCAGGGAAGTGGTTGAGTCACCATCCCTGGAGGAATTTAAAAGACGTGTAGATGGGGTGCTTAGGGACATGGTTTAGTGGTGGACTTGGCAGTGCTAGGTTAACGGTTGGACTTGATGATCTTAAAGGTCTTCTCCAATCTAAAGGACTCTATGATTCTATGATTCTATGAATTAGGCAATAAGGCTCAACAGGGCATGCAGTTATCATAGAGTAATCATAGCTGTGGAGATTTATATGGCATAGTAGAATTTAATGGCATAAGTACATGGGTGATATGAAATCAACTGAATAAAAATTATGCATGATATTCTCAGTCCCTAAAATATTTTTTAGGATGGAGAGGAGACAACAAGTTTTGAAATGTATAGTTTTCTTCTCTGTATGTATGTGTTTAAATCTTCTAAATTTTCTTGGTCAGACTCATGCAGTACCAGATTATGGTACCTTTTACAGTAAGTCTGGTACTAGTCCTCAGCAGCAGAAAGTCTTTTGGAAAGCAGTCTCAGTCCCCTCCCTGTCAGAGGATTGGAGCCAACACTGCCACTAAAAGAGCTGCTCTGTCTGGAATGAAAATCCTGAACAGAGTATGAGACCTGCATCAATAACAAGCTATTCCTTCTTGGCAGAAACCCAAAGGGAAGGCAGGTGGCAGTAGCACTGCCTGTACTCCGATGATGTGAATCTCTCTTCAGAGGTCGAGGGGTTCAGTTCTGCCATATGAAAATACAATGTACAGCATCTTTTATTGGATTTGGTGAATTTAGCTCTTTTGATTTTCTTTTCACTTGAAACAAATGCTCTGGTGTTCTTTAACAGACAGAGTCGAGGAGAGAAAATCCACAATAGTCCAATTGTATTGAGATACTTTAGTGTTAAAGCACTGAGTATGTGAAATGTAAGGGTGTGGTGAAATGTGATAAGGGAAAGAGCTTTCTGTTTCCAGCTGCCAAAAAAGCCAGCATACAGGGAGGGCATAAGCCACTTTAATAACTGAAATATTCTTCCAATATATCCTGTGAAAATAGTCTATTCAAAACAATGAAAATGCCTGAAAAGCCTAAGCAGCCTTGATCCAAGAATAGAAGGGCTCAGCTAAATGAAGGAGAAAAAATAAAATTAAATTAATCTATTTTTTGGAGCTGGATTAAAGCATAAATGGTTTAGGTGTAATTATTATGAAGAAATATTTTGATGAACTAGCAGGCTACTGCCTGCTGACAGCTGCCTGGATCTGAAAACCCATCCATCGTGTCCGTGGGCAGTGGAGTTGTCAGGTGGCTCTCCCCCATTAAGGACAGACAGGGACTTAAATCTCTTCCCTTGCACAACACTTCAGCTCCCCTGAGAAGAAAGAAGGAGGTGGCAGCACAAACAGGGCAGATGAAATGCCACTACAAATCTAAGAGTGACTTCTTGCCAGATAGGTTCCTTCCACAAGACTGACAGAATAAAACTGCTGGTGTTTCAGCCATCTGGGCCCACTGTGTATGATCACAGTCTGGGGGTTACACTTAGGTTGAACATGAAGGCTCTGTTACCTGGCACACTGACGCCAACATGTGTAAGTGGCAATTAATCGTGTGTGAACTACTTTATAATGCCCAGCTTTACGATGTCTTAAACAGTGTCTGAAAGTTGTCTAATGAGACAATGTTTGTCAAATCTACTCTTTAACCCAAATATTTTTCACTCTTTCAGGTTTGGTAAACTATTGGAAACCTTGAATCATCCTGCCTGATGCCCTATCAAGTTGTACTACAGAGGCAGGAGTGCTGGGAGCTTTCAGAGGAGGAGACTGGGAGAGCTGTGTGAGGACTGGGGTGGCCACATGATGACTGGGCACCATGGAGTTAGTGATGGTGTCTTCAGAAAGGAAAGTAGCAATTTGAGTGAGTTGTTTCAGAGTTTATAGCCCACAGTCAACTTAGAGATAGTTTGGTTTCCTTGACACAGAGTCAGAAATAAATTTTCAGGAAACAAAAAAAGAAAAAAAAATAGAAAAGAAAGGATTTTTCAGTTTTAGACCTCACTTTGAAGTGGGTGACTATAAACTCTCTTTTGGAATTATTCCATTTTGATTAAAATGCTTAACACTCATTAAAACCAACACAAAGCAGTGAAAAATCTCTCTTTAGTCTCACAGCTAAGAGATTTATGTAAAAGAAGGACATTATGGTTTCTTTTCCTGCTCTGCTGAATGCTTGTTTACATAAAGCAAAAGAGTGTCATGGAAGATTGACAGTATGCTTCTGCAACTCATCCTGGAGTTTTAAGTGGCAGGTAATGAACTTCTGGTGAAGCTCTAAGGCTTGAATAAGCAACCTGCACCTGGTCTATTGAACTACAGTAAAGAAAAAGATTATGAATTCCGCAGATCATGCATTAATCTATGTCCAGCTGCATATGAATTCGTTGGCACAGCAGTGAAATCCTGGGACTTATTTCTCTGAGAATGCTCAACCACATCTACTGGCTTTTGTTACCATCCTGGTAAGAATAAGAAATGCCTAGTGTAAAGAGACAGAGATTAACTGCAAAGGCACCTTCTCTCTAGGTAGTGGAAGGAACTGAATATGGGCATTCTACATAAACAAGGGAGGACTTTAAATAACAGGGACTATTGACCAGTCTTGCTCTTGCAGATTACAACTTGAGTATCTAGCAGTATATTTACTTTGCTTTTCTGGTGATTACCAGAAAAAGAAAAAAATAAGATTTTATGTAGCAAAAAGAAAAAGAAAACACACCACTTCATTCTTACATATTTTTTCTTAATTTTCAGTTTGCCTCACTAGAAAATGGGTTATTCTTCTTGCCCAGAGGGACAATAGGACAATTACCACCCAGAATACTTTATATTTCATGGATGTTGCACTGAGAAATGTCCACAGAGCTATCTTCACCTTTGTTTTCCAAAGTGATTGCTTATCACTTTTTGTGATACTACATTCCTTATTTTAAATATTTAAACTACAGAGCTCTGTTAAAAGTGGTTTGTCTGCCAAGTGCTTATAAAATAATTAATTTTTAATGTAAGTTTCTATTGTTGTCTTAAAATTCCACTTCAGTTCACATCTGAAGGTGTAAAGTACGGAATTTAACATGGATTTCCAGCACAAGCTCTGTTTTTTAAACCAACTATATGTTGTGGTTTCTTAATTCCAAAAATAATCATGTGGTAAAACATGTTGCCCAGTAGCTAATCATTTTTTGTTTCCAATATGCATTTGCTTTGTGCATGAGAGACACATTTTAGATCAATCCTCTGCAGTTATTTGGTAACTTTTGCAATACAATTTGTCTACCTCCTTGTAAATCTACTATATGGTAAAAAATGAATTAAGCAGTATGAACATACTCATACCTGTTTTTCACTTGAAATATGCATTCCTCATAAAACTTAAACTTCAAATTACAGTAGTTTGGGTTTTTTTATAATTAACACTTATGAACTATGAAACACATGGCACAAGTCATAGACCAATATTTTAAAATCAGCTTTTGCCCTACAAATGGAAGTAGATTTTATGGCAAAGTGGTAAACAAAACACATTTTTAAGGTGGTTCAGTGTTACAAGTGTTATTTTTTGTAATGCATTCCTTTTTAAATAATTATGCAGTTATTGATTTATTTTAGAAATGAATAATGAAAAACAGCAAATAAGAAATATTTGCTTCAGGAAAATATCCTTAACGACAAAGTCTCTGTCAACTGGATATAGATCCATAATCAATGGAGATGTAGTAAATAAGGTTAGTAGAACCTAAGGAGCTATTCAGCTGACCAGCTGCTAAACTTGAGACTTGTTTGCCTAAAACGATATAAGGAGGTTGTATTTATGCAAACAAATCCCATCTCATGTACGTGCATCAGAGTAAGATGAGTCTCTTGAGTGTATTGACTACCAGGTCAATTCAGTCATCTAAACATGGTTTCTATTCCATCCAAAATGGCCCAAGGTATTCAAGATAGCTACGCAAACCTGGGAAAATTACACAGGTCCTACCAGAAACTTGTACCTTTCTAGAATGGCAGGTAGAGGCCATGGAGAATACCCTAAAGAATCTCAAAAAGATGCTTGTATTTAGGCAGTTAAATCAAGCCTAGCTCCAAGCTAGCTTAGCTCATATGGAGATGTCTAAATGCAGCTGTCTTAATCTTGAACTGATTCCCAAACTAAGTGTCTCCAGTTATGACCTAGTGCTACTCTTAGACATTTTGATCTTTTTCCTACTCTCTGAGTCTTCTTTTACAACAGACTGAGTGAAGAAAATCACTGAAAAACTTAAATCATTATTATATCAGGTTACCTGCAGCCAACCAGACTATAGAACTGAAATGGAAAAAGTAAACCAGTTCTAAAAAGCTAAGTAATGCCTGACAGCATGTTGGGTATGAAAATTCTAATATCAGTGTAAGATGCTTCAGTGGTTCACCACAAATTTCACTGCAAGAACGATGAACTCTGAGAACTAGCCCAAAGACTGGATTATACTTGTGCATGTGCTGGCTCCATTTCTACAAAGGATAAAGTCAAGCATTCAGGAACAAAGCATATTTACTTGAGCTATACAGTGTTAGGCATTTATTATACATTCATTACACTCTACTAAATGTTTCTGTGTTTTTTGAACATCTGGTTTACATTTGAAGGAGCTGATATTGTGGGGATTGGTGAAAACTGTGATAGAGAAGCTGAAAGCAAAATGGATCTGATAAACTGTCAACTGTGTGGTTGCAAAATGCAAAGTGAAAGCCATCGGTATCTTGGGGGGAGGAGGAAAGGTGTGTCTATATGTGTATATATATATACACACACACATATAAAATCTACCTGAAAGACTAGGACAATCCCTGGAGTGAAGAGAGTTGAGTCTTATTTTTTTTCCCACCAAATGCATTACATTTAACTATCCATCTTTGTGCACTAATTTTGGGGTCAATTCAGAAGCAGATATATGGCTTTGCAAAAGCAGGGGGCTTTTAAATATAAAAATGTTTCTATAACTACTGATAATCAGAGGACCCAGCTGGTGCTCATGATGTTGACTCTGTAAAGACAGTGTTCTGTTTGTTATTCTTCAGTTTTTTGCACATAATAGTTTTGATGAGATGAGCATAGCTCGCAATTCCAGGCGGCCAATACAATGCAGAAGCTGCAGTCTGACTCAGAGTTTTGTCACAGATTTACTGTGGAGCATTGCTCAGATTTAGAAACTACAGATTCAGTTCATTAGTGTTCGAAGGAGTAGAATGCTGATTGCAGGTATGGGTTTAAATTTGGATTACCTATATGGAATGAAAGAATAATGCATGTTCTGGCAAGAGAAACTACTGATATTAATGCAGGTATAACTGTGCAAAGATAGTAAATACAAGGAAGAAAGGCGAACTAATTTGAGCAACGGTAAAGTTCTTTGTGTAGAAATGGCAGTTACCAATACACACATTTGTCAGACAAATACACTGCATGCTGCTCCTTGCAACTGCTAAAAGTGCATTTAATTCCATATTTACTACTGTGATGTTTTAGTCTGAGAGTAGTATTGTTCATTTAAACGGTGGTACTTCTTGTCTTTATGTTTTTTCCTTATTGCAACATGTGGGCAAATATTAGCATTTAAGATAAAACCTTTCTACCAAGAACAAAAAGGGGGAAGGCAGATAAATGAAAGATACCTTTGGGCAATTAAATATTCTGGCACAAGATCTCATGCATACATATTCTTAAAAACCTAAGAAAATTGTATTTCCTTAGTAGGTAGAACTTCCACACACCTCCATCTCCCTCTGCATATTCCCGCTTATCCTTTTCAAAGCACATATATGCATAGTGCAAGTCTATGCACAAAGAAGGACACTCTTTTCAGGTAAAAAGAACTTAAGAATGGAGTTTATATGTATAAACATTAAATGGGAAATTTTACTGTTAGAGGTAGCGTAATCCAGTGGGCTTTCAGGCTGCATGTGGATTTTTCCCATCTCAGCCTGATAGATGTGATGCTGCTACAGCTTTGTGTTCCCAGGTCCAGTCACTAGTGAGGCTGAGCATGTATCCCCAATAGGCAGGTGTGTGTGCACATGTACACACACGTGCACAGGCGCACTGTACTGTACACACGCTCTATTGGTCACACAGGTCAACACAGAGACCAGTACCTTCACTGGCACTCACATGAACACATACAGTGTTACATTTTCCCATGCTTGCTCCTCCTGGATCTGCCCTGATCCTTTTCTTGCCTTTGGTCCTTCCGGAAACCTCTCATAATAAGTTTTACATGGTAATAAAATGCTCTTTCCTTGCATCCGGTAACAAGTCCTACACTTCTACAGGCAATCACCCTCTCTAACTTGCATGGCTTTCAGGAGAGACAGTTTCTTTCACTGACTCTTCTTGGTGGGTTTCCCATCAGGGACAATGGTCAAATTGTTCTCCTTTGATAGCTTTAGGATAGTCAATTCAGTGGGTGACATTTTCACTGGTGGTGTTACTAGGGTTCTTCCACCGATCTTTGTATTTATTGTGATTAGCCTTTAATCACACAATCTAACACTTTCATATGTACCTACAACTTGTCAATGCAATTGCTCTTCTTCTTTATGTTCTATCTAAATCAGAGTCTACATGCACGTAACTGCAGGGAATATATTTGTGCCTGTCAACCTCAAGGTGCTACCTAACTCTCTTATATGGGCATTTGATCACTTAAATGGGGTTAAGGTTTCAGCTTTACTAAGATACTAAGAATGTAAGACCTCAGTGGACACAGTTCGACTCCACTGTCCTCAGGTCTGTTTCTCAGTCAGTGATATTCTCACAGAGATGAACAGAAGAGAGAATTTAAGGTAAATTAAAGCTCTTACTGTTGAGAAATAAACTGTTTTGCCTGAAGAGCTATTTGTTCAAGGGGCTACTACATTCCAAAGTCACATTTCAGATACAATCACAGTGACCAGGTGCCAGTAGAGGAACTGTGCAGAAATAACTGTTTTATGAAAATCAGATTTTCTGTGAAAGCATTTTTCTTTGTTAAAAAAAAGTCAAAAGAGTTATTTTCCTCCTGGAGCATCTGGTCATGGGGCTTACATCATGGCAGCCTTTCCAAAAATATGCAGAACGTGATGAATTCCGGATTATATGGCCTTCTGTGTAGCAAACTGTTTTTTCTTGTTGGCTCAAGTATGTTTTATTTTCCTCTCGCATAAAAAAGATTGTTAGCTTTTAAGCTCTCTTCTGCAAACAATGTTTGGGAAATATCATTCACTTTTATTTAATTCTCAGAATTTCAATAAGGCATACTGAGCATTAATATTTAAACTCACTTACAAAATTATTTTTTCCATGGTAGTATTTGTTCAGTTTTATGACTTACTGAAGTGCACTACATTCGCATTTCAGGGCTCTAAGAAGAATTAAGAACTCTTGTCTGACACTGTAAATAGAGTTCATTCAAACTCATATTCAGTAGAAAAAGAGTCCCATAAGATGCCAAAGAAAGAAAACAGAGACCAGAGCTTATCTGAGAAGAAAGTATGAAGAAAGACCTTGGAACTCACTCCAAAATTGTTATTAGATAGCACTGGCTTTGGACACTCAAATTGCTGTTCCACTGACTTAAGTTATTACCATTAAAAGACAGACTAAATCATTTCTATATTCTTGTGTAGTTTTTTATTACTTTGGGTAATCAATATTGCATTGCCTAAAGGCACATTCTTTTCCTTACAGGTACATGATGACGTTACATTCCCAAGAGTCATATTGTGATATCTATTCTCAAAATTACTTCAGTGAAATTACTGAAGTGAGATCCTATCAATAGATGTAGGGGTTTCAGAAACTGCATGGAGTTGTATTTCAGAAGATGGATAAATTACGTGACCCTGTGGCTGTTTTTTCTTCTGTTCCCAGGCACTGAGGAAAGTATCTTAGATACTACTGCCAAAGCTAACTAAGCCCAGAAATAGTTGTTTCCCACATACCATCTCTCCAGAGATTTTCAAATTATTAAATAAAATGCTTCAAGAAGTATTCAGTCAGATTGTCTACAGCAATGCATTTGTTCCTATTAGGAACAAATATTAGGAACAATATTCTATACATTAGGTTAGAAAGGGAGTCAGTATGGGTCCCTTTCTAACTATCACTATTATTACTGCATGGTCTATGGTAGAAAAATCAGAACCAGAGTTGTTTCAGTGTCTGTAAAAATTACTAATCTATATCATTGTGAACACATTATGTTGTGATGTTAACATATTACACATGACTGAGGAAAATGTTCTTAATGAATAATTTACAGTAATACAGGAGCTACTAAGAAGTTCCTAGAGTTCCCAGCTTCTGCACTGCAGAAGCTCTTGACACTCTTGCAACAAAACTGAATATCATACTGACTGCAGAAATATATGTAGTGTTTACTATGACATTCCTGCCACTGCAACCACAAGTTGGTTAAACAAACCATGATGCTTAAGTTTTGCCAGAAAACTGGAAAAGCATCCTGTGGAGTTTTTGCAGAAACTTGCTTTCATTTTCAAAAGAGCTTTGCTATTGATACTTCATTCCTTGTGGTAACAGCTAAATAATGTAGGCTAATCCAGCATCCTTTGAAGTCAGAGCACTCCTATTCCCACTGAAGTAGGGTAGCACATGTTAACAAGCAGATTGACTTCTTATCTTTATGAGTATGCCATTATCCCTAAAGTTACTCTGCTCATACATTCACCTTTACAGCTGTGGGCCCAAGCATAATGCACTTGAGATATTCAAGCCCCAGTGCAGATTAATTTGAAATCCTTTCCATTTTGTCATTTCTATAATTTGCATGAAACTTGCCAAGTGTCTTTTCTCCTACTAGTTCCTATGCATTACTGCAGCACTTGGCAACCTGCATGATATTGAAGGAAATTTGTTACAGGTTTCTTCCTGATTTGTGATTTCACAAGGGTGGATGTTTCTTCATTTTCCCCTCATTTTTTCCCATTTGTTTCTCATATTCCAATTTACATGTCCTTCTTGCTATATTCCCCTTCACCTCTTTTTTTTATCTTTGAATCCTGTCTACAGGATGAGAGACTTAAACCAGCCATTTTGCTATAAGCTACAAAAAAAAAGTAATACCTGAATAACCACAACAAAAATGGGAATGTTAAATAGTCTTCATTCATCTGGAAGCTAAAATACATGTTCAATTCTCTTATAAGGTACTGCAGAGGATGGGAAGATCAAATATTCATGTTCATACCTCTCAGTAATTTCTTTCATTCAAATACATGTAAGCACAGGGTTGGATGATCTTGAAAATAAAGTCTAACTGAAGCAAAGTTGCTTCCTGGCTTAAAATTTCACATACACATAAGAAAACTAAATTAAAATCACTAGAGAATTTCAGAGTGACAAAAGACTGAATGCCAGAAGGAAATGAATCTATCTTCTTCAAACAAAATGAAAAGTTTGAATCAATGCAAGAGGAATCAGTGGATTATGTCAGTTATTTATGAGATGGATGGCATTCATCAGTGAGAGAAATAGCATCAGGGGATATAATGAGGTAACCAGAAAACTGGAAAATTAGCCAATCATCCCACAAACATTGAAAATTAGTCATCATCATAAAGCCAGCAAAATCATATATGGGATTAACAGCAGGCATGAACAGAAAGGTTAACAAGTCTGTGTGAGATAAAAGTCAATGCTTTCCTGATTTTTCCTTTTTCTTCTTCTTCTCTGCCATTGAGCTGCAAATGCCCAGAAATATGACTCATCCAGAATACAACAGATTAAAAGATATGTCTGGAATGTTTTTGTGCCATGTGCGTAGTGGATTTCACTGCATCCATACTAAAGATTTGATATGTCTGTTCTCAGTTGTTATTTGTCCAGAATTTCCAGATATTTTCAGCTGTATCAGACTGCAATCAGACTGCAGGAGGTCAAAAAATTCGTAAGTGAACAAGGTAGCCAAATAATTTCCAGCCAAGAAAAGAGGACAAGCCTTGGAAAAAAACCAGACAAACATCCACTGCTTCCTCTATAATATAAAACAGGTTTTGAGTGAACTAATACTAGTGCTCATTTTTAGCATCTCTCTCTCTTATTTGCTACATGTTTTTTGTTTTCTAACCTCTACTTCTTAAAACTTAAACCTCTACTTCTTAAAACTTAAAAAAAAAAAATCATGAAAGCTTTTTTAAAGGTTATATATATTTAACTTTTTGAGCTATTAACAGTACAACATTCATCTGAAGAGTTATAACAATGTTTATGAACCTTCTAAACACATTAGAATCTAATCACACACATATTTTAAGGCTTTTATTGCAAAATCTTGTCCAAATCAGAGTTTGGAATAATTTTAATGGAACCTTAACAAATTCCCAAGCTTACTTAAAACTGATTTGATAAAGGAAACTAATAAATCACCTATAATAATTCCTATTGAGTCATTGGATTAGAATTGCTTCTTGAAAGGAGATGGAAATATAAGGAAAAAATTAAATTAAATGTTTAGTTTCTTTAGTTAAAGAAAACGTAAAAAGAATTTGTATAAGTTAACTGAAATTATTCTGTTTGGCAAGAAATATACTACATTTTATATTTAAATTAAAGGAGGTAATCAGTGTATTCATATCTTTTTAAAGATGTCTAAGGTCAGTTTGAGTGTTTTTGGAACCTACAGGTACTCATTCACTGTCAAGTACAGTATTTGTAAAAAGAAACAGATGGCATTCAGCAGTGCTGATCTACAGGCAAAACAATGAAGAGCATTTTTACTATCTTCATTTCTTATATGAAATAGACCCTCATAGTCCAGGGAGTCTGCCCATGAACTACATGTGTTTGAGAAGCAGTCATACTTGCAGTACTATTATATGCTGCTAGATGCAATGCACGCTTCTCTGTGCGATCACAGGGTCACATCCTGCCCGTAAACAGGGTACTGAGCCTTGTATTTATAATGGAAACTCTTTTTGCAAGACTTATTAATATCCAAGGAATGGGGACCTGAACTTACAAGAGTTTCCAAAGATAAAGTAGAACTTTTCAGCTTTTAACTATTGCTTGAAATTTATCTCAAGATAACAATAAACAAAAGACGTTACCATTTAATGGTCTCTTGTGAGTGAAGCCAGTGATGTCAATATGTTGCACACCTCTGTAATTCTATTGCAATAATCTCACACAAATGTTTGCTAAATTGGACTTTTCTTGACAAATTGCTAGGTATACCAAGAACTGATAGATCTGTATCTAAAAAAACCCTCTTTTTTCTTTGACAGAGATGAGAAGATTTGTTAGGTTGGGATTTTCTGAGAGTTATAAGTCAACTAACAAAAACAAAAACAAAAACAAAAATTCAAAGAAATGCACAGAGAACTAACGGTCTCTGTTACTTACTTTATAATCCTCATTAAGCATCTGACAGTTTTGTGATGTTTATTAAACTGGAAATACAAAGTTCAGTCTATTTCTGAAAGTCATTGCCAGGGACAGAAACAGATGTATTACAGCAGCACAACTATTGATCTGTTCTGTTCATAAAGACAAGTGTTTTTCCATTTGTTCACACATATTATATGGGGTGAACATGCTTAGATCTTGTCTGAAGCTTGTTTCATGTTCTCCAGCCCTTCTTTAGTCTTATTTCTTTCTGTCAATAATACCATATCTAAGTACAACCTAGCTCCATTATGAACTCTTCTCTCTGAACCTCTCACTCCTCTGAATCTCTCACTCTTCTTGAGATGATGCAAGGTTGACTCTAAAACAGTGTAACAAAGGGTGCCATCTTACTGAATCTGCAGCCAGCAGCATAGAGCTGAATGAACATCTTACCCGGTCATCTAAAAAAAAGCTGTAATCAATGCCATGGATTTATGCAGGGGATAGTATGAAAACTCACAGTTCTCTTAACCAGTTCCAGCAAGCCAACTGTTCCTTTTCTTGACAAACAGTTTGCTGTGGTTCTTGCACACCCTCACCTAGCCTTGCGCTCCCAACAGATGTTGATAAATATTTACATGATGCTGTTGGTGAGGTTTGCCGCTCAGGTTTGTGTTCAAGTTTGTTCACTTTGGTTTGATTTTCATGAGCTGTGGTTTGTACCTCTTCCTACGTATTCCCTTCACCTTCGCTGTACAGGCAGAGACAGCTCCGTGCAGTGTACAGTTGGTGCCAGCACTCACCTTTTGTTCAGATCCTCCACACAGCAAGGACTAAGCTAGCACTGGAACTACTCAGCAGGCAGTATGGTGAGAGAGAAAAAGATTGTGCGATACTGACCTCCAACGAATATAGTTACTTATTTATGTACTAGTCAAAGGAACAATGCTGATTAGCCTTTCTCTTGTCCATGCCTTTTCTTGGTCAGATAAAGCTGATTTCATGTGGGAGCTAGAATGAGTTGAAAAAAAAAGTCCAACAGAATTTATGGAAAAATGTCTCAAACATGAAGAAGGATATCTGAAATGGATTTTCCTTGTCACTGAAGACGTCTTGTAGATTGTTAGCCTACCACTTCTTTCCTTCCACAAGCACAGGAAAATGATTTTTTTAATATGTGAAGAAATAGAGATCTCTTTGAGATTCAGATTAATAATTTATTTCTAATCTTATCAAATAATTAAGCTAAGAATGAATGTCTCACTTTTTAAGTTAAAATCTTGAGATTTATGGAAAGTAAAGCATAATTCAATGTTTAAGAAATATATCATTAAAAGGCAATTTGGTTGGTCTTATAATCTCTTCAATCTTAAAATAGAGGATTTCAGCTATTGAATAACTCTCTAACCAGTGAAAAAAACTTAAAGAGATTCTGAGATTTTGGTAGGTCATTTAGAAAGTGTGTTGTTTCAGGCTTTTATAACTTTAAAACTTATGAGGGGGTTGTGGTGGTTTTTTTTGTTCTTCTTGTTTTGGCTTAGTAGAAACAAGTGAAAGGCATTTTCTTAATTACTTCAAAACTGAGAATCTGATGCTTTCCTCCAAATTCTTTCCTTTGTCGAACAGTCCTTATTTCACCTCTTCTTGTATTTGTTTTTTCAGAAAGGACATATTCATTATGGAGTGACATCATAAGATTTCAGAAACTCCAGCAGAATTCTGTCTAATTTATGAGCTTGTGTTGTGGTTTAACCCCAGCCAGCAACTAAGAACCACACAGCTGCTCACTCATTCCCTCCCGGTGGGATGGGGGAGAAAATCGGAAGGTTAAGAGTGAGAAAAGTCGTGGGTTGAGCTAAAGACAGTTTAATAGGTAAAGCAAAATCTGTGCGCGTAAGCAAAGCGAAACAAGGAATTCATTCACCACTTCCCATCAGCAGGCAGGTGTTCAACCATCTCCAGGAAAGCAGGGCTCCATCACNCAGGACAGCTTGCATGCAGCTAGGTCACCGGACTAGTAGTTCATGAACTGGTCCATTAACTTTCAAGTACGTTCCAAAGTTTTGAAGTTTAACTCCTAAGACCATGAAAAGTTTAGAAGCATCTCTACCATTACTCTTCAATGAGGACTAATGTTCCTTAATTTCTTCAGTTTCTCACAATTTTCCTATAAAATGATTTCATTTAACTACTGTGCTGTAATATATTATACTTTTGATATTATACAGCAAGTTTCTTTATTCAACATTGGACACCAAAATAAAGTTAATTCATGTAGACACAGAAAATAACATATAGACATAACAACACAGGTCCCTTTCATTGTGTACTTCTGAGGGTTGGGACATTGGGACATGGATCCAAATTTTGCATGGTTTCTTTTTTGTTTACAGAGAGATAGCTTCATGCTGAGTGCTTAAACCACAAGATCATTACAGCACTGCAGGGTTACTGCAAAGGTTTATTTTTCTTCCCTTGAGTCTCCTTAATTCCATTCTTGAATATAAATACTTCCATAATCCCTTACTTTTCAGCAAAGATGTCATTATTTCAGTAATCCTTATTCTGACTTGTGGTGGTGCATTCATACCCCCCCTTTAACCTGGCTACCAAGAGGTATTCTTCCCCAGCCGCTGCCTCTGCTCTTCCATGGTATTTATTTCCCAAAGTGCCAGGAACTAAAAGACTACTGAGAATTATATGGGGGTTTATTTTCAGTTTTTATTTATGAGAAGACACCGGAAATACACAAGGAATTATAGCTTTGAAGAGAGATTTTTTATTCATGCAGAAAGGGCCCTGAAAAAAGTACAATTGCAGAAGATGACAAACAATAAAGCTTAGTTCTTAAAAGTGCCACATCTTTCTAAGACTTGTTTTCAAATGTTGTGGGTTTTTGAATCAATATACAAATTTTGAATTTGCTTTTAGCTAAAAACTATTTAAAAGGTCCTCTTTTCAATCGCCATCCTACAAAGGTAGAAGTGTTTATTCTTAACTTGCATTGTTATATTTTAAGAACAGAAGTCCAGTTTTAAAACTTGAGTGAAAGCCAAACTATTGCCTTTTGGCAGTTGTACAATAGGTGTTTACAGAAAACTCAGAGGATGGACTTTTTAATGTTAAAACATGAAATTGCCTGTCCTGAGACACACAGAGAAAGCCATTCTGTATGGTTCTTACTACATCAGTCGGATACTAGCAAAGCTCTATTATTTTTTGTTCTTGAAGAATCTAGACCCCCTTTTTTTCCAGCTATGTCTTTAATTTTGTGTACTATCCCAAACAATGTTAAAATTAAACTGATATTCTATTTCTGGGAGCTCCCAGATCTGAGAAAGTTACATTTCAATGCTACTTGCCAACCAGTTGATTGCTAATTAAAACTGGATCTTTCTTGTTTGTTTGTTTCTTTGTATGTTTTATATCACCAGGTGAAGAAATACAGGTAAATGAAGCAATGATGACTCAAAACTAGACATCTACTTCCTTCATTTCAAGTATATGTCGTCACTGTGACATCTTCCTAACTGCTGTCAAATGTTCTCATCTGATTCTTTTTTTTTTTCTTAAAACAGAAGCCTTCCAATGTAATTCATAATTCAGTCTTGTTGCTTGCTTTCTTTGGTCAAATGAACTGATCAAGTGGCATAAAATTTCCATTCTTATAAGATAAACCCTTGTACATAAACATTTTGAACAATGTTTTAAGGTGATGCAACTTAAAGATCATGTTCTAGAGAAAATACATATATTAGGCTCAGTACTTAAATGTGTGATTTCATAATAGCTTTATAAAATACAGTAATATTTTACCTGATTTTTCTTTAACTAGATCACTGTTACTCTGAATATTATTACCAATAAGCAATCAGCCAGTAAACCATCCTGAAAGAGTCACACACAAAAAACTGTCCTTTAATTGTACTATTGCAGATCATGCACAATAGTTGACTAGTGTACCCCGTCAAAATACACATTCAATAAATGTTACCTTTCATCTTTCAAAGACTTGAAAGTGTTCCAGTAGGGCAAACTAATCCTGGTACAGCTCCATAATGTTTTACTTGTAGGTAATAGGAGGGACAGATTTCAGGACTGAAAGATCCTTAGGAAGGAGCCTGAAACTTTGGGCAAACAAGAACTGTACTCTTTTACAAGGTTTTCAAAAGTGAACAGATGGTCTGTTCTTGGATGTGCCTAGCTTAGGGAGTGCTGTGAAAATAATGTGTACTCTAAATGGGATGCTAGTTAACAGGGATGTAAACAGAAAAATCAGTAGGAAGGTAAGGTGTTGGTAAAATACTGTATTTCACTGATACTGCTCCTTACAGCAAACTTGTGCCACTAGGTTTATTGACTGTGTTGCCTTTTTATGTTTAACACTTCATCCCACCATGTCAGTAAGTTTGTACAGCCATTATCCTATCAAAAAACATATTAGTGTTCTACTGAAGCACTTAAAGTGTAGCACTGCTGCAAGATGCATTGCTTTCTGGTGACGAGTTTTATAAAGCAGCCTTACAAGCTTCTGTGGTAGCTTTTGTCTTTGCACTTTGAGTATAAGACTAAAGAGATTTGATGCATTGTGTCTTGTTGTGTCTGATTCCGTCAACGTGTGGCTTTGTGTGGCTCAAAGTGATATGATGTGACGTGAGCTGTAATGCATCAAAGGGACTTAAAGTTTCTTCTGTGTTCTGAATAATGACAGAAACTTGCTACAAGACTAATGTTATGTAATGTTACATATGTACTAGAAAGGCCTTTGTAGAAGAATGCAATGCCTAGATATGGGCAGGATGAAGTGGATACAGGGGAAAGGGACAAAATCTGTGTTACTTCTTTGATACATACAACAATTTAAAAGGAAGACATAAGATAATGAACATCTAGCATCTCTAGCAAATCCTATGTCTTCTTTGATACATACAACAATTTAAAAGGAAGACATAAGATAATGAACATCTAGCATCTCTAGCAAATCCTAGTATATGAGTGATGATACTTCTAAAAGCACCTTGTTGAGAGTTTACAAGCTAACAAGAAAAGAAAGATCACAAAAAAGTGTTGGAATTTTAGCTGTGAAACCTACAAGCTTGTAAACTGATTCAATGGAAAATAGGCATTTGTGGGTAAGAGGAATAATTCTCTCTGTGTGTGTTTGTGTGTGTGAGAGAGAAATAGGGTGGGGTGAGACAGAGGGATGTGCAGTGAGACAGACAACTGGATGGGTAGTGGGTCAGACACCTATGATTTCAAGACGTCCTGCACAAGAGGCATACATCCTAGATATTTAAGGTACCCGCTAAATGTAGATGCCAGATGTTACAGGAATTTTTTTGAGATGACTCATTGATAGACATCTAGCTTCCTAAAACTATTTTAGATGCCTGAATTAGAAGATGTCTTCTAGACTTTAAGTTTCCTTTTTTCATTTCCCCATCTCTGAAATAAGCATAATAATAACTTACTACCTCACAGAGATGTGATGAAATGAACATTTGAAAGAAACCCAAGTATCTTAGAAATTAAAGCCATATGGGTAACAAAATATGTCCATCATGCAAAATGTTTTTTAAACATCAAAAGGCAGCAGCTTTGTAAATCTTATGCACAGATTAGGAGGCTTATTTGAAAATCTTTGCTATAAAAATATGGCTTATTGTAGAATACATTGAGAGTTGATGATGGCTGCTACCAAGATCCAAAATCAGTCACAGGCTTCATTAAAGCCATCAGGTGTTCCAGATACTGTGTTTCAGGCACAGTGTTAGTATCTGTTAAAGCAGAGAAGGAACCAGCTAAGAGTTTGGGCAGATCGGTAGTAAACAGAAGGCTATGCCTATTGAAAAGGACACATTGTAGGAGATGAAAACAGGTCTAGGGAAGGAGTCATGATTAAGTCCTGAGAGGAAGCATTGAAATGGGACTTTTAGGAAACAGAGACGAAGTGAGATGAAGTAATATTTTGGGAATCTTTTTGCTTTTACTAAACAGAATAAATGACGCTACTTTATATTTTTGTCATAAATAGAGCCAGTAGTAAACTTGATATAAATTACTGATTTCTCCTAATAGCAACAAACTTTCTTGAAGAAAGACACACACCTTTGGCAACTCTCTAGGTGCACAAATGTAATCATATTTTATTAAACTATATTATTTCCATTTTAGATTACAGAACACAAAAAACCCCACACCTAATAAAAAAAAATTCAGTGAGAATTCTCTTCCTACAAGCCTGGGGAGGGGAAGAAATTATGGTATTTGATTGTGAAGCACATATACAAAATGGCATCCTATTTTCATACACTCTGAAAAATCTTCAAACACCGCTTGTTGCTTGTCCTTGTGAAGAAGTGAGCTGTATGAACAATCTGTTAATTTTCCCACACTAGGCAAAATCTTTTTCCAGAATTGTAAATGGGTTAGAAGGTAACACCTATCAGCATACGAGCTAGAAATATTGAAAAGTTTTACTTACAAAATACATTATGCACCTGTACTACAGCAATTAGAATTTTAAATGGAAGATATAACAAAGACTTTTATGAGTGATATGAGAGGATGAAATTTACAATTCTTGTTTCTAGATAGAGAAGTTAATATGGCCTTCCCTATAGTGGTGGTGGAAAGTTAACCAGATCTCTTCCACCTTTTATGTTTCTTTCTGCAGGAATAATATGAATGGAGATTCCAACCCTGTGATACGGCAGTCTTCTGCAATTTTTTTTAATTGGTCTCATTGGTACGCAAGGTGGAGGGAAAGGAAAATCAGTGTCACTTGAAAGTGGTATTGAAATGTCTGGTTTATACAGGCACTGCTGAACCCAGCTTTTAACTGTGGCTTGGTTTGTCCACTACTTGTGTGGAAATCAACTGTGCTGTGTCAGTTTATTACAGAATCAGACCTACTACTACATGTAACTCACAGAACAATAAAAAAGCATGTATAGCGTCAGCTATAATCAGACAGTAGGTAATATTATTCCCTTTCCATTTTATACTATCACTATGATGGGCGTGGTGTAAGTGCCTCAAACTAGAATAGAATCAATGTATCTGTGAGTATTGAAATGAAAATTGGATATCTTTTCTGATACATAAAAGGTATCCTGGTATATCTTAATGCCACTGTTGGAAGATAAGTTCAAAAACTAATACATCTTCCTTAGATGGGTGGAATAATTTGTTTGCTGAGAAAGTATTAACATTTATCACAGAAGAGAAATAAAGGAAAAAGCTAGATGTGCAACCAGAGAAAAATACAATCTTTGGGTGAGACATAACACATGATGATACCAGGATCCGTGTTTCCTTCCTCAATCTTCTATATCACAAAACCTGACTAAGGTATAGAATTCCAAGAAATGGTCTGTCATTCGTGCTGTTACAGAGAATAGGATTGCAGAAATGCAGTAGTCACTGAGAAGATAAAAGTTATAAAACTGAGCCTACTCAGAGGAATAAGAACATACATGCTGCCTTTCACAATGAAAACTAGCTTTTTGAAACTTAGGAAGAAATGTTTTACAATACGAAGGAAGTAAAATGGTGATTTATATCCTACCAATCAGGAACCACAAACAAAGTTGACTGCTGATACTTCTGTATTCTATTGAGTATCAGCTGCATGTGCAACATACATCAACTTATTTTTGTTTTGACATTTGGGCCTACATTTTCTATAGTTTCAATTTAGTGGACCATTTGGGGCCTACTATGGCACTGAACCTTAGGAACATAAATATAACAATATATGGAACCTCTTATTCTTCTCATTCTCCCACTCCTTCAGATATGAAGCACATCCACTATTTCCACTCATTATTTCAGTCTTGTAAAGGCTTTTGAGTGTCAGGTTGATGAATTAGCCTTCATTTTTTTTGTTTTTCTGTTTAATGTTTCTCTAGGTCACTCTTTTTCTGGTCGGATCCCATTTCAGTGCCCAAGTTAGAAGTTATTCTTAAAGTATGTTGTTCTAAAATCCTTTTCAACCTAACATTTTTAAAGCATGCCTTAAATGTGTCCTGTGTGATGCTTAATACATTTTCAATATACTTAATACACATCAGCTGGCAGGTTCACACAACATCTTTTTGTGATTCAGGTAGGAATGAATAAGTAACTCACAAGACTATAAATTATAAATTGAGAAAAATGGGAAACCAATACAAATATGGCCATACTACAGATATGCTTGTTTTTAATTTCCATCTCTTTTTGCAGTCTAGGGTACCTGACTGGTTAATTCTTTTGCATTCTTCCTTCTGTTATGTTCTCTCAAGTGTTTTCCTTTACAATATTTTTTGTTCTTTATTTCAGCAGCATTGTACCAATCAACTCTGCTCAAGGCAGCAGAAATTTCAAGAAAAACACTGACATAAGTGAAGGCAGAATTGAACCTTTGGATTCACAAAAAATACACATTCTGCTTGTATTTCTCTGTACTGTTAAGAGGGCTAGACGTTCCTATCAAAAGAACTTATTATTCTGGTCATTGTATATGTAGACAAAGACAAGACATGACATTTCATTACAGGTACAGTATTGAGCTGAAGTCAGTTTAAGGGGCAGGTATATGTTTCCCACAGTATCTAAACAAACAGAAAAAGCACTCGTTCGTCAGGCTTTTTCTCTAATATTTCATGTTCATTTTCACCTCCATCAGTATATCATTTACGGCCACCATTCAGCAGTGTGCTCCCAGAGTTAATTTATATGCACTTCATTTATGTTTGCCATGACTTTTATTTAAAGACATTCCTAAGAACATTTTTATAAACTCTGTACAGGTCATTATTCATCTTTGTTATATGGATGGTTTACTAGTTACTTGGCAGCCTATATGTGATTTATCAGATGAGGGCTTTGATGCCTAGAGCACCAGTTTTTCAAACTTGTCTGAAGTGGAAGTGATCTTGAGGCTGTGATATATATCGATTTGATTATTGTTTTGTAAATATTTTCTTGCTTAATATAGAGAGAAAGTATGCTCCTCCTGCAGTGTAAATACTTGTGGGAAAGGGTTTGTGCTAGTCATCAAATAGGACATATAAATCAGTATTATTGAAAACAAAATCTGTGGCTTCATTTAAAAAAATAGGCTTGAGGCTTTCTTTTCAAGCTGAGAGTTTGGAGACTAAATGGATTTTTATTTATTTTAATTTTTCATACTATTTTTTATCTCTGAAAATTCTGATTTTTTTTGCATGTTTGAATTTCTTTCTTCATCTTATGTAGCAGCAGATGAATTATATACACTGAGAGTTTTCACTGCTAAAAGAATAGTTTTTAACAGGATATATGCTGTGTGCTAGACATTATTGTTGCTGTATTGAAGTATTTTTCCTTTACTTCCCTGTCTTTAAATAATCTTAATGCTGGAAAATAATGATAATTAAGCTGATTACCACATGTTAATACAAGAAAATGCCTGTCTCATACACCTAAATAGTGGGGTTTTGTTCATTCTTTTTCTACTTCCCATTTTCTCCCATCTCTCTCTTTTTTCATTCTGTCCTAGGACATCTTACATCCCACAGTTTTGGAAACATGGATCCAGTTCTGCATGGACTTTAGGTAGTCTTTCATGAAGACATGTTCTCACTGCTCAACCTTTTACATCAGGTTATTCTTCTAATATCTTCCTTTAACTTACATTTCTTTTATGGAAAACTTTTTTTTTTTTTTTTTAAATTTGGGGGGTTGGGTAGTGTTTAGGGTTTTGTTTTGGTTTTGGTTTTGTTTCTTTCCTCCAGAGTCTTGGAATATTCTTTCACAGACGGACTCCATAAAATGTCAAAAATACCTTTTACTTTTCATGTGGTCTTGTATAATACAGTAACATTAAAATTATTTCACTGATTCATTGGTTATACTTTCCTTCCATAAAAAATTTCGAATAATTTAGGTATCTTGCTTTCTTGCTTCGTTGGTACCTAAAAGAAGACTTCTTGTTGCTCAAATGTAGGGTAAATCCCATTATACTGCTTATTGTCTGACTTAACCTTCAGATCAGAATTCTGCCTTGAAAATTTTCCAAACCAGATCTTAATCTTAGGGAAATAATCGGATTTGTGCTCATCTATCTGTTACATTGGCATCTCAAGTTGTTGTATAATCTTCTACAGCGGCTCATAAAATTTTGGTACATCTCATTTTCTTCCATTTTCATTTTGTCGTTTGTTGCTAGGTAGTAAATACTCTCTCTGGGTCATCTTAACCTTTCTTTATCTAAACAAAAACGTTTTGTCCATCTCACTGTGACAGCTTAGTCCTCTGAAAATGAAATCTACTGTTTTATTTTTTAGAAAACCATCCAGAAATCTTATCTGTGAAATGAATAGTGAAGAGGTATTGATACTTCTTGAACTCTGAGCAGGCCTAGCTAAAGGAGGGATCGATTTACTATCTTTCATGTCCCATTCCATTTGTGCTTCTCTTGTTGGATCAGGAGGTGGTCTCAGACTGTAGTGTGATCTTATCTTTATGTCTTTTTCCTGGAGTTATCAATATTGGGCTTTGCTTGGGATATTGTCACAAATTATTTTCCAAACTAGTCCTTTGCACTTACTTCTCAGCAAGGGGTTTTGAAAAAAATGTAATTGTGCAGATGAACTCCTTCAGTAGTTTTGTAATAGTCTATGATTAGCTGTTATTAGTTAATTTTTTACTTAAAGTTGCACAAGTGGTTTTGCGTGGTTCTACAGAATAAGCTAATAGTTCTTTTTTCCTGGAAAGTAAATACTTTTAATATTGGTAAATACAATGTGTTTATATGTTGGTTTTATTTTAGAGTATTTCTTTGAGTCTTACTTTTGAAACATCACAGTGTAACATTAGTACTGTGACTGTTGTAGTGCTTAGTCTAAGTGCTTCATTTTATAGTTTTGAGTTGTAACTTTGTTGGATCTCTTCCTACACTGATAGCTCATGCTGAAATCTATCCCAAGGATTTACAGGATTCTGAGAAGTGGTACAGATTCTGAAAAGTGATGTGATTGTCACTGTGCATCACATGGTAATACACAAACTTCAGAAAAAGCAGAAAGATGTGAAATAATTGGTATGAACCCAAGTTGTCATGTCTCTTGCACTTGCAAGGCATTAGCAAGACCTAGGAACACTTTGAAATGGACAAGCTCAGATCAACAGGAGACAGTGCTCCAAGGAATTTAAGGTTTTAATTCCAAGTTATTTGGACAAGTGATAGAAAAGGACAGATATGCTCCTTCAACTACAGTTGCCAGAGTTCTCTGAGGGGAAAGTTAGCAAGAATCATATGTTATGGTACTTGTGGCTTACACAGAAGTACTGTGTTGAACTGCAGCTTGCTAGGATGCAAAAAGAAGGGAAGTACCCTAATCTTTGTAGATTTGCTTTATTTGATACAAGTTTTTTTCCAATTTTCTCTTCTATGCTTAGGATTCCAGAAAAGACTAATAGGTTCTTTAGAGGGTGGTTTTTCCCCTCTCAGAGTGCTGATAATGGATCAAAATTATACAATAAGAGCTTATCTTCTTAACCATCTTATATATGAAGTCCGATATCAGATTTGTTATCGTGGAGAGGCTAAACACATGGCAAAATCCTTGGGGATTTCTTTACCCAGAGCACTTTCTTAGGCGCTTACATACAATATGGGAGGACGCTCTCAAACAAAACACTTTCATTCCCTCTCGTCTTCCTCTCACAAAGGAGTCTGCATGTTCTGTGGCCCCTGAGCCAGCAATATTCTAGGAGGTGGGAGCATGAAGAACCTGGACTTTCATTTTACCTACCCATGCCTGACCACTGTAAAAAAATTATAATTTCATGGAGACAGTCACAAGCTCTATTGCCACTTTGTTGCGATGCCTTTTATGTTCCATGTGTATTTTACCTGTTTTGAACCCTCGACTAGGACTGCACCCTTTTCCTTGGGAGACTGGCTGGCTAGGGAGAACTCTAACCTTAAGGTTTTCAGAAAAGCTTCCGGATGTAAAAGAGCACACAAGTTCAACTGGATGATGCTCCTTCAGAGGACTCCAAAATATAGCACTGTTAGGCTAAAGTGGAAACAGAAAAGAAAAATGAGCCCACAGACTCATTTTACATACCAGCAAGGGAAAGAGACACATAATTGAAAGTAGCTCCACATCAGATTGTGGACATGGTGGCATAAGCACTTCTAAAAAATTAGAGGCCATTACACAGACTGCTTTGTTTTGCAGCATGACTTCGAGGGCAAATAAGGGTGTAGTATGAAGATATGGAAGGGTGCCAAGCCTGCTGGGGTTCTGTCAGAAGAAACTGGGGCCGAGCCAATTTTATCCAGCCCTGGCTTACTCATGTGTATGCTCTACACATGTGCTAAAAAGATGGAAATAAAAACTAAGTTAGTTTTCACTTTTTTACTCCTACCCCAAGCTCAAGTTTCCTCAGAAAGAGAGGCATATTGATGTGTATGCATACCAATGTGTATGCATACATATGGCTATTTTGGATAGTCAGGGATTAGGGCTGAAGTGTGACATGAGAACAAGCCATTACAATAGCACAGGCATTGTGAAGCGCCTTTTGAATAAAGGCTGATTTAAAAATATGCTTGTGCACATTGTGAAAGCAGGGCCTTGGTGTGTAGGTCAAAGAACAGCACTTAAATGTTGGGACACTTCTCTGAATTAAAACCACCTAGCTTTTCTCAGTATCCATTGCAGCTCTGTTTTCCTCGTGATAACTCTAATGTTTAAGGTATCTGGGTTGAACCATCTGGGAGCATAGAACATACATGAATGCACATAAAAACAGTCTCTAAAATAAAGGTTACTGCTTTTCCAAATATTTTCCATTTTTTGTCAAATGTGACATGATATTTCTGGGTAAAAAATACTTATAATTTATGTGGAAAGTGAAGATGAAAAGGGAGGGTGAGTTAAATAGACTGTATATCAGCTCCTTAAAAAGAGAAAGCTTGCTTCAGATACCCTGTTCCCTAAAGCATCTTTGGGTTTTCAAAAATAAAAATATTGGGGTGGATCACAGGCTGATGTAAATAGATATACCTTTCTTGACTTCAATATAATATTTTTTTCCCCCATTTATATTATTCTACTTTTTATTTCTTTTCTTATTTTTATATTTTTTAAGTGTTATTTCCCCTGGATAAAAACTAAAATAATTCCCCAAGAAAAGAATAAGACAATCTTCCACATATTAACTACCCTTCTACATTATTGTCTTGTGTGCTAGTCTTGGGGACAAGCCATCTGTGCTTTATGATTATTCTGGCAACATTAATAAAATGTTCACACAGTGTTGTTGCTTACTGAACACACAAAACAATTATTGTCAGTTAGTTCTTTTGTTTAAAACATTCCACAATATACTCTCCAGTTGCAACTAAAAAGTCAGCTTTTGCTAACACAAAGTGATGTATGAAATTATCACTATTTCTCCCTGCACTTTACTTGGAATGGAAGATTTCTATTGCAGTTGCGTATAATGGTTAACAAATTTTGACTTTCATAATAACTTTACTATATTTTCATTAATGACTAAGTCTGCCACCTTTTACTTTCACTGACTTACCTTAAACTTAATAATGCTGACGTGATTGTTCATGGAATAAGGAAGTGTAAGGTGTGAAAAAAAGAAAGCAGGAGCTGATGCAAATATTTATAGAAGATTTAAGCTTTATTCTCTCTCTTTATTCTTTATTCCTTCTTTTTTTTTTTTTCTACAAGCAGAGATGTATTGTTCCATTAAGACTGTCCAATCAATAAACACAGATAAGTAATGGCATCTACCAAGATGTGAGTATTAGCTCCCATCCCATCCTATTATTCTACCCTTATTCTATAACTTGAATTTTGCAGGAATTCAACCAAGGTGTGTGGACATTCCTCCTCTTTGATAACTTTTTATGCTTTGAAGCCCAGTTAGGAAAATGTTTGGGAATATAAATCCCTGTGGAAAAGTCTGGAAAATAAACTCTTCAAGCAAAACCAATATTTAAAGTAAGTAAATGATGACCATAGGATTATCAGAGAGTCTTCTTTTAAGTAAAATTGTTGCAGTAAACAAATAAATTGCTAATAATGATGAATGTCAGGAAGGTAGTTTTTCACAACATGAATTGGGGTAAAAGAGGTAGTTATCTAGTGTTTATTGTTTTAAGTATCTATCAAGCCTCTCTGTAATCAAATGAAAACTGGAACAGGCGTAAGGGTACAATATGTGATGCAATGCCGTGCTGCACACAGGGTTAGCACTCTGGCTGGAATCGAACCAATATCAGACCCGAAGCCCACGGTGCCTTTAGCATGATAAAGTGCTACTGTTTATGGAGTATATTAGAATTAAATACGAATCAGATTTGTTCTTTTAGTCTAGAGAAGAGGAGGCTGAGGGGAGACCTCATCGCGCTCTACAACTACCTGAAGGGAGGTTGTAGTGAGGTGGGGGTTGGTCTCTTCTCCCAAGTAACTAGCGATAGGACGAGAGGAAATGGCCTCAAGTTGTGCCAAGGGAGGTTTAGATTGGACATTAGGAGAAATTTCTTTACTGAAAGAGTGGTCAGGCCTTGGAACAGGCTGCCCAGGGAAGTGGTTGAGTCACCATCCCTGGAGGTATTTAAAAGACGTGCAGATGAGGCGCTTAGGGACATGGTTTAGTGGGCATGGGGGTGTTGGGTTGACGGTTGGACTCAATGACCTTAGAGGTCTTTTCCAACCTTAATGATTCTATGATTCTATGATTCTACTGTTACAGAAACTTATTTTAGGACAGCATGAATTGTCCTATGAAAATGACCTCTTTCTCCAGCTTCTATGCAGAGACACTGTAGAGAGGTGAACAGTTTAGCCTGGACAAGAGGACACTGGGTTTGATAAAATTACCCTATCTTAATGTGTGCTTCAAGAGTTTTCAAGTTAATTTGAATACAAGGTATTTATAGACCTTCATGTACAGTTTAAACTCAATCTCAGGGTTTGGCATGAGATTTTCACATGTACATGATTGATCTAGGAAGAAGAGTGTCATTGAAAGTTAATAAGATGTGTAATCGTAAATTGCTTAGATTGCAGTTTTAAAGAAGTGCACAGTTTTTATCCGTGTAATCCATACGAACTATTTAGAATTACAGACCAAGGGTGTTTTTCAAAGACTAATAACTTTATTCTGGTCATCAGGGAGGCAAGGAGCATTTAACATTTCTAAGTTAATTCAAATCTAAGTTTCATTTTTGTCACAATTTAGGTAACACTTGTGAATTTTTTTCAGGGCACTTTTATTTATGTGGATGCCTTACAATGAATGTAAATACGGTTTGTGATTAGTCAGATGGTCTTCTGGTTGGAAAATACAATTGCTGAAGGGAATCTCAAATGCTTATTATAATATTTTCTTAGTCACTTCTGAATATATTAATCAAAATAAAGTCAGGATGAAAATCTTATATTAAAATAATTTTCTCTGTTTATTTAACCAATAACTCTTTTAGACATTCATATGAGCACCTAAATATCTCAATTAATTTTCACCCATTCTGTTGTTTCCATATGCTTCAGACTTTGGATAACAGTTTTGTAGGAAATTCAGTTATCTACAGATGAGCACCTTTCTGCTCAGTATTATTTTTGAAAAAGTGAAAACTGAGTCAGACACAAATACTTTTAGGATATCTCTCCTTCTTTCCTACCTACTAGTGGAATAGCAGTAAAAACTGGCTTTTGCACCCTGACATAGTTTCTATTAAAGCTAGCAGAAATAATTCAGTTTCACTTTTCTTCACTATTCTTGCACTTTCTAATTCTTTCACACTAGCTTAGTTCCACTGTGTTGCCACTTCTAGCAAAATAGGAAAATGTTCAAATATAAATTCTCTCTTCCTGCACATAAAACATGTGTCATAATTTATTTTGTAAGGAAGAAAATCTATTACCTTTGAGTTATTTGCTTGTTTGTCTTTTAAGCAAATCCTGTTTTGGGGTCCAGTTTTTTATAATGATTTTTTTTTTTTAAAGCTCCAAAATAGTCTTACAGATTAATTGAAAAATAATCAACATATTAAAATAGGAAGTAAAGGATTTACCTTGGTTGTAAAAAGGAATCTGGAAATTGCCATGAAGGACAGATCATAATTGAAAAATATTTCAGAGAAAGTAATCTAAACTCTCTTTTACAAATCAATTTACATATTATTTCCAGGCCAATATTAGAGAACAGACATTTTTTTAAAACAGTATGCCTTACAGTTTCATCATAAAATTTCTGATAAAAACATTTCCTTATATTGAAAAATGGAATCTCAAAAGACTATGGCATTACATGGGTTGCATCTCCCTGTGTGGATTCAGTGACTTTCTTTGAGTCAACTCTACAGCTTTTATGAAAAATGTAAAAAGTTATTATTAAAATTTTTTTTAAGCTGAAATATCTAAATTAACTTTTTGAAATAATTGGCTCAATTTAAATATGACTAGTTTTTATTCTCATGCAACTCAAACACAGATGCAGCAGTTTCAACCTACAACTTCCCTTTCCCTGAATACTAAATAAAAAACAAAATCTAACTCTTCCAATTAGTTCTTACATTTTTAAGTAAAACAGAGTTCAGGATTAGGAAACATCATATATGAGGCACTTCACATATAACTGGAGTTTGACCCAAATTCATAATAAGCATAGACTTTCATGGACACAATGCTTAATATCATGTTTGCACTGAAATACGCAGTAGTTCAGTTAGTGTCAAAAAGAACAAGAGCAAGAATTTCCTTCATGGGCTCAGAGTTCAGAAGTAGAGTGGTCTTGCAAAATACAGATGTTTCAAAATGAAGCATAGAAGTTATGAGTCTTTACTTTGCCAGTCCAGTTGTTTCCTCTGTTGAGTCTGGTTAGTTGTTCTAAAGAGCAGTGTCAAATGTTACAAATCAGGGGAGGAACCTATCATTGCTTTAGAAAACTGTCATCAGAAAAATCTTGCAAAAACGAAGGCTTTGTGTTCTACCTCATTTTGATGGACAGGCGATATCCTTAGGACGTATGTTCCTGCACGTTTGGAGATTTGTTTTTAAATTTCATTTTAATATTAAAGCCATATTTGCTATATTTATACCTTTTTTTGTAGATTTATACCTATTTGTGCCTTTCACATACAAAACTGAAAGAATTTTAATTTGAAGGTGCTAACTTTTTTCACCAAAAATTGTTTATTTCCCCTCAAATTATGGAAAAGTATATTTGGAAAATAATATAAAATGTAAGTGTGCATTAACATTGATAAATGTATCTTAACTTTTCTGATTTATTTAAAAATGTATATGTAATCTTTGTCTATTTTTTGTTCTACAGAATTGTTTGTTACGTTCTCTGCAAAATTTCTGTTCTCAAAGCGAGAAATTAAGTAGTTAAGTCCCATTTTCATGCACAACTTTAACAGTGGGCTCTGTTTAAATTTGCTGTATCATCTGTATAATGTTGCTTTCGTGGCATTATAAACTTCTCATGTGTACTGCTAGAAGACATAAAATGGCCCAGTAGCATATGTTATGTTCTTGCATCTGCCTAATTTTCAACTTGAAATACCACACAGCAATGTTTGTGATAAACTACACACAACAAGGTCAAAACAGGTGCCTGCTGGGATGAGTAATCATCTTTATTTCATCTTCTCATATCAACAGGTATCATGGAGACAAAGTAATAGCTTTTATGAGAGGAGCTTCATATGTACCTCTGAAAAGTTATGAGACACAAGACAGAATCAACTAAGAGATAATGACTGTAGATTTGCTATAGAGTGCCAAGCAGTTCAATTTACATTGCATCCTGAAGGGTACTGTGTAGGAAGGTCAGATTTTTCAAAACAAATAGGCTTGGAAGTACTATCTAATCACTAATGCTCAAACTGTGTGTGCTGCATTTAGAGTTCCCTCTCTGTAGAAAAAGGGTGTTTTGGTTTTTTTTTACATGCAGTTTTACCTCTCCCTTTAATCTCTCTGGTTTTTAAACAGCAAATATATGCATCCCCTGACAAATATTTCAACACTTGTGCAGCCCTAATTGTCACATGAAAAGTG
Organism: Pelecanoides urinatrix; assembly: GCA_013400755.1. Taxonomy (NCBI): domain Eukaryota; kingdom Metazoa; phylum Chordata; class Aves; order Procellariiformes; family Procellariidae; genus Pelecanoides; species Pelecanoides urinatrix. The sequence continues at coordinate 22,075 of VZTQ01010745.1, read as the reverse complement.
AAGGGTTTTTACATTATCTATACTGAAAATATTTTACCTCTGTGTTACCTCGCTGTTACCTCTGATATCTAAAGAATGATCATATTAGAGACATGGTGGAAGCTGAAGGTTGAGTAAGCCTAAGCCGGTACAGGTAATCTTTTAGAAGAATAAGTTATAAGAGCTGAAAAAAGTACATAAATACTTCTTTGCCTAAAACAGTATGGAGTAAAATCTAAAAAAACAGTGAAAATTGTTATAGACAAAATCTGGATATGCAACTCACAGCTCAAGGGTTCAGCTGTCTGCAACTTTGTGCTTTGTGAAGCACAACTGTATGACCTTGGCTCAGCTTTAATGAACGAAACAGTTACTGAGCTGGGCAAGTGCACATGAGTTAAAGCCATGCAAGACAAGAAAAATGAAAACAAAAGCAGAAATTGTTTTTTGAAATTGGTAATAGTAATTCAAAGCATTCTGGAAAACATGAAAAGCTTTAGCACTTGATCAAATTTGGAAGACAACTACTCATTGAAATAAAAGATCAACCCATTCCAAGGACCAGTGGGTGTTAGATGAAAATACATTGTGCTGGATAAGACAGCTTGAGAGAGGCTAGGCTGCTGCAGTGCCCCCAGGTCCAACCAGTAGTAAGGCTGAAAATGTATTCCCCATTGACAGATGCACACAGAGCACGTGTATGCACCATATACACATACATACATGGCTGGTCATACGGAGGACAGACAGACACAGAGAGCACTCACATAAAAACAAACAGCATCAATGGCATCATCCTGTTGTCCTCTCTGGCTGAGCAAGACGAAGGTCTGTTAGTAAGGAGATAGATATAGATAGAGATATAGATTTATAAACACAATGTGGATCCCTTCAGCAGCTGGGCTCAGACATTCAGTCTGCCCAGTAGCTGCCCCTGGATCCCAGTCTTCCCAGTTACTGCCACCTGGACATACAAACCCCTGAGGCTGTAGCCCTGCTCCAGTTGCTGGCACTGACCATCCCACTCACACATACACAACCCCCATTGCCAGGTTTGGCCCCCAGTAGACCACCCCTCTGTGCTCTTGCCCTTAGACACACACACGCACACCAGTGGGTCTCATCCCTAAAGACCCCCAGACCCCACGGTGTCTCCAGTAGATGTCCAGGACTATCCTGGTTCCCCTGATAGCCAGTTCCTCCTGTGGTCCTGCCTATGGGAAAGAGTTAGAAAGAAATTTAATAGATAAGACAGACTCTACTGATCAGGCTTGGGGCATGGACAGATAAGCAACTGACTAGCAAAGTGTTTATACATGACCAGCTCTTTTTATGCCCTTATGCCTCTATATTCCCACACTTATTCCTCCCCAAATCATCTAGATCCCTCCTCTAAAGATCCTATAAGAAGTCCTGGGCAATCCTGAAATGCTATTCTTCTGCATCCTGTAATGTGTCCCACAGCTCGAGGCAGTGATTCTCCTCAGTCCAAAATGTGCTCCTCCAGCATTGGCTCACTTCAATGTGTTTCACAAGTGGACTGTGGGACTGAGGCTTTTCTGGGACAGCCCTGGGATGGCCTGGACAGGACATCCCTTCCTCCGAGTCCTTAATTAGGATTCCTGTCTGCCCTTGTGCCCCTGTGCTCCTCTGAATTTGTGGAGATGAGCCTTTGGTGGGCTGATGACTCCTGTGACCAGCTTGGAAGGAGGGTTTGTTTGGGCCTCCCCACCCTAGCTATTATCTCTCTGTTCTCCTTTGTGGGTGTGCAGATGAACTTTTATCACAAAACCTAGCAACGTGTAGGCGATGCCTCTGCAGTTGACCAGTGACTGCCTACCCAGCAGTGGCTTGTCAAGTGCTTGTTGAGCTGGTGGGGAGCATATTCGTACTTTTATTGTTAGAACATTAGTCCTAGGTATCGACATGGTGTATTAGTAAATACTTGTTGTGTACTATATAAATTCCATATAGTCCTGCCTAAGATGCTCTGACCAGTGAGGGCAGAGCTGCAGACCAGGTTGTATCTGCACACTATCTGGTCCCTAAAGGAGAATATATAAAAAGAAGGCTTTTCTACCATGGGTGCCTCAAACATGTAAATTTCATTCTCTTTTCCAAACTCCAGGTCTACCTGAAATGATGTTTTTATAAATAGCAGCCTTTTTCAATCAGACACATGGTCAAAGCAAAAGATGAACTTTTCAACTTTCAGAGTTTCTTTTTGGCTGGGTGATAGGGGTCTCAGTAGTAGGAGAAGACTCCATGTGACATAAAACAATCTTCTTGGACAAGCAGCAACACTCCAAACTCTATCCTTCAGTCACCATCATGTCCTTATATGCACGTGACTAACATTGAAAGATGCTTGAGGCAAAAAAAAATTTGTATTCTTTCCCAGGGAGAGTGGAACATGATTGCACACTTAAGTTTGAGAAGCATCTGGGAAATTATTATAATGAAGAGGAAAAGTGCTAATTGTGAGCTGCAAACAAACTTGTTTTGAAAGGCAAGTAGCAAATTGTGAGAAAAACTGCAAAGCAGTTGAAAAATTCACTTACTCTTGCAGCATTTCTTGACATTTACAAAGACACAGAATAAAACCTTCATAATGGTAATATTCTGTCTTGGTTTCAACGCATCAACTGTTTTTAAGTAGATTGTGGTTTTTCAAACTTTGTTTACCTGTAGCAAAATATTCTAGTCTGGTGGAAGTAGATTGCACAGATTTTATGGGACTGTTTTTAAAATAGGAGCACCACACAGGAATATGTCAGAAAAGAGCTCATAAGAATTAGCAGAGTTCATGCAAGCAATAGTGGAATTTATGTCTATTCTTCCTGTTCTAAAATTGTTATGATGGATTTAAAATATTATAATTATATAAGAAAAAGTTGTATGCAAACCACATCTAGTCTAAAAGACTTCAGGGACCTATTTGCTATGCTAAATTTCATACTTTTAAAAATGTGATTAACCCTGGATTACCTCCTATCCCAAATGAATTGTATAATGGGCCTCTTTAGCACTACAGCAAGAATTAAGTTTTCTTACTCTTTTCCAAAGATTGGCCAGGCAAAAATTTAGCCAGCCCAGAAAAGAATACTGAGCTATTTGTGAGTGAATCTCTGGAACATTCCCTCCATGCTGGGAGACAGAGAGGGAAAATGACAGGTCAGGTGAGGTCCCAATTCACCTAAGAGGAAACTTGCTTAGTTACAGAGGCCAAAGGGTTTGGCAGTAAACCACTGCCTAGATTAGCATTGTAAAATAAGACTACTGGATAAGCTGTGGCTGTGGCAACAGAAGCCAAATGGGAATTTTTCTGGGAGGCCAGACTGGTCAAGACCAAACATGTTTTTATCACCCTACCTTAAAGCTGAGAAAAATTGGAGCTATATAGACACACATTACTCTAATTCCAGTAGAACGAACAGCTTCTGGTCCACACTCTGGACTCAAAGACTGAGTTGAAAGTTGATGGACCTTAAGCTCTGAACTTTGATCTATATGAAGGAGCAGATATATGCAAACCCAGCAGGCTGGATCTCTTAAATTTTTATCAAATACAGTCTGTAAATGACATGAATGATACAAAAGATTTTATTATTCCCTAACTGGAGTTTCTAAAGGCTAACCTGCACCCAAGCAGTAGACGCAGCTTATGTGTGGTTACGACATACGTCAAATTACAGTTACAACTTTCTGTTTAAACCCACATCACATATCTGTGGTATTTTTACATGAGTGTCTGACCTGGTGTTTGTGATTAAACCAAGTGGTTTCTTGCAGGCAAAGCACAAGGTAAAATAAAAAAATTATGGTAAACAAGACAATTGCCTTGTGTTGTCTCCCAAGCTACTAGAAATAATTGTACCATAGACACAACATATCAAGTGCATATTATACATATATAAGAATCTGTATTCAATAACAAATCCACACAGATAATCACAGAGGAAGGTTCTTAGTATAATTTGAAAAGGAGAAAATCGCTCATTTCTCTTCAACTCTGTTCTTGAACCATTTTGGAGTCGCTGTCTTAAATTTCGACACATTTCACAGTGAGAAGAAAGATTCTTTTTGCAAGGGTAAACAGTCACAAATATACAGTACTTTTGTATTTTAATGCAGCAAACATTTTCACTAGTGTGAGTTCATGAAAAATCAGAGAGTTTCTCTATACTTCCCAGGTGAAACAAGTGAATCAACCTCAGCTGGCTGCAAAAATTGCTGCTGCAGTTTTCCAGCTGTGGGAAGCTTACTGCAGATTCAGCAACCGCATGTGACATTATGCTTATTCTTCTTTGGGCAAGTAATTAAAATGCTCAGGTTTCATATATTTCCAGTCCACAATTTATCACAGTTAACAGGGGAAAAAGTGCCTCAACATTCCAAAATGTCTTTAAAAACCAATATACGAATAACAAACAATAATACAGTACAAGTAGTTGGTTTTACATGCAAAAAAAGAGCATCCCTCTCCACCTGAATAACTTATTCAATGTTATTTAAAACAACACGTAGAATTTATCTGTAAGAGAAAATATAGTGAATCACTCTCTTACATGCAACATTTGAACAGAAATGAAAAACAGCAGCTACCTTTCTACTGTCTGAAATAGATAGGCACTCTTTTATATTTAAAAAAGGAGAATACAGCTAGCAGAATGACACAATCTCATGCAAACTGAATAATCCTTCCCTCCCTCATTGTAAAGTAACATGATAAACCAAAATTATTATTTTTTTATTATAATAATTGTCCCTTAAATGTCATTCATATGTGGAATGTGTGACTTCATATGTTAAGCAGAGCATCCAAAGGAAAAAAAAAATGTGTAGGAAACAAGCATGGTGTAATAATTTATGATACAGTACCTGATAACCATACAGACAATCCATTACAGATGATGCATGAACAGTGGCAGATACAAAGCTGTGTCAGATTGTACCTCTGTAACATTAAAGAATCTTTGCCACAATGTGTACCTACTTTGGAAGTTTAAAAGCTCCGTTTCCATTTCCTCTGTTGCTGTAAACATGAATTGACTTTAATGGATGGCATTTTCTGGGAGATAGTCAGGAACTGTTTTAATAATTTTTGTTCATAAGAGTTGCTAGGTACCTACCCCTTCTGCCCGGTGAGAGGAACTACTTCAGCTTTACAAATGCAGTTTTGCTAGACAGTACCCTAGTAACCCTGGCTATAGACTGACAGCAGCAGTGATAAAAAGAATAGCAATAGAGATAATATCAGCAATCATCTGTCCCTCTGATAAAGCTTTGATTGATATTACAGAACTTGCAAGGCCTAAGGGATAAATGCACAATGGAGGCTGGTCATGTTTACCTTTATTACCTCTTGCTATTTCATATGCATTTTACATACAGGATACGTGAATACATATAGACAGTGTATTTTATATAGTGCTTTACACCTAGAAACATCTTAGAGAAGACATGAGCCTAACAAAACAAACAGACTTAAAAAAGACCTCTGTAGTTCACAGCTTTAGAATATCACTGCTAATATAGCATGTTTGAAAACATCAGTTATTGTCGAAAAAGATTGTACTGAAATCAAACAGGACTTTCAAGATTCTTACTGTTTACCTTTCTTTGTTGTCTTGCTAATAAACACTTTTCTATTTAGATTTGGTTTTGATTGGCAATTTCATGTTCAAGCCCTAGGTTATCATTGTATTTTGGAAGATGGAAGTATTTATGTTAATTAGAAAGGATTCCAAATGAGAAGAGCAAAAATTCCCTGAGAAGGGAATGAAAAGGTTTCTCCCACCCAGATTTTTCAGAAAAGCATAACCAATTGAGTTGCATCTTTTCCTCAAAACCACACAGCAGAAGGGAAAAATACCTGGCCATAGGCACAGAATCAGCCAAGGCAGGGTCACCTGAGCATTCACTGAATCTGTAGTTTTGGCTGATTTTTTCTGTCTTGTTCTGTCTCCCTAATTGCTGCAGTCTTTTTTTTTTTTTTTTTCTCACAGCCTCTTCATACTTGCTTAATTCCATTTTACACCATCTCCCTGCCCTGTTGCTCTGTTTACTTTCCTTTTTTCCTGTGTTTATTGCCTCTGAAGTAAATCACTAAAGAAAGAGGAATGAAAAAGATACTAAAATCATGTTTATTGCCATCCTGTGGTTCCTGTGTGTCAACTCCCATCTCCCTTCTCTATGCAGTGAAGATTTTTCTATGCAGTGAAGTTTGAAGGAACACCTACTGCTTTATGTTTTGTATAGTGCCCAGCACCGTGGAGGCTAAGTTTAAAGTGGCTCTTAAATACTGTTATAATAAGAATGATTAAAAATAATTATGATTTACATTAATTGAGTCTCTGAAAAAGCCAGAAATAAGATCGACGTCTTCCAGATCCCAGGCTTCAAGTTCTGAGCTGGATTATTATTATATTTTGTTTCCATTTTTTTCTAATTAGAAGAGGACTAAGGGTTTTTTAGGTTAGGTTCACCAATTCCTTTAAGCAAACATTAACCCACTCACTAAAGGTAACCAGGAAGAATCCAGAAAGACCTAGCTGACTTCTGACAATAGCCTTATGGCATGTGTTATTAGAAGATGCTCTTTTCAGCAATTGCACAACCAGATGGCTTTCCAGAGTACATGTCAACTAAGGTTTGTCCTACTGCCTGTGACCTTTCAAAAGCATATCAGCTTCACTCTAGCCATGGAAACTAAGGCTGGGTTTTTTTTGTAATTTTGTGACAAACCCTGTATTTTTTAAAGTGGTTAATAACTGTACTTGAAAATTCAGATGTGGATGCAAAAATGCCTTCCTCATGCTGAGTAAAACCCGTCTTTTTCAACACAGTAAGTGAAGGTTAGTTTCCAGCCACTGCATCACATGTCTTCATCTAAGTGGGCATTCAGGACACCCTCAGAACCTCTCCAGGGTGCTGCAGACCAGGGACTGGAACCAGAGTTAGAAGATCAGTTTGTTACAGATTGTTTTTGTGTAAACAAAGGGGTACAAGTGCTCACTCTCATTCCAGCTCTGATGCCAAAAGCCATTCCTTTTCTGAAGCAACAGAAAGCTAACATTGAAATTTTCTGAAAATCTCATCCATGAAGTCTTAATCACTACGACTGTAGAGCTGAAAAAAATTAGTGAGAGAAGATGCAAAAGGAGACAGGTGTCTTCTACCATTAGCCTTCACCAATAAATAACCTCTGCAGTGTCACAAGAAAAGAAAAAAAAAATAGTCAACTGAGGTGTTTGATATACCCTCCTGAGGCTAGTTGAAATTTTACATTTTAAAAAAGGTATTAAAAGAAAATTGTCATTTCAACTGAAGATATTTTGTCCAAAATATCTTCAAGGAAAGTATTGATTTCCACTTCCAAAACAGTTGAAAACTCAAACTAAGGTTTTGGCAAAACCTCCAGTAAGAGTCCCCCAGCACACCTATAAATGATGCATGTGATATCCATTTTTTTCTTATGATCTTATCGCTTATATGTCCTACGATGCAACACTGTGGTTTCCCATACAAAAATGAAACAAAAATTACAAAAACAGAGAACATGAATCACTCAAGACACACAATTTCTCGATAGGTGGAAACCAGGAAAATGGAAGCCACTGTGAAACAGAGTTGAAACTTGAACCTTAGGTTGCAGCTCTGCATAGTGTTTCTTTACCACATCCTAAAAGATGGTCATTTTCATTCTCAAGTCGCAGTTTTCTACCTCTTCAGTAACTTTTTCCTAAAGAAGTTTTTGTGGGGAGACACTGTAGATAGATGTTCAGAAATTGAGATAATGACAAATTGATACTTTTTTTTACTAAACAACCAACTGTAGTAAGTCATAGGTCTGATCTACAGCTCAAGGTCATTGGCTTTTATGTCAAAACTAATGGGGTAGCAGGCAGTGGCTTGCAGATCCTAAGTTGTTTTAACAAAAAAAGGTAAGGAACAGATCTCTTAGCCTTTGTCTAAATCTATATTTAACTTCTTGCTATTTGCTGTCTTGCAGTAGAAGGAAAGTTTTGACATCTTCTTGAATCTTTGAGCTAAAACATTTGTTCCCCTAAATAACATTTTCCTGAAAAAGTGGGAGACAAAAAATTTTTCCAGTACCTGTGGTCTACATTACAGGCTAGTACTAAAATAGCAGCTGAAGATTAGCTTGGGTGGTTTGTTTGCATGAGGAATTGTTAAAGCTGCTTATAGAAAATGTCGTTTTCACCAAAACAAAAATCTAAGTAATACAAAAACAGTGAGAGCACTGTAAACTCAGTAATTACTCCTTCCTTCACTACAGTGTTTTCTTTCAGGCTCTGGAGGACTTCTTGTTTAACTCCTGAGGCTTTGAGGGTCTCTCCATTGCATCCTCTAGTAATAGCTGAGGAAAACTAACCTTCTACCTTCTCTTGGATTTGATAATATAGTATGACTTTTTCTAGAAGAAACACAAGAACTTAAACAATGAAGAAGGTATATGCACAGGCAAACAGGAAAAAAAGAAGACAGAATGATTTTCACCACTCCACTCATATCTCATATATTCTTATCCTCCTTCAAGCAATAGGCCAGTCAGTGACATAGCTTTTGTTGTGCTTAACAGAGTAATAAACGTAACAAGAAGAATTGTGCTAATATGCCAGAGAGTAAGAAACAGTCACACAGGCACAAATATGTAGTAGAAAACTCAGCAGAAGTTATTCATTTAGAGACTTAAACCATCTTAAAGGTACTGGAAACTGGCAACAAAGATGAACTGCTTTCCCAGGAGAAAGACTATTATCATAGGCTAAACAGCTGTTTAAAAGGAAAAGTTACTTCAAACAGAGAAGAAAACAGATGCTTAACTAATTTTTAAACATTTGTCAGAAGTGAAAAAAAAAGCCGAAATGCATGAAAATAAGTTTCCTTTAAATACCCAGGGAGTTTTATAGCATAAGCTGAAAACCAAACAAAACCCCAATTTCTAATACAGCGTACTCTCTTTTTGAAAACCCTAGGTATCCTAACATTCTGTCCTTAGGCATGTATAGCAAAGCGTTCTACATCTCAAGAATCCTAATGCTGCTTCTGGTTTAGCTAACTGAGAGTTGCTGCAATTGGGGATTTCATTTACCCACAGCTGGGTATGTGTTGCTAGGGCATTACTGGCAATTTCCCTGAATTCAGTCACAGAGGGCAAGTCCCTGTTTCAGACAAGTGAAGAAAATGATGAAAAAGAAAACATCTCCACAGACCATTTTCAATTTCTGTAATACCTTCTTTCTACACGATGAGTGCTAATTATACTTCCCAAATTCAAGTGATTTGTAACTACAACAATCATTAGCTCCGCATACAAAACAAAAGTGGACTTTAGTAAATACAGACTTCGGGAGTTTAGGCACGAGTTTAGTGATCAGAGTCCTGAAGTTGAGCATACAAATTCAACCAAGTATATGAAGTTTCTATGCAACAAAGATCCTAGATACACTAACTGAAATGTATACTATTTGCTACCCACAAAGAAGTTTTTCTAAGTACTGATTTGAATGAAATAGTCATGGTTATGGTTGCTAACTCTGTTGAAAGAGCTACCTACACTCTTTGGAATCATCATTTTGCCTATCACTATGTATTGAAGCCAGATTCTGGTTTTGATTAGGCTTATGATGTTACCACAACATAAATAAAAAGCAAGGTAACTTCAAAAAAATCTAAAAATAGAATTCATATTGTTGTGGGAATTTACCTTGATAGTGTATACAACAGCATCTAGAAATTAAAGCAGATAAACATTGTCATTAAATAGATAACTGAGATAATTTATCCAAGAATTAAGTTTTAGTCCTACAAAATCCTGAAGCAATGTGTGAAATGACTCTTGTTTAGATATGGGCAAAGCCTCGCAAAACATTTTTTTGTGTCTTTTTCAAGCTTTAATGTGATAATTTTTTTTCTACAACCTGCCCACCGGAAAACACTTCTAAAAGCTGCCCCTTTCATCCAGGTGCTGAGCAAGATTCCTTTTGGGAGCTGCAAACTTTCCAAAAAACTGTCCCATTAGTAATTTATGTGCAAATAGCCATGCTGGGTAGCAGAGCTAAAAATATTATCAAAAGGTATATTCCTCTGACAGCCAAAAAGTAGCTTGGGGATTTGGATTTGTCTTAACAAAAAAAAGCATAGTTCTGGAAGGAATTTCTTGATCACTAAATTTGGTCCAATCCTCTGTTCTTGTACAAAATCATATTATAGAAATAAGTCTGGAAGGAAGCTTTAGAGGTTGCCTGGTTATCTAGTCTTTCCCCATGTTGTGTGCATCATGGTGCTCAAAAACATTTGTCTAGCCTGTTCTTTAAAGCTTGCAGTAAGAAGTTTCCCTAAGCACCGTACGCAATCTATTTTAGAGCTTAATGGTTCTTACTGCCAGACAGAAAACATTCAACAGTCAGTTTATAACCAATTATTGTGCTAACATTGTCCTTTAGTTAAACAAGTTTTCCCTTACTTTCCTTCTAGTATAGTTATAGAAAGTAATTTTGTTTCCTTCTAGCCTTCAATTTTCTATGATAAATAACTTGATTTACTTATTCCCAGAAAAATACCTCTCTATTCCCTAAGACTGCTAATAATGTCTATTCTCTTGTCCAGTCTAATAGTTGCTTCAAATAGGGGATTGGAGTGATACTCAGTAATTCTGTCTAGGTAAGGTCATCCTAGAGCTGATTTTCCGATTAAGTTGTAAAATAACACCTGACAGCACCACTGAACAAATGGCTTGCAAATATATCAGTAACACCAGTGAAAACCTTTCTAGCTAAAAGTAGGAAATGGTTAGTTCACTATAAGCAAATTATCTCAAGGAAATGTGTCATTTAAAAAAATCGTTTTAAAAGAAAATGTGTGGGGGAAAAGGAGGTTGAATTCCCATAAAGTAAATACGGAAATATTTTTTTTTCTTTTTTTTCTCCCATGTCTAAAGTGGATAAAATTCTGGTGAAAATTTACAATTAGATCTTACAGATCTTACAGATCTCCATGTATCGGCCACTAAATACAGCATCTTTTTTTGAAAGATGACTTTCATAATGCCTAGGATATTTTCATTTAAAAGCACACTGTCCTGATTGTACTGAATACACAAGCCATGATAATCAACTGTTTTAAGCAAATTTACTCCTTGCCTCAATCCTCTTCTTATTTTCTGCCTTCTTTCTTTTCCCTCCTACTTCTCCTCCCTTGAACAGGGTGTTAAAAGACTGTGACCAAGAGCTGTTGTTGAGCCAACCTAGCAGAACTAATCTGCTGAACATAGCTGAATAGAGTATTATAAAAATGGAATTTAACAGTGACTCACAGTAATAATAATTAGATGGGACAACAAGCTGGATTTGAAGATCTGTTGTCATTCATGCCAAAAGATGTGGTCAACTTACTATTTCTCTGTCAAAAGCATTGGTAGCTCAGTGTGACCGGCAATAAAAAAGTGAAATATTGATGTGCCTTGATCATACTTCTGAATATTCTGCAGTAGAGCCAGTTTTCTAATGAAATGTGAGTTGGGATGCCAGATCTGTTAAAGAGAAGATTGCAAGTGCATGAAGAAACATTTTGCCGAGTGCAAAAAACACACAGAGCTTTCTACAGTAGCTCAACCGTCTCCATGCTTCAAAGCTATGGCTGAAATTTCCCCTGAATCCTACAATATTGCAGGGAAATGAAGGGTGAAAATGAGGCCTGTACTGAAGGCTTTACAACTCTGTGGCCACTGAGAAGCTCAAGTGATCAAAACTTGGAAGTATGCACAGATCCTCTGAAAACCTCATGGATTTCTAAAAGGAACTCTGGAGCAAGTCTCCAAAGTTTCTGTGAAGGCAACTGATGGCAGTATAGCTTGCTCAGAGTAACAGAAGTTGTGTAAAAGTGCTAGTCATCTTTTAAGATCAACAATAATTTCCTCTAGGATATTTCTATTTTTTAGGCTTTTTTTCCTAGCTGCTCTCTATGTATTTCCTTCTGCAAAAAAAAATCATGACTGGCAGCCCACAAGTTAATTGTGGAACCTGTGTTCTGGTTACTTATCCTGCTATGTGATTTTATGTTTATGGTTTACAGGCAAAGCTTTGAAATCAGAGGGACTCAGGTTGAGTACTAATTTTAGCTAAAAGAATACTAGAGGAGTTTCTACATGTTTTGAGTACTTCTAGAGCTGGGGAATTCAAACAGTAAGATGTAGTGCTCGGGAGGAGTAACTTCTAGCTGAAATGCTGGAGGAAATATCACTGAAGAATGATGTGATTTTTTTTTAAACTGTTGGATTTTTTTTGGTCTCTTCTTGCCATGTTTTGTGCCCTAAAGACGTGCTGATGATTTTGAATATTAGGTACTGTTTAATGCAAACTTTTCTGTGAGTCATTAGAGTCCTTGTAAGTCAAGCTTTCACCCTGATCTACCCAGACAGTGCAATTTCTTAATAAAAATTTAGAGCTTTGTGCTTGGGATTTAGGTATAAAAATAATGTAATAACTATAACTCATGTACTCTTGCCTAAACTTCTTTTTGAAAGCCCTGTTATTGCTATTATAACATGTGAAGCCAAGTTACTGTTCCATGAAGTGGAAATACCCTCTGTGTTATCCTATGTGACATTTCTGTGCCTCATGCTATGCTTTCACTTGTTCTTTAAAAAAATACCAGTCTGAACCAGAACTAAGGGGATGTCTGAGCCAGTGCAAAAACCCGGTAAGTACAACTTACGTGAAAACGCAGCGACACACCTGATACGTCAACCAACAATGTTTGAACCATTAGAAAGTCCTATTAAGTACTCACTCTAGGAGAACAGCAAACCTTTGACCTTGGGTAAGAGGTCATATTTGAATAATTCAGTTATGTATGCAGATACCCAGCTGAACTGAGTTTTAGAGTTACCATCCTTATTTCGAGTGGTCTGTAGTTTACTTCTGCTTTCCTTTGTTTTTTTAGCACTGCAACACTGTAAGTGTTTAGAGAGGATTTCTTTGTTCTGTACAGGGAGATAAACTGTGAAATTAAGCCTCATCAGCACAGCAACTTAGTTTATTTAACACATTTTCCTGAGTAAAGAGTACAAAAAATAAAGAGCTGAAGCAAACAATTTTCCAATGAATTGCTATCTGCATTTCAGAAACGTCAGTCGACAAAATTTCCCATAAAACAGTTATTATTTTTTTATATTTACATAACACAGCTAATTGCAAATAGCTATGTATTCCTTCCTTGCATTGGCACAGAAATAACACTAGATCTATCTTGTGGCAAAATGCCATAGCATCGTCCAATTTCTGAGGAGCCATATGGCAATGGTACAGCCATCTGTTTATCTTGATATTCCTTTCCTGGCAAACCTTTTACCCATATGGGTTATTGGTGCCCTCATCTGTGTATATCATGAAGAGGTTCAAAATCAAAATCTATAATTTTCCCTGGTATAACTTTTAACAATTACACTGAACATAAAGATCACACTATCCTCATGTTTAGCCTCATCCATTTCTGTTTTGTACACACCTGCCTTCTTCTGTTAGATGCAGGAACAATTTGATTTCCAGAAATTGTGAAAGCTGTCATCGCAAGCTGTCAGGTTCGAGGCATCATAATCATCTCAAAGGACTGATAGCTTGTGCTTTGTGGATTTGAAACTTCATCACTAAAGAGATGAAATGATCTGTCCTTTTACATGCTGACAGGGTAGCAATTTTGTGACAGTGTAGAGATTCATGCATTCAGACAATAAGGCCAGGCTGAATATATGCAAAGTCCTTTTGCATTTTCTGTGACAGCCATTTTCAATAATGTCTAAAATATTTGATATGCACTGTTTAGAATAATTTTAAGTAAGGGAGAGTGTCGGCTTTCAGCCTGACGTATTAGCAAGCCTGAGTGAAATCATGTTTATATCCCACTTAGCAATCTGCTCTTTAATTTCCTCTTTATGTTGTTTCAAACTGGATACACCCAGAGTACAAACCAGATATTTTGAGTGTATATATGTTTCAAATCACATCAGAGTACATAATATATTCCTTTGTTTATTTGGAGATTTTTCCCCTTTTTTTTAAACAGTACAAACCATTCCATTTCAGATACCAAGCAAATGCAAAGATGCAAGGAACAGAAGCTATTCCATTTATGGGGGCTATACTGAATTATGTACATAATGAATTGTTTTGCAGCTCTTAGGTGTTTGTTGACTAATGAAATATATTGATTTGTAATGCACAAATTTGTAATGCAAATTATTTATGACATTCCTTGGTTTATTTGGCAACTTTATTGCTTTTTGTTTGAAAGATCATGTTTTGTGTACATTATACTGGTTACAATTCACATAATGTACTTTTATGAAAATTTAATTGGATTATCTCTCTCATTTTCTGATAGGATTTTTTACAAAAATGTAAGTGTGTGTGTTTGCATTTTAAGTATTCTGTGTCTGCTGCTGATTTCACTTTAGTGAAAGATAAAAATTCTTTTTGATTCCCAAGGATCTCTACCATGACCCTTGTCTTTTTAAATTCTTTGCTTTAATAATAAACTATTAGGAAATCACACATCCTTTCCTTTTGTCTTCTAGATTAATTTCGTCAGAGTCCCCACCATTCATTTCAGATTCAAGATTGTTCTCCAGCCTTTCAAAAACTTCTACTGTCCAAACCAACAGCAAATCAATCATTGGCTTTGATAGCAGTAGGATTTTGTCCTGCACACAACAGGAATGATACAAGATTTAACTTTATATGTCATAAAATATGGCATGCTCATATGCATGTGTGTGTTTGCATCTCCATCACTGCTCTGTATGACATATATATATTGTCTACAGACAAAAGTTAGCGGTCTTTCCTTTCTAATCACCTTCCACGTTTGTTCACACCACACTCTCTGCTATATCTGTGGGATTGTATTCTACAGAGGTAGATGCTTGAATCAAATTTGGTAGTAAACTAGCTCTATTTCCATATAAAATCTTTCAGTGGAACAGAAAACATAGTATTCACAAAGCTGTTAGTCCAAGGCTGCGCCAAAAAATTAACAGATTTAATTATTAAGGAGTTAATAATCCTTTGATTTTTTCAAGGAGTGCTAAATTTAACCTGTGAACTTTACTGTGGTTTTGAGTTTTCTGTATAAGGTGCAAATACGCCTTACTTTTCTTTCTGAGCCAGATGATTTGTCTCACTCTCTGCACCTGAATGGTGCTGTTCCATTCCATGTGCTGACATAATACCCCCAAACAATGTTCATACATGTCTGCCTTCTCTTGCTTCCACTAAACTTTCTGTAACTGTGAACGTTTGCATTTGAAAAGCTGCTTGCCTCTCCAAGGGGTCCAAGTTCCTATTTCAGGACACTTTGAACATATCCTCTTGGTCCCAATTTAGTAAATATATCTGTCTAGCTACTTAGATTCTGCCTTAAGGGTCTTGGCATAAGTAACAGACAGCTGTGAATTTTCTCCCTCCTTTTACCAACATGCAACACATGAATAACACTGCCAGGAAAATAGAAAGAAAAAAACAGATGAAGTGTTGGGGTGCACTGGCTATCAAAGTAAAATAGAAGATAACAGTCTCAAATATTCTATAGTTATAGTTTCCAGAGTCTGTACTACAACTGCACCAGTTTCCACAGAAGGGCAGATATCAGAGGCAGTATACCTGCTACAGCATGCCACTTCACCCAAGCTAATATTACCACCGATAGTCCCTGCTAGTTACTCCAAGGCATTTCAATGCTACCATAATTATATTTCTTTCAGAACCCAATCTAGAATCTCTGCTTGCTTCTCTACATCGTGCACCACTACTGGTATTTAAAAGACTAATCTTATGGAAAATGTAAAACAGATTTAGGTACTTAGAACCTGAGGCTACAGCTGAACTAAAGAGTGAGTCATTCTTCAGTCCTTCCCAAAATCCTAATCTCTAACTTTTCACGCTGATGACCTGACCAGATCACATGACACCTTCCATGTAGGTCACAAGTCTGCTTTACCTTTTCTTGAAAAGAAGAGGCAGAAAGATGAATGGATTAAGGAATAGCATGTGTCTAAAGTTACCTTGGGACGGAACTGGGTGACAGGTGGAACAGATAGCCAGACTGAGTCCATCATGTAAACACAACTTATGTTGGTTTTGAAAATGCACTTTGTAAAGGTGGGGACAGTGTGAATTTTTAGAGATTCCCTTTTATTGCCTTACAGCTCCTCTAGTAGCTTATGTATCACTTTCCCCAAACTATGTCTTGTGTTACTATGAACGCACATGTTAAGAAGTAATATGATCTGAAAGGTCAGGCAGCATTAGAATTGAGGATGTAAAATCTCAGCTAAGTGTCTCTAAGTAACTTTGGAGCTGAGCACTCAGGTGGGAATCCCAACCAATGCTTTTTAAATCACAAAGGGCCAGAGGAAATGCTGATGGATAAGTAGTAGACTTTTAATGAAATCAGCATAAAGTCAAATTATAATAGCGTTAATCAATGGCTCAGTACAGATAACAATAATCAAATTAAATGGTCACAGCATACAATTTACTGCAGATAAAGAAATAGGCTTAGTGAAGGCTTTAGTGTTTTTTCCTCCCACTGACAGTAAGCTACGTAAATCTTCAGCTACTGAACTCATCAAGCGTATCCCTGACTTTACTAGAAAATGCAAACTTACCTCTTGAGCTACTGTATTAATATATGAATACTATTAATTGGTAACGTTGTCAGGAATAATTCCTTTAAGCAGAAGACCAGTGTACATGTCACCCTTACTTTGATCCTTCTGAAACAGCTCTTGCTCCTGGACAGGTTTCACAAAACACTGCTATTTTCGAGTGAGAAGGGCTGGCGTCATGTGAAAGCATGGCTGGAAGGCTCCTGGCATGGTATCCAGTATTCTATTCATGGACACGTTTCTTGGCATTAACACTGTTAACAAAACTGTTCATTTCCCTAAATCCATTCAGGCCTTGGACACAATGTTCAGGATCACCAATTTCTTAGGGCAAAAGCATAAAAAATCCTCTATGGAAACACACCACAGCTGCAGGTAACTAGAGATTTTTCAGTAAGTACAGATTTTGGAAGACTTGGAAAATAACAATATTGATATTATTTTTTATTAGCATCAGATCGGGTGAGAACTGTGAAGCTTGATATTTCATGAAGGAAGGGAAAAAACAGCACTGTTCTACATAACAAACACAACACCTTGTGACTCAAGAGATTCACTGGTCTCTTGAGAACATCATGTGTCCACTTTTGCTGAGCTTTTCCTCTACAGTCAAAAGATCTTGGGTTTTATTTTTCAAACAAAGCACAAAAAACCCTCATAGATAATATGAGTTCTCTAACCTCTTTACATATTAAAACTCTACTTTTTCATATGCCCTTTTGCAAGATCATGTCAATAGACTGGCTGTAAGAGGTGAAAAAACAAAAACATTTTTTCCTCTTTTTAACACTGATTGCTTTAGTAAACAAGACACAGTTTGGCTGCGATTCACAATAAATTGTAAATACAGGTTTTTACGACTTTTCAGGCGCTGTTGGCAGCAAGCAAAAGAAAGCTTGACCACCACCACTTGTTTGCAGCAAAAGAAGCCATGTTGATTAGCATGGGTTACTTGAAAAGGCAAGATCTCTAAACTTGAACTAAGGTTTTATTATCTTTATTACAGGTTTTTTTGCTACTTTTGTTCGGTTAATTTAGAAGTCACACTAATGCCTATAGCATCGACTGACATTTAAAGACAGATCAAATTCCAGCACTAATGAAACCTCTGTCCAGTTTTGGAGATCTTTTAGAGTGCTAACTTCAGTTTGGCTTTCCCTGTCTTGTTCACAATTGATCAAAGAGAAAAGCTGTAGAAGAACCTACTTGGGAGATAAAAATGAGTTTTTTCAAAGAAGAAGAAAGGATGAGAACTGATTAGCTTAAAAAGGAGGCATATGAAATACTGGTTGAAAAATAGATGGAATCATGAATTAATTCATGCTGAATCCAAATTAAATCTTGAGTTTTTGGTGAAAAAACAGAACTGTACCTGAACCATTACTTAGGTGTGTTTGTTGAATCATAACTGAAAAAAAAAAAAATTAGGAAAACCTACAGTGGTACAGTGCTTCCTCTTTTCTCCTCCTGCTCCTCATCACCTGTCTGCTGAAGAGTTTGTGCTACTATCACTCCAGGACAGCACAGGGCTGCAACTTCTTTGCAAGTCTTCAACCCCATTTTCCAAATCAAGAGAGCTGGAAAGAAACTGTGGCACTGTGTGGGGAATGAGAACTCGTGAAGGCTGAAAAAGAGGGACAAATAATTTCCTGAAGGAAGATCTGTCCATTCTTATTTAATCTTTTCTAGCCTTTAAAATTGCATTTTCCAACACTGACCAGCTAACAAATTGTTATGAATGTTAATTAAGGACAAAACCAATACAACTTCTATCATAACTGGAGGGGAATTCAAAGCAAATGGAAAAATCTCCTGGTTTGTCCCACTGAACACAATAGGAAAATGGGAAGTGGAGAAGTATTGTCACTAGTCCCTTTTTCTAACACAAAACGGGACTACACCTTGTCAGGATATTTCTGGTGCAATCCTGTTTCCACTTCAAGACAGTTCCAAATGATTTGCAAGGAATCACAAAGAATTTTGAGCATAGGCATACATAAAATAATTTGTTGTTTGTGATATGTTTATGACCACCTAAAATACCTGAATACAATGGTGAGACCTTGAATTGATGAGGAAAAGATGCACAAAGATCACAAGAAGATGGATGCAGGAAAAAACATAATATTCTGAATGTATAACTGTGACTTGTATCATTATTGTTGGACTCCTTTCCAGTTTTCTTTTGAAAGAAAATTCCAATTAATTGTCCCAATTCTTTAAACATGTTGATTTTGGCAAGATTTCATATTTCATTTAAAACTGGTCCTGTCAAAACTGTTGAAACCTGTGTTTGCAGGTTTAATGACTAATTTATGCCTTAAAGCACAAGAATTTCTACACTGTATGTTAGAACAGCAGTAGTAGACCTAAAGTTTTTGATGGTGCAGAGGGACCTGTATGGGTCACTCATTGCTTACTTTACTGGGAGACTGAAAAAAAACTTTTTTGATAATGTTATGTACATAACATTTTCCTTCTATGCTCACACTAAACCAGTGTCCTTATATAGGTTGGAGATGACCTCTTCATTGACTTAGAAGACAAGTTCTTAACTGCCTACAGCTCGTTGAAAAACTTTCTTTATAACATATTCTCCCTACTTAAACTGCACCTAATTAAAAATGCAATATTTTATTACAAATCCACTATGCATCCTTCAATTTTATTATGTCCTGCTGCCCAGCAATTCAGTAGTGGACTGAATATATTTCACTCATTTTTCTACATTGTTAAAGTGTTGTTTGGATTTATGAAATTTCAGGTTGATTTCTCTGTGAACTATGCATGCAATTATCTAAGATCGTGTCTACAAAATCTGCTGCTGTTTTGTTTTTAGAATGCGTGTAGTGTGATAGAAGCAAAAAGCTTACACTGCAATCTCTCACAAAAACTTCATTTTCTTTGTCATTTTTTTCCTTATTGTAATTTAAAATGGGTCTGTTAGAATAGGAATTTGCTATTCTTGTTTGCAGACAGAATTCACAGGATGGGTTTGGTTAAAAAGCTACAATAAGAACACTGCTCATTCTGATTATGCATTCAGTTAGAATGAAAGATACCTTAAAAATGTACAGTACTGCGTAGTCCAAAAGACTTAGTACTGTGCAGGGTCAAAATTCATAGTATTGCAATTGGATAATGTACTTCAAAAATGTTCAGCATGAGGAATGACAAAAGATGAAGGGTTGGGTTTTTTTCCTTGTGTGGTTAAAAATAAGTGAGGATGGGAAAGAATGAAAGGAAAAATAAGTAGCAATTATTCATGAAAACAGGACTACACTTTGTTAAACAGGCTTCCATTTAATTAAAATTGAAAGCTAAAAGAGAGTTGATAGTTAAATAGCTTGTTGGAGGGTTACTCTCATTATTTCTTCTTGTTAAGTAATAAACAGAAAAAATTATGAGTGTAAAATTCCAGGTAGACAAATGTCATAAATTTCTCACTATTTAGACTCTTGGCAAGACTAAAGGGTACCTGAGTATGGAAACAAAACTATTTTTTTGACACATGTAACTCTTCCAGGCCAGCAGGGTGGTATCAGCCATTGTATAAGCTTCACATGATAGGTATGTGACAACCTTCACAAAAGGAAACGTCACATTAAAAATTGAAAATAATAAGAAAAAGTTAGACAAATGCAACTGTAAAGTATGAGTGGCTAAAATCAGAACAGAGAAAAAAAAAGTGAGTTAGCATACAGAAATGCTTGAGGATGCCATGGCAACACAGAGACAGGCAGGCTTGGGCTATTTCATATCATTCCATTTGACTTATTCTTGCTCCCTGCCTCTCAACTTTCAATCCAGGAGAACAAATCTTGTGTGTGCTATTTTCATTAATTCTTTGCACATTTACTGGCAGTTAAACCCATTTTCTCATTGTTAATTACAACACCTCTCTTGTTAGTAAATAAATAAATGCCATCCTGATGGTGTCCAATTCTTGATTTTTCCCTCTGGAAGAAAATAGTATTATTGTTACAGCAGCATGTTTAAGATGTTTTAGTTGAGATCCTGTTGATACTTTCATTAATCATAGTTTCAGGGATTTCAAAGCTTACAAAAAGTATTCTGTGCACAACTGGACAGCATCTGACAAGGTCTAAGCCCGGAGCCTGGGGCCAAAGTCAATACACCACTCTAAGAAACATGAGTGAGCTAGATAGTTCTTATAAATACGAAGATTTTCTGTTAAGTCATATAGAAAGATCTGTAATACAAAGGTTAGCTAGCTTAGAATCACAGTCATGTGATCTTTGAAGGTACAACGGTATTACTGCTTTATGCTACAAGTTTTTTGTAAATCAATGGCTGACAGATAAACACTGATTGTTATGAGATAATCTGATTGTTTTTCCTGATCCAGTGCTACATGCCACACATAGTAGGCATATCACTTTATTCTGAAAAAACACAGGTGTCTGTCATTTTAGTTGAAGCAATTTTTTTTTTTTCTGGGGAACATGAGTCTTCATAAAGAAGAAAAAATTTTCTGTAACATTATAAATCATGTAATATAGGAGCTTTAGGACATTACCTCAGTAAACTGCATAGCTCCAGCTCTTCTCTTCTTTTAGTGCTCAGCAATTTAAAGAAAACAAAACACTCTGACTGGATTATATCTTTGAGGCTAAATTAGTAAATCTGTTGCTGATAAAAAGCCCAGCTGAAAACTCATTGGTAAGTGAAGAATCTTAAAAATCAAGATAAGTTAAAAAATCTCAGCAATATTTTAGTATAAATTATACAAGCTGAAAAACTAACAAAGCACCTTGGGTGTCAGCAGATTTGGAGTATTTCTTATTTTAAAAAAGGGAATCTTCAACAGGGGAGCACCTTCCTGCCCTGTTACCTATAGAGGGCCAAAACTTATTGTCTAGGAGCAAGAAGGTTCCAAAGCTGAGGAATGTCACCCCCAGTAGAAGTGCATACCCCATCAATCAGAGGGACACTCACAGTACTTGATATGCTTTGTGTTGGCTTTTTTCAGACTACTGATGTCACTTCTGTAAAGTTTGAAGTCAGGCCTCCTTACATTGCTCTTATCCATGCTCTGTGTCATACTTCCTTAACAACACAGACAAAGAGAGCAGCTACACAGGAAGAAATGTAGACAGAAATTTGACTGGCATTTTGAAGATACAAGCAGAGTGTTCTTCCAAGAAGCTTTCCCTTACTTTTAGAGGCAAACCCAAATGATTCTTTTGGGAAATATTATCAGCACCCTGCAGTCTATTGAAAGACTTCTGCACACAAGTTTCTTGTTGCATGTGTGAAATTTTCAAATTAAATACCCACAAGGCAATATCAGTTTGTTTCTTTACATTTAAGCAGGACTTTAGCAACCACTTTTGCTTAACACTGGCTTTTAAAATGTTTCCAAGTATTCATAGAATCATAGAA
>VZTQ01010744.1:70563-95592 GCA_013400755.1 Pelecanoides urinatrix | reverse complement strand
ACCGCCCGGTCCTTTGGCTGTCTTTGTGTCTTTGATTGGTGCTGTCACTTCACCTATGCAGTCTTTACCCTACAGCTAAAGAAGAGGCAGCTTCAAAAATGTTCTTGTACCTTCCCCACTCAGAAATACAGTAAGCCACAAGATCATTCAGACAACTCCAGGAGCAAGAGCCTCACTGAGATGATGGGATCTCTTAGATGCTGCCCCCATGTCAGCACCACCCTTATACAGGGTTTAGAAAGGGTTTCTACTCAAGGGTGAACCTATGTGAAGGTAGTGAAGATACTGATATACCTCTCTTCTTACTCTAGGAACATTTCTCACCAGGCCACAGCTTTACTCTGTTTCATTCCTGTTACAAGCAACTCTAGGCAGACACAGTCAAGGTGATATTCTGACTTTGTAAATTTTTTGTTAAAAAATCTATAGAAACATTCTATGTCTTGGCTGAATGCTATTGGGTTTATCCTTTTTGAATTGAATTAAAACTTTCTGTGAGCTTTCTCTTCTCGGAGTAACCATGGCAGCATAATTACCTTACCTGCTATTTCCTTCTTTCCCCTGTTATCAATATTTTTTCCAGGGGGTCGTAAGAATATACAAAAATAAAACCCCACTTTAAAATAACATCAGGATGCTTTGCTGACATTTCTACCCTCCCAGTTTTATGATCACTGAGAGTAGATTTGCTTTTGGCAATGGGAATATTATAGCTATCACTTGCACTGTGCAGGCCACTTTAGCATTGTTGAGATCATAGAAATAGCATCAAAAACTTACGTCTGATGCTCTTTAGTAGAACAATTTATTTCTATTTCTTGCTGTCAAAATAATAATTATATAAGTTTAAAATAACAAGTCAAAGAGAGAATGAAAATAGACCTTATGGGCTTCAGCCTATTTACCAGATTCCTCACAGTCAGCATCTGAAATCATAGACATTCAGGATATTGAATATGGGTTCCAAGTGTGCTGGTGAATATAATTTTCTAGTTTTAAGTATCATTTCAGAGGGAAAATTATTTCTTTAAACTTCAGTCAAAAGTACTTACTTTACTTATCAAACTGATTTTCCTAGGGACTTTGGAAATGCCTCTGTGGAACTTGAATCACAAGCTTCTTTCTCCTTTTTTTGGGTAAACTTATGTTTTGGTCAGGAATAGCTCCTTATAGAAGAAATATTTATATAGCCAACAAGATTAATCTCAAACAGAGTGGTAGGGGAGAAGTATCCCAGTCCTCAGGCATCCCAGAAGAGGTAAATATAAGATTTAGAGAGATTGTAATGTATATTAAAAAAATCTCATAAATTAAAACTATGAAAGTAATGAGAACAGCATTTTTATTGGTATGAAAGCAATTGCAGAACTGAGATTTGATCAAGAAAATGAATGCAGCTGTCCTGACTATAATAGAAGAATCTGAAAAGATGAGAGAGGGGAGACTTGTGAAATATTGGAGGATCAAATCTGGTAAAATCAGAAAGGTCCTCTGAAAGTTTGTATCACACCACCTGCCTGTATATAATGTAGGCTATGCTGTTATTCAGATTTTATGGTGTAGGAATGTAACTGTTCTAAATGTAAAAGCAATAGTCAATATTGTAAATGTGATTATTGTTCACAGATTATCAAAAAAATTAATTTGTGAATTTGTCCAATTCTGCATGATTGAGTTTCAAAGAAGGAGAAAGAATCAAGGGATTCTGGTTTTGAAGAGATCTGAACTAAGAAATGCTGGTCCTTCATGAGACTGAAAAAATTTCTGTTGAACTCAAAAAGCCCAGAAAATTGGTTTCTTCAGATTCTTCAAGATCAAGTGTGCCACTGACTGAAATTTTGTCTGGTGATGAGCAGAAAATCGATGAGTCTGATGATCCTGCAAAAGAGACATTTTTATTTCATTGTCTTCATTGAAACATAGTCACAATGTTAATTGATGTTTCTTCTCCAGAGCTTTCAGCAACACTTTAACATCTGCTATATTCAGGAGTGGTTTTTATTCATTTCCAGCATCCAAAACACTGCAGAGATCAATCTGTGCTGTATGACATAAAAACAACTAAAAGGCAAAAGCTTCAGCTTGATCAAAAAGTTAAAGTTTCCTTTTATATTAATAAAACTGCCTTCAACTGAACAAAATCAGCATTAAAAATAGTGAATGGAAGGCTAACATTCACAGATGTGCTAACAAATTTGGCAAGCAGAAAAAATACAGGTAGTGATAAAGGAAGAATTCTAAGGCTTAGGTCTTGTGAAGGCTGTGACCATCTAAAACATGTATTGAGCAATAGAAATACAAACTCTGACTTAAACAAAAACAACAAAAAAAAAATTCAGGTTCATCTGACCATGAAGGCATCATCAGACACATAACTGACTTAAAATTTCTTTAATGACGGGTGACCCTGCACATGTCCAGAACTGCCATCGTTTGAGGATCCTGTTTTCCACTTAAAATCTATGATTTGTATGCCTGTATTCTCTAAAGGGCCTAATCTCCAACCTAACATAAACTGAATTTTTGTGGTGGTCTAGTGGCTAGATTTCTTGTATAGGAAGCAGGTCATCTGGATTCAGTTCTTTCCTTCCCATAACAGCATTCAAAACAACAACAACAAAAAAGTCTCCTAGTTCCTAGAAAGATGTCTTAGTCAAAAAGCTATGCAGAAATACTTCAGAGTAAAAAACTCTCCACCATTTTGAAACAGAGACTCTGCAGTGAGGAACTCAAGAGAGGGAATTTATAGAGGAGAGAGCATGAGTCTACAGCCTTGTGATTGGTGCATTCATTTTATGAGAAAAATATTCTAGTTCTGTTCTGTTTGTGCATTTTGTATTTCAAAGTCACTGGCTAAAATATTGAATAACATCATCTCTTAGAGAACAGATCCAAACCCTGATCTCTTCTCTCCTGATGAGCATCTTACTACTGTACTTCCTAAAGCCCTGTGGATCCCAATTCTTTCCTGCAGTGATACAACTTCAGAAAGATAGCATGAATGTATCTCTAGCCTGAACATAGCATAACACCTGGTGCTTTTTCTGGAAATGCAAATTTTATCTTGGACTCCCTCTCACTTTTACATTCAAGACCTGACAGAGGGGGTTGGATACCAAATAGAAAGAAATTACTTAACATAGGAGTGAATATAAGATTGATATAAGGCATTTTTTATTTAAGGCCTTTTTATATGGCCTAACATTTCTTGTTAGCTTGTTCACTGTGTGAGATTTTTAGGTTACAGTTCTAGTGCTTAGCCCAATAAGTCCAAATTTCATTGGCGATCAACATGCTTAAAATTTAAATATTCCAACACCCAACTTGTAGTCACTTAACTTGTTCATTAGAGCTATCACTACATATCACCTCAACAACTATAGTAATGCCAGATGGTTAATCAGGCATGACGTCAGGTCTAAAAATCCATACTGTCATCCATACAGTTAACTGTTCTCACTACTAAAATACCCAGTGCAGAACTCTGTGTCCAGATTGCTAAGGATGCAGTTTGTAAACCCAGGGGTTGCAAAACAAGTTCAATGCTAATTTGGCACTACCACTCCATTAGCCACAAGTGCAGCCCAGTAGGAGAGATTTTCAGAGCAAAGCTGTTGGAGCTGAGGACCTGACTTGCACACTATGGAGTGTTCAGGGTCAGATCCTGTGGATTTAATGCCTGCAATAGTGGGAAGCCATTGGGAGGTTCCTAGAGTACATCTGGTTTATTTTGCCCAAAAGGGCTCCCATGCAGGATTTCTGGGACTGCTCTGCAGTATGAACCGAGGCACAGCAAGTGAGATGATCTGCAGTCCTGTCCCAAACTGAGCCACGAAATTAGTCTCACCCTTGTGATGTGAAAAACCTGGAAAATTGGGGGATTTCAAATCAAGGTCTAAAAGGATTCTTGCATTTTGAGCCAGCTACATGAAACCAGGTGGTTTTAGAAATGCCCTGGGGCGTCTGATTACCCCTGCAGGCCAGGCAGCTCTGACTTGGGCCCATGAGAGGAGCACCCATCTCTGCAGTAGCAGTTGCACACCAGGCAGCACAACCCAGGCTGCATCAGCACCTACATTAGGGAAACCCTACCATCCCTTTGGCAAGGCATTTAGCTCAATATTAAGGCACCAGAATTTAGGCACCTTAGGTGTCTTGTGTGTCGTGCTATGCAACAATGCTGTCAGTACTGTGAACGGACACACAATGCTGTGGAGCCCACAATGGAGTCGGAGCAAGTCTTTTCATCCGAAAGTAGATACCTATCATCTGGTCATCTGAATCACTCCTTTGGCTCCATTGACTGCAGCAGAGCATTTTAGGCCCATAGAATGGGAATGTAGGTACTTATCACACAAGCAGACACTTATGTGAGACATGAAGTTAGATGTCTTAATCTTGCACTGGATTTGTTTCTTGAAATCAGAACTTGGACGTGCTGAAGTTCCCAAAGAGCTTTATAAGTATCAGCAGAGTATTCTTGTTCAAATCATTCACATTAGGGTTATTCAGATCAGTATGAACCTTTATAAATGTTGAGCCTTTATGAAGGAGTAGATTTTGAAAGGGCAAATAACTTCAGCAAGAGAATGTCAGGGTCTCAGAATAGACTCAAAAAGCTGACTTCCCTTCACAATGAAACTAGATTACTTAATGCTGTGTGTTATTTGCAGAATGGTGAGGTTTTCATTTACAACATGAATTTATTTTTGGTTTTGGAATAATATGCTTATGGAGTAAATTTAGGATTTTCAGTTCTACAGGATTTCAGTAAGATAGTAATTTTTAGAAATGATTGATTTGCAGGGAAATCTTGCAGCCAATGAAAAATTCTCTCTCTGTTTGGCTGCTGTAATTCATTCCTCTCTTGCAGAAGAGCAGTAACTCATTTCTCCATGTGCTGAAGGACAGATTGTTCCTCTTCACATGCAACAGACACAGACAGTGCCTCACAGCTGAGGGGCTGGGGTCATTTCACTATACTTAAATCACTTGTGTTAGCTTTACAGCTTTTGTTTTACTCCGTCCGCTTCGTTTTACTTCCTTCTTCTACATCACTCATCCTGGGAAGTGGAGGACAAGATCTCCCTGCTTTACAGAGGCAAGAGACCCTCTATAAGAGGCAAAGAAAGATTTTAGAGCTATAGATGGGAAAGGGAGGAAAGGCTGGAAGATAGTAAGCAGAGACATCTATGTGTTAAGAATGAGCTTAACTGTGAGAGAATCGAACTTCAACATGATATTATTGGAAGGCTAACTGCAGAATGAAGGTGTTTCTTAAAATGTACCTGATATGGAAGTGTAGCATTTGAAAAGAAAAACTGTTTCAGAAACAGAAAAGGAAATGCTTTGGAGGAGATGGAAGTGATAAAGACGGTAAAATGCTGGAAGTTTTTTGGAAAGGAGGTAATTGAGTCAAAATACAGATGGTGGTATCTGAATAGGAGAAAATCAAATCCACAACACCCTTACATCTTTTCTGAGGAAAAATGCATCAGTAACTCCCTGGCAGTAACATTCATAAAGGGTGGGCCATATACTCGTGGATATGCTTGTATTTAAGATTTTTTTTCATATGGCTAAAAGTACCCTTTCCTTCTTCTCCAAGTTTGTCCTTTATACTGAAGGAGAAAAAAAAAAAAAGCTTTTATAATTAAAAGCCCTAAACCAGGAAATAACAAACTGTGGAGGATAAATGTTACCTGAACTACTACCTTAACACTTGAAGAAAGGCTGAATGTCTTTCAAAAGCTATGGTTACCCTCAAGCATTGATATAGTACTGTGGTCTGATACTCAGAAATCATTCGTAATTTTTATGGAAAATCTGTATATGCTAGAATGAGAAGCACTCACTGCAGTCTCATCAGGGTGTTTGCATTTTTAATACAAAGAGTAATGTTGTAACTGAAAAGTGAATTCGTTGTTTTTTTCTCTGCTCTTTTTTATATATTATGCAAAATATAACCTACGGCAGATCATTGTTGATATAATTGGCACAGGGTTTAGAGAGAGAAAGGGCCTTCCCTGTTTTCTATTCCTGAAGATCCAGACTTTGATTTCTAACAAATTGAGAACTAGAAATATTTATTTGAGATAACTTCATGTTAAAATTGTTTTCAGAACTAAATTAATCTAACTTTAGTATTGAGATTATAACCAAGCAATTTGGTTTTTCTCATTAATTCATGTAAATTTGTTGAAAATTTGCACTTTCATGGTCCAGACATATTCAAAGAGTTGGGTCAAAATTAACAAATGGTTTTCATCACGAAAAGGGAAAACATCATTTTGTGGTAACATTGTTTAGATAATTGTTATGACTTTTCTCTTTGAAAAAAAAGAGGTTTTTTTTCTTTAAGAAATTCTAGAGTGTCTTTTCAGAAGATCTAATCAACCTTTCAATATGAAACGAATGCTTTTGATTTAAATCATATTAAAAAGTATAATAATAATTAGGGTTCGTTAATTCCATTTTTGGTGACAAAAATCGAAGAAATTACTTCTGTACAAGTTGAACCGTATTTGCACACTTTGTTGATGTTATTGTTTGGCCACTGATTGGAGAAGTACTTTTCAATTTATTTTTGCAGCTGAAACCCATGTATAAAACATACCTCTTTATTTTTATTATTTCTGTGACCAAATAATAGATACAATGGTTTCACTGAAAAAAATGTTTCTTTTTCAGAGTACAATTACTTCAAGGTATCATTTTTGCACTTTACATATGTAATAGGAATGACTAACACCATTCCTTGCTTTCAAACACTTCATCTGTGCTTGACATGGAGAAAATGTCATTCATTATGTGGCTGCTAACACAGTTTCTGTTCATTGACCCCAATTATACAAGCTATCACTGCTCAGGCTTAAGAAAGCTCTTAGGTGCACACTTGAGTTCCATTAATGGGACTTGCTGAATGGGGAACGGCAGACACAGGCTTGTGTGCTTTGCTGAACAGGGGCCATCTTAGGCACTAGCCCTGCCAGTATTAACATTTCGTGGTACAAGAGTAATCTCATTGATTCCAGCAGGGCAGCTCACACAAATAAAAGGCCAAAATTAAACACACATTTGAATATTGGAAGAATCAGAAGCTACACTGTCTGTGTAGTTAACTGCAGATAACTGCAGGCTAGCCTCACCCACAATGCAAATTGGCTGCATAGATACTAGCTCAAATCCTACGGCTGTTATGGTAAGTCTGGGAGGATACTGCTAGACTATTTCTTGAGCAGCCACTGCCTCTGCTACTCTGGGCCATCGTACACCATTGCACAACAGAGATGCACATCACAGGTTCGGTTCTGGGATACAGGAGAAGCCCTGGCAACAGAAGAGTCCATGCCTCTGCATTAAGCACCTATATCCCAGTCATAGTCTATGAAGAAAATAGAGTGGCTAAAAACATTATTCACAATTGCACAGTTCATGTGGAACTGTAGGAGGTAGGACATGGGAAACCTCTCTCCAGCTCTCACATTGGACAGCATTTCCCCAGTAAGAGATTCCTCATGAAGCACTCACTGATGTTAGGGGCCAAGGCCAGATAGGTGCTTTCTCATGAAAGGGAGAAATGGTGATGGTGGCCAGGGGAGAACAAGGAAATTAAAAAAAAAAATATTTAAAAGGTATTTTTTCTGCAATATACATGCATTCCAGAGAAGAAGGGAAGCTAAGCGTAAACATCTGTAGTTAATGTTAATCATTATTTGTGTCTGCACAGAGCACACAGTTTTCAGATGGGCAAAAAATCTGTAGGGAGACAGTATCTGTAATTCCACATCAAATCATAAGCCAGCTTTACAGTTTGTCATTCACTTCACTTTGTTTATTCCATGCTCTTATTGCTGAAGTGGTTTTTACTTTCACATGGCAGTCCATTGAATTTAACGCAAATGTCTAACTCCTGTTGTTCTTGACAGACTTACCCATCCTTGTAGATGAGATTACACAAAACAGCCTTTCTCTCCCTTACGTTACCATGAACGCAATGCACCGATACTTCAGGTGCAGAGCTTGTGGCTAAAAATATAACCTGCCAACAAGGAAACAAATGTATAAATTGCCTTTGGCCAGCCATCATATTTAATTGTTTTCCTAAACTGTATTACCTCCTAGGCACATGCTGCAACACTCTTGTATCAGAACAGATAATACAGCATCATGATTTTTCAGGGGGAAGAAAGGCATTTTGATGAAAATGCCACGTTTAATAAGAAAACTCAATAATATTCAGTCTTGCTTGTTCCAGCCAAGATATTAATGTCTCGCAGTTCTTTCTGGAATTCAATAACTGAGAAGGAAAAAGGTAGAGATGGAGAGTTACAAAATACTTGGTTGCGCTAAGCATATAAGGTCACTGGAAATGTTGGTGGAACTGATCTAACAGCATTTGCTCTTTAAAGATTTTTAGCTAGAAGGGAACTCCTCATCTGCCTAAAGCCTAAAAATGATAATGCAGTTTTACTGTGAGGCAGAAGCTGTATCACTTGGAGTCCAAGAAAATTCTGAAACAATTTGGAGTGCAACATCTTTGTACTACCACCACATTGTACGCAGGGACAATGACTGAATGCAACTGCTCTTCAAAGCCATGGACTGGAATTGGGGAAGACCTGGTAATCAGATATTGAAACAAGCAGGTTTTGCATTCACCAGGTGTTTTCTTTAAGATGCTCCATTTGACCTAAAAAGCCCTGAATAGAGACCTGCTGACTGGGGACCCGTTCTGTGGAGTTATGTGCTTAATGCTACAAACATGAGCAGACCCATTCACTTTCATGAGACTGTCCTATGTACAAAATTAAGAATGAATGCTTTTAGACCCCAGGAGATGAAATCCATTATTGTCATATATAATTGTGATCAACAGAGATATACCTATTAGAGACTCAGGTGTGAATTAGGAGAGCCTCTGCTGAGGAGGTATTTGAGAGGAACTGACTCCTTTTCACTACTTGCCCTTCACTCCACAATTGCTGAAGTAAGATTGCTGCATATGCAAAACCCCACACATCAGAAAGAAACTGTGGGCAGCAGCTGAAAGGTACTGTGATAGAATTTTTAGGATGTAAGGTTTCCTAAATTTCCCTATTTTTCCACTGAAGTCATGGTATTTTTGGTGTCTGCATTTTTTTAAATGACTGTTTCACAACACTTGGGAAGACCCAATGTTTTGCTTATTCTTTTTTTTTCCCTTTTAATTCTTATTGTGGGATATATTTTAATGCTTAAATTAATAAAAGAAAAAAGAATAAAGAAGAAAGAAATGTTGACTGAAACTGGGTAAATCCTTTCATCTCAACACTTTTTTTCTTTTTGAGCAAGAGACAATTTACAACACTACTATTTTTCATATATCACTTTGTTTACAAAAATGTGTCAGTTTAAAAATAACAAGTCTGAACATTTTACAGTGGCCAGTTTTATACTTTCAAAAGGAAAATCTCCAGCTTTTTCTTTTGAAATATTTTTTCATATGATACCCTTCAATTCTAAAAGTAAAAATTAAACAAAAATATAAAAAGCCTGGATATTTTAAGTTATTTTATAATCCATAGTAGTGTGTTTCTTCTAACCCGTGCAAGAAAAAGCTTTTAAAAACCAATATAGTAGCAAGTAAAAAAAAAAAAAAAAAATCTGTGGGAATGTAGGTTTCTAATTCAGGGCTGAACATTAAGCATCACAGTTTATTCAAGCTGAAGTGTACAGAATTTAGGTAAATGCCCAATGGACCATGCTTTATTCATTTTAAAAAGTCAGCTGCTGGAAAAGTATATTTGGGTAATGATGATAGTCCTTATCTTTTACAAATAGTATAATAATTAAAGCATGTTCCCAGTTGATGTAAAATCTGAGTTATAGATCTCTACATCAAATTTCAGGGGTTCAAATCCTGATCCGCTGCTTCCATGGAAAATTTCTCTAGTAAGTGGGGCACAGAACAGCTGGGAAAAAAGTGGGAAAACCAAAGCTGTGCACAGTGCAGCGAAGTGTACAAGATTTATGAGGCCAAAAAGAGAACACGAAAGCGTCTAACTCCTTAGTCAAAAGGTTAGCTTACTCCCCTTAAGGGGGGAAGACCCAGTTCAAGTCCTTGTCCCCAGGCTGTTTTATGTATTATTCACTAGAGAATTACTGCATGGAAAACAAAAATAAATCACTGCAAGATAAATAAGCTACTTTGAAACAAAAAATTGTTATTCAGTAATTTTTTTCTCTTTTAAGGAAGAAAGAATATTTGACTGTTCATTAGATTGGCATTGCAGGATGGCATGGCATCGATGTTGATGTTGCACTTGATCTCCACTCATACTCTATTTCAAAGTTATCCGTTGGATAAGCTTGTCGTGTTTTAACCCGGCAGGCAGCCAAACACCACACAGCTGCTTGCTCACTTCCCTCCCCACAGTGGGACAGGGAGAGAATTGGAAGGGTAAGAATGAGAAAACATGTGGGTTGAGATAAAGACAGTTTAATAGAACAGAAAATGAAGGCGGGGGGGGGGGAATAAAGTGATAGAATATACAAAATGAGTGATGCACAATGCAATTGCTCACCACCCATGTTGACCGATAACCAAGTAGTGATCACTACTTCCTGGAACACACCTACGATTCATATACTGAGCATGACATCACATGGTATGGAATACCCCGTTGGCCAGCTGGGCCAGCTGTCCCAGCTATTCTCCCTCCCAACCTTTTGTGCACTTGGCAGAGTATGGAAGCTGAAAGTCCTTTACTAGCAGGGTACTTAGCAACAAATAAAACATCAGTATGTTATCAACATTCTTCTCATACTAAATCCAAAACACAGCACTAGGAAGAAATTTAACTCTATCCCAGCCAAAACCGGGACAGCATACTTTGGGGATTATCTAAAAGGTACATAAGTAGAAACAGTTTGAATGACCTAATCACAGAATAACTCAGTTTGGAAGGGACCTCTGGAGGTCACGTATTCCACTCCCCCTGCTCAAAGTAGGATCAGTTATAGAAGGTTGCCCAGGACCATGTCTAGATGGCTTTTGAATATCTCCAAGGATGGAGACTCTACAAACTCTCTGGGCAATGTGTGCCAGTGCTCAGTAACCCTCACAGTAAAGAGTGTTTCTTCATGTTCAGAGGGAACCTCTTGTGTTTCAGTTTGTGCTCATTGCCTCTGGTCCTGTAACTGGGCACCATTGAAAACAGTCTGGCTCCATCCTCTTTGCACCTTCCCTTCAGGTATTTTTGCACACTGATAAGATTCCCCTGAGCCTTCTCTTCTCCAGCTTGACCAGTCCCAGCTTTCTCAGTCACTCCTCATATGACAGATGCTCCAATCCCTTCATCATCTTAGTGGCAGTATGTCCATGTCTGCCTTGTACAGGGGAGCCCAGAACTGGACCAGCACTCCAGGTGTGGCTCCACCAATGCTGAGTAGATGGGAAGGATCACCTCCCTTGACCTGCTGGCACTGCTCTGCTTAATCCAGCCCAGATACCGTTGGCCTTCTTTGCCATGAGAGTGCATTGATGGCAGATACCCAGGTCCTTTTCTGCAAAGATGCCTTCCAGGTTGTCATCCTCCAGGCTATCCTGGTGCTTCGGGTTGTTCTTCCCCAGGTGCAGGACTTTGCCTTTCCCCTTGTTGAACTTCATGAGATTTCTGTTCATCCCTTTTCTTAACCACATATACAAAATATAATTATCCTCAAATTATAGCACTTAATCTTATGTGATTGCAACTTTCCAAGTGTTTGAAGTAACAAGTCCTCAGGTAGCAGTGAACCCTTGCTGCAAAGTAACAACTGGAGTTTATTTTCTTATTCAGATCTCAGTTGTCTCAAAATAGAGCCACTGAAAGGTTTTGAGCTTTTAAAGTACAGTATAGTGTTATGGGTGTATCCTGTCAGCTGATTTAGAAAACATATAAGCAGAGAATATCTGCTGCTTTTTTTGATTTAACTGTCTGTTGTATCAAATGCAATAAATAAATTGACTTGTTTGTAGCAGTGAAAATCAAGGATCAAACTGGAGTTCTTGTAATGATGACAAGCAGAGTAGTCATTGAAGCAGAAAGGCTCCCCTGCCCCTACTGAATTGTTTGTACCTAAGTAGCACTGTCACCCTCCTCGGGATTTCATATTCTAGTGCAAGCAGTGATTTAGCTATGGTGGCTTAATCAACCCCATCTTGACATCAGTCTAGTTTTATGAGCTTCAATAAATATATTTCAAAAACAGATGTAAGATTCCTCATCTTGTTATTCCCAACATCTAGGGCAGCAGCTGAAGTGTATGCACAAGCATCTTGTTAATGTTGGACATGAGCAGCATGCTTGAAATTTGGGTGAAGAAACACCGACTGCAAGAAAGAGGACACCAGTCTGTGTGTGTGTGTGTGCACAGGGCTAGGATTCTTCCTGTAATTCTACCACTCTTGTAAATAGCTCTTATAAATAAAGAAACAATTCAGACTTATAAAGCACAAGTCCTCTAATGTAATTAGGTAGTGCACAATGCATGAAACAAAGTAGAAGGGACCTGTCTGCTAGCACTCACAGCAAGGAAGAGGGGGTGATTAATAGGAAAAGAAAGCAACATACTGGAACAGACCAGCAGGAAGCATGGAAAGACTCAGACTACCTGTAATCCTTATTTCCAGGAAAACAGAACAACTTTGCATAAACAGGAAAGTGGCGGTAACAAGAATTAAATCTGTATTTGTAGCCAGTTTGGGGGATGACGGTATAAAAATGAGAATATAAAGTTCATTACTACCCCTTTTAAAGGACAGATTAGGAAGTCAGTGAGACAGTGTGGCTAGACATAACTTTCTAAATATCAAATGGCTGGCAAAAACTTGAGTACTGCCACATAGGAGAGAATAGATTGGATATGACCTGTCTTTTAGGGAAAATTGATCTTCATCTGACATCGGATGCCCAGTCTAAACATAAATCACTCCAGACTCCCTCTGTAGTGAATAGAGAGAAAAAAAACCCTCTCTCCAGAAGCAGCTCATCTCATCCTAAAAAAAAGTCAAAGATTATTTATCTCTACTTTTCTTATAGAAATCTTCAGTTAGTTCAGATTTAAATGTGAAACTAAAAGGTTGGGTGAAATAGATTTCATCAATAAAGGCTAGAGTGACACCATTTAAAACTTTTTTTTTGTTTACTTTGGAACCAGAAATGGGTCTCAGCACATTATTTATCCCTACAGCTGACACAAGGCTGTAGCTAGGAAATTTCCAACGTTTGTCAAATCTGTTAACGTTTTTCAGGGTTTGTCAAATCTGTTTGTTAGTCTGTCAAGCACCACCACAGCCCCAGTTTCTCCCGATTTTCATTGCCTTTAACATGAAAAGACCGTTATCATAGAAAAGAAATTCTGGAAGGATTATTGAACACATATAATCCACTGTGCTGCAAGAGTATTTCAGGAATTAAAGGCAATGTATTTGCCCCTTCTTATCTGCCTCCCTAGGCACCTGCTTCTGGCCATTGATAGAGACAGGACACAAGGCAGGATGCATTTTGGTCTGACCCATTTCATCCATTCTATTTTTCTAATGTTGAGCCTTAGTTTTCTCTTCTCAGTAAGGCTACACAGCACCAGTCATTTTGGAAGAATACAAAGTTAGTTTTTGAAACATACCAGAGTTAAGATCAGTTGTGAGATTTGTAACACCAATTTCTAGGATGGATTATTTCAAAGAAACAAATTTAACCACACTGAAGTGACTCCAAAACAAGGGTGACTGAGCTAGCCAGCGTAAAAGTTAAAAGGTAACAATCCCTGCTGGAGAACAAGAGTGCCTGGCTAAGCTTCAAGAGATCAAGCAGCAGGACAGAAACACTAAGGGTTTAGGCATGCAATGTTCAGTACAGATATCATTAAGATCAGCATGATTAGAAGGAAAATATTCACTCCCTATCCAGTGGTGGAAAGAGCGTGAGAAATAACACAAGCCATCCCTTGAAGGCTTCTTGTATTCTGATTATCCCGTCAGGCCTGTGTGATCCAGCATGAACAACTGTGCTCCTTCTCAGGCAGTGTCAAAGTTGCCCAGGGATGGCCAGGCTTTTAGAGCACAGGACAGTTTATTCAGAATAAAAGAATAGAGGAAATAGATCACAGAGCAATAAGTAGCTTACAGTCACACCTTGCTTTCCTGACACTGCCTATTGCACCTGTAAGAACTAATTCTCTTTAGTTTGAGATTTTTTGTTCTGGTTTGATGTCCCCTATCCTACCAAAGCAATATGTATTAAGTTAATCTCTATTGGAGTAAAGGATAAATTATAGGAACAGGTAACACCCATATACTGTAACACACGTATATGCACAGAAACACATATAACACTTGTAGCATACCGATGCAATATTTTTGAATATTTCATGTACCCATAGCATCTGTTGTCAATAGAATATTCATTATTACATGCTTCCAAAACATCTCATCTGTTACAGAAGGTGACACCCATTCTACTGCTGCATTTTGCAACTATGCTATTAGATCAGTGGAAAATTTGATTCCAGACAATTTGTGGAGTCAGCTACAATGTAACCCCTGCTGCACTGAAAAGCAGAAGTACTATACTGAATGAGTATAACCAAGTGCTAGTGTTTTAGAAAAAGAAAATATTCTGAGGCCAATGGCTAAATGCAGTAATTTGATAAGAAATTCCTGGGAAAGAGGTGGTTTATAAATGTTTGCAAACATCACTGGCACCAAGTGCTAGGGAGCTGGACAGAGAAATCCATATATTTAATTTCCATACAGCATCAGAATATTCTCGAAGTGAAAGAGCAGAATTATAAGGGGCTTGTACAGCTTGCTAATAGATAGCAAAGGCATACTGCTAGGAAATAAACACTAAGATAGTAGGAAAAATGTGAAGTAGATCCTGAAGTGCAACACATGAGACTACAGTATGCAACACTTTATTGTTTTTGATGAAACTCAGAAAGAAGAAAATAGCAAATCTGTAAAGAAAAGGCAACACTGGCCATGCTGAAACTTGCACAACCTTCTAGGGAACAGTGAGAGACTCACATAAAGTGAGGTTCTGCACTGCACCTAAATGATTTCTCAAAGCATTGTAGAAGATGTCAACATGAGTCCAGTGATCACGTTCACACCTGCCAGTCTATCCAGGAAAAACTGGTTTTTATATGTGAACAAACAAGGTTAGCTGGGTAGGTAGGGTCCTCCAAGAGAGAGAAGAATGCCCTATAAACACCAAAGAAGGGATATTGGAAAAGCTCGACAAAGTCTGTCAGGAATGACGAACAGGGCAAAGAATTTTCTCATGCCAAAGAGTATTGTACAATGTCCATCAGAGGAATCACAGACAGTAAAAAGAAGCTGTTAAGATAATGTCAGGCTAAGCAGGCACCCTTTAATAGCAAAGGAGCTGAGGATCTGAGACTGAGGAATCCTGTTTTGTTCAGCCACACTTCAGATAAATCAAGTGAAAGGCATCAGGCTGAGCCTCAAGGGCTTCTGCGTATGTGACAACACAATGCATTAAAGGATGAAAATAAGGAAAGCTGTCCTAGATTGGGAGCAGTCCCTCTTTGGTGGCAATAACACGTTTTGATCAGCATGGCTGAAGAATGATCTTGATTATTAAAGGAAAAAAGATTGTGAAGATAATTTTGCTAAATTAGCTGTATACTTGTATCTCTGGTCCCAGCAAATTAGTTAAGAATTTCAGAGCAGACCACATTTTCAAGAGTGAAGAGAAGCAGAGAGTAGTAAAAAGGGTTGAAGGAGATGCCTGGAAAACAGTCTACATGTTGTAAACAACTGTAACGGTAGGCAGTTGCAGTATCCCTGTAAAGAGGTTTTGTTATATGAAACTTGTACTTTAATCTTACACATTCTTGTACAATGCAAGCAACAGACATCAAGACAAAGCAGAATACCTTCAAAACATGAGACTGGAAAACACTCAGGTCTTCTATCAACACCTTGCTTTCCCATAGACAAGCTGTGCCTGTCCAAACTGTCATCTGGTACAGGCTGGATGAGGGAGTAGCAAGAGTAGTGCTGTTCCGGTATGGGGGATGAGATGAGGGGATGAGGGTGTCCACAGTACTGGCAGTGCTCTCAAGGACCTGGGCACAATCCCACACCTCCAAGCAGGGTCCACATGGTGGCAGTGACAGAGTTTGTTGACAGTCTTAGACAAGAAGAAGTAATGGGTCAGGTCCAGGGTCCACCCAGGTGAACAGCAGGATGTGATTGGAGTCAGGGCTGGAGACAAGACTATCCAGTTCAAAATCCAGCAAGACCAAGGCTTAGATGTGGGCCGCTCTGCTCCTGGTGTGGATTCAGTCTCTTGCAACTTAAGGTATTTTGCAATAGGACTATGTTCATTACTCCAGAAATGTTTAATTCAGTGCTAGCAGTGCTCCGTTTTCTAAAAAGGACCACACACTTAGGATTCTAACTAGTGGCAGATGGCCCTACCATGCTTTACTGAATTTTTTGAAGTGATGAGGATACATTATTTAGAAAAATGTAGTCAATAATTTATCACAAGTCGTACGGTATTAAAAGACCAATGTTGCAATAGTGCATCAGAAAACTTTGCTATCCCTGGGTTAAAGTAGGAGAAAAATGTGTTTTATTAATATTTAAGAACTGTTCTATAACTGGCCAGACCAGGTTCTTATTGATAAAGTGTAACAATATCAGTCATATAGGGTAAGAGTCCTCAATGTATTCTATAGTTTGTAATATTAAAACCATGGGTTTTCAGTTCTGTCAGATTTTAACACAACATAGTGACCTTAAATCCTTTGAAAACTGTGGAAAAAGCACAGATTTTATAGTTTTGCATAGCTTTATGGTTGGTACAGATTAGTGAAGTGAAAATCCGAGAGGTTCCACTTCATAAACGCATTCATTTGTGTAGGCAGAAAACACAGCCAAAGAGACCTCTTGGAGGTATGTGGAGCTTGTGTTGAGTCAGTGGAAGCATCCCAGAAGAGAGGAGGATTGTGGTATGGGGTGGTACAGTTATCGTCCTGGAACAAGTGAATGGGAAACTGAGTATTATGCAAAGGTGGATGCAAGGATTTGCCTCTATAAAGTTCCACATTTAGAATCGTAGAACCGTTTAGCTTGGAAAAGACCTTTAACATCATCAAGTCCAATCATTAACCTAGCACTGCCAAGTCCACCACTAAACCATGTCCCTAAGCACCACATCTACACGTCTTTTAAATACCTCCAGGGTGGTGACTCCACCACTTCCCTGGGCAGCCTGTTCCAAGGCCTGACCACTCTTTCAGTAAATAAATTTTTCCTAATGTCCAATCTAAACCTCCCCCTAGCGCAAGCTCAGGCCATTTGCTCTTGTCCTGTCGCTAGTTACTCGGGAGAAGTNCATTAATAAAGAAATTTAATGGAACTGGCCCCAGTACTGAGCCCTGGGGAACACCACTTGTGACCGGCCACCAACTGGTTTTAGCTCCATTCACCACAACTCCTTGGGCCTGGTCATCCAGCCAGTTTTTTACCCAGCGTTGAGTATGCCCATCCAAGCCATGAGCAGCCAGTTTCTCCAGGAGAATGCTGTGGGAAATGGTGTCAAAGGCTTTACTAAAATCTAGGTAGACAACATCCGCAGCCTTTCTCTCATCCACTAAGCGGGTCACCTTGTTATAGAGGGAGATCAGCTTAGTGAAGCAGTTATTTGTCACATAAAAAGTTATTTCAGTCTTGTTGTATAGCAGCCTTGCAAGTTGTCCTTTACATTTGGCTATAAAAATATTCAGTCTCAAAATAAGCATTTTTCTCTTGCTGCACACTGGAGCAGCATGCTTCCTTACCACAATTTACAAAGAAGTTGATAATATCTTAATAAGTTTTCTCTTTCTTGTTTCTAAAGCACATTCTGAATTGTACATGAAGGGTGGATTAAACACCTTGTTGGAAATTGAGAGTGCCTAGCAGCAATTTCTTACTTTGAAAGCAAGATTCTCTGTCTGGACTAAATTCTTCCCAATAGGAATTACCATGGATTGTATAAATTACTCTCGATGAAGCATACTTGCAGGTACTAATAATAACAATAGGTTCCACTAATGCGCCTTAGCATTGAATCCCAAAAAGCACCCCAGCGGGACTGAAACAAAGGAATACAAAATTAGCTGAAGCGCCAAGCTGATCACTTGTTAAAGAATCATTTGCATTCTTATCTGACTGACTTAGCCTCACGTACCCTCCTTTCAGCACCAAACATGTTTGCTCTCTTTCTCTTACCTCCCCTCCCAGCTGAAATAAGAATTATACTTATGTGCTTAGAAGCTGAAACCACCATGTGCTGCAGCATGAGGGAAAACATCTATGATGTTGTTAAAATATTTATACAGCTGGATTCAGTGAGATGCAGCATCTCCTTTTAAGTTAACAAGCTTCTGTCAACTGCTAGATAGAAAGAAAATAAAAGACACCTTTAGAGCCAAACCCCCCTCAGACAATTTTTGTGGTAATCTTATGGACCATGTAATTCACAACATCATTTAAAAAAAA
This sequence comes from Pelecanoides urinatrix, assembly GCA_013400755.1. Taxonomy (NCBI): domain Eukaryota; kingdom Metazoa; phylum Chordata; class Aves; order Procellariiformes; family Procellariidae; genus Pelecanoides; species Pelecanoides urinatrix. The sequence goes on along the minus strand of VZTQ01010744.1, from coordinate 77,048 downwards.
CACTGTGCAGTACCACATCCCAAATACAGACCAGAATATGCACATAAGTGCCCATAGAATACACATATACTATTCTTAAGTGTGTATGCTTGGAAAGATTTTGCTTTAGTTCTAACTCTGAAAGAGAAAACATTTCAAAGAGAAAAGGAAAATAATTTGGTCATTGTCAAGGTGAAACCAAAGTCACCCATTTGTTTCTCTGTATATACATTCTAGTTGGTAAGATCAGAGAATGCATTTTCCTCGTAGTAGCAGTCAGAGCTGGATTGCTTTTATGTGTCGTAGATAAAGCTATTATGCCAGGAGTAAATTAAAGGTTAATATACAGTATTTATTCTAGTCAGCGATATCATTATTTTTGCACTGACAGTAACATCTGAAATTACTGATTTAAAATCACTAATTTAGAAAACAGAAAAAATTCTATATGCACAACCACAAGACCTTGCTACTGCACAATATTGTTGGCATATTTCAGCACAGAGAGACTGGCTGCTCACATAAAAAACCTAGAAAACATGAGCAGTGGAGGCTAGCATGCTGCAGGGTGAATCAAACCCCCTTATGGTGTGTGCCTGTCTGTCAGACAGGTGCATATACATATAGCTTATGGTTTGGGAAACTTAATTTTCTCTGTGAGCAGTTAGACTACCTTTCCAGACAGACCCTAGACAAGCCACTGTCCTACTCTGGTCCAACAGCAGGCAGCATTCGTGGCCCCTTCCCTCTCTTCCCCCCTTAACACAGAGTCTGAACATCACAGGCTGTGCCTGACCGCTCCTGCAAGCCCCTGCAAGCCCTCGTCCCCCAAGGCAGTTTCCTAACAACCTCTCAAGATTAGCTTTTCGTTTTTAACTCCATTGTGTAGTTTTGGTAATGGGGTCTGGACAGTGTTAGTGCCATGAATTTGTATGCAGGAAAGTTCACCTATTCCACAGAAGGGATGGTACAGAAAGCTTCTCTTAGATTTTGGACAATGCTTCCTATTTTAGATGCTGAAAGGTTGTACAAATTTTGACTTTGAGATTTAGATATGATTTCACAAAAGCATAATTGTGTTAGCCTCTCCCTGAAGTTGATAAAGCAACTACATCTATTTTTTACCGTTGTAACGATAACAAATACGTGGACGCTCAAGAAAATTATACTCTTGACAGTTTTACTGCAAACAGTGGTATGACAAAAATATCAGTTTTATTTAAAAGCCATAAGGGGTCATTTGTGTGGTCAGTGCCCTGGAGCAGATCTGCCAGTTCCATGTCTAATTTGGACACGAATTGGGATCTGATTAGGACTGAAACTAAATTATAAGCAAACAAATAAAATTCCAGCAACTGAAAAAATGGGTTTTGGCCAGCTCGACTGATAAATAATGACAGGGTCAAGTCAGCTTTATGGATTAATCTGGATTGCTTGGTGAAGCAGGCTCATTTGAAAAATGCAAACAATACCAAATCCAAGGTCATGCATCTAGGAAAAAAAAGATGCAGGTTATACCTGTGAGTTGCGAGGATATCTTAGATTGCATTGATGCTGGAAAGAATTTGGAGGCATGAGAGATTAAGGAAAGTCTCAGTTAGACACTGCACCTCTGAGGATAAACATGACCTACGGATATAGAATATTGCATTTGTAAATGGCTGTTAGTCATCCGAATGCAGTTTTGCTCTCAGTATTTTTAAAAGGATAACGAAAAACAAGAGAGGAGTGGGAAAAGAGTGCTTAATAAAACATAGCAAGAAATATAGGAAACTCAATCTATTTAGTTTGTAAAATAAAAACAATCTGGATAATGACCAGAGAATTTCTAGCAGATATTTTTTTAATCTAGGAGAAAACAAAGTTGCAGTAAAAAAAAATGATTGAAGATTCTAGGTAGATAAATTCAAAGTGCTTATTTATAAAACAGAAGTAATTAACCTTCCCTAAAGAACTGGAGGAGCCCTCATCACTCAAAGTAGTTAAGCCAAGATTGTACACTATTTTGAATTTTGTACAAAACACCACTGGGCAGTATCTTTGTACTTTGTACAGACAGTGAAACAGTCTGAAATTCTGTGTCCTGTTCTACAGAAAATGAAATATCACATTAACACGCTCCTCTGACTTTAAAAACTACATTTCTGGTAATCTTGAGCTTTTTCTACAAGGAGCTCAACGCTCTATAACTTCCTGAAACCCTGGTGGCATTTAGCATGTCCTACTTCCCCTTATATTCTGTGGGCTAGTGAATAAAATAGTAAGCAAATTCCACAGGAGAAGCCTTGATTGTATGCACATTTATAGGGAGATTTTTCTTTTAAAACTTGTGACAAATTAGGATATACAGCTGTTTTGAAATCTTACCTAAAGCCTTGAATCATTGTTCACTCTGCATATTGAGGTCTGGTCTGCAGCTATCTGCATTCAGATGGGAAATAATTGCATTTACATATGCAAACGAAATCATCTCCAGTAAGCTAGGTCTTGGAAGCAAGGTCATTGTATTAAACTGATTACTTTTATCAAACGACCCTTAGGGGAAAAAAAAAAATAAAAAGAGAGAGGGAACAGACTTATCTGGGCTTCCATAACCCTTCAATCAGTGCTATATTTAGAAGGAGGGATCACAAAGTTCGAGTGTGGTTTACGTGGTTGTTGTCGAGTCTGATTCTAATTGCTTCTACTATTTTTGAGGATGCTTTTCATGAAGTGAGGCATCACTCATCACAAGAGATAGTGCCACAATTATGCCTTTCAACAGCAGAGTCAGCAAGGTGAACTACCCATAGTCTACAGTGAATAAAACTTTGGTTTTTTAGACAACTGTATTGACAAAAAACTGAATTTGAGGCAACAGTTTGGCTCATAAAAGGATTTCTTTGCCAGATTTTACCGTGAGTTTAGGACCTGCAAGAAAAAGAAGAAAAGAAACTCAGTTTTAAAATACTCCACAGATTAGCAAGATTTGTTTATTTATTTTTATTAATCAAAAAATAGACAGGCTTGCTTTGATATTCTTGAGCACAGGGACCCTTGACTTTGCATCTTTAACTAAGACATTGAACACAGCAGTGGTCTCAGGCATGTGACATTTTAACTTATGTTCATTTGTTAAAAGTATCAGACTTCAAAAATGTATTTCTTCAGAAATGTTAGTAAATGATTTAATGTTAATGAAATGTTACAGTTTTCATGTTATCTTCATAAAGTTATAACATCCTGTCATGCTGTCCTTTATGCATTAGACTTTCAGAACTGAAAGCCACCCATACATTAAGCAGTCTGGCTCACAGCGAGGTGTTCAACTTGACATTTTGAAGAGCATGGATATTTCTATGCCTTGTTTTTTCAGCTTAATGCATTATAATTAAGCATTTTAAAGCATTTTTACTCTAATTTATTGCTCTCCTTCCAAACAGTATTGCTCTTGACTCTCATAGAGCATATATTTCATGACAAGTATAATTAATTTTTTTTTCAAAGTGACTCCTTTGTGTGTACTCTGTTGCATCCAGTGTTATTTCTCAGAATTTTATATAGCTAAATTTTTGGGGGAAAAAAAAATACCGCTCAAGCTCTTGTTTATCTCTTGCTCTATACATACAATAGGAACAGAAATATCTGTGCTTCTGTGAAAATTAGTATTATGTATACTGTACATACTCAAATGCACCATGTAAGATATTCACACTATGCGCTCATGAACAATGCAGGCCTGGGCTTCCTGTGTAACTTAGGCTGTGAAAAATTCTAATTATCTCTCTTCTTGACTGTATAGGGGTTCTGTCTTCCTAATTTTAGGAACCTGAGTTAGTCTAAAATAGCCAGCAGAATTAAACTCCCACTCTGCTTGAATTGGAGGTTCACAAAGTAACAAGATATTTGCCTGTGTTCTGTAACTATATCTGCTGATTTATTTCAGTCACACTCACAGTAATTTTATTCACAAACATTTGTACAAGGAAGACTTTACTCATCAGAATAGTCAAGGAAAGGGAATTAATCATGAATAGTAGAAAGAATAGATTTATAGAGTATTCACAGCTAGTAAAAGGCATCACTGCCCTTTATTAAAGCCTTTTTCTTTGCCTTTATCACAAGAGGCGTCAAAAACTTTGGATATTCATGTATAATTCATTAAAAAACAAGTAATTTTTCCTGTTTATAATACATAGGCCATCCATTCTTGGAGCAGATATAATACCATCTGATTTTGGTGATTAATCAAAGTGCACAGAGTAAATAGGAAATAATCATACTGACCAGTTATGAATAAACTCTGCAGGAGGTTAAAAACTGTGCATACAATCTACTACAAATAAACAAATAGAAAGATTTAATTAATAGCTTGCTCAGGGATAATTTGCAGAATGACTGTATTCATCAAAAAAGTTGTTCTCCATAGTTAATAAAAGCAATAAATATTCATTTTTTAATGTTCTATTGCAGTGCTTGGACAAGCAAAATACGTTCACATACTCAGCCCTCCATGAAGTTGGAAAAGTTTTGGTTTATACTGATAGTTAAAAGGGGGGGTTGGGTAGTTCCACTATTTAGGACATAATCTTAGACATCAAAAAACAATGTGTGAAGTGCAGAACCCGAAAGCATGGAATATAAATGAGCAAATACAAAACAAGTTGTTGTGTGGGAAGAGTAACTCATAAGACCTGATTTCCTATGATTTTGCATCCTCTACAGTCATTATTACATTATTACTGTGGCTGCCCTCTGCCCAACCAACTTATTTTTCCACAATACTGCTCTTTTCCCCTTCAATGGCCTCCATGAATAACCCTCAGATCTTACCCAAATCATCCCCACCCTCACTTCTCATCTGTGATAATACCTCAGTTTGCCAACAAATAAACCCAAACAAAAGCACTTACACAATGCTTAGCACCCTGTCACCCTGTTTGCTACCTACCTGGTTGGGCAAGAAATGCCGATTGTGAATTGCAAGCTACGTTCATGCTGGTTGCCTGATCCAGGTACATGTGCAGCCCAGTGAGCCACCAAGTCAGCCTGCAGAAAAAACTGTAAACACATTTTAAGCTTTCCTTCAGTGGATATAGTAATAAGTTGTCTCTCCTCTTCCCTGCTTCCTCTCTTCATGAAATTTGTACAATTTTAATATCTAGATGTCCCTGTCAGATTTGGTTAAAATCTGCCAGCAGGCTCAAAAATTACATATGAGAAAGAAAGAAGGAGTTACACAAAAAGAGAGAAAAATAACAGACGGGCAGTAGGATGCTGGAAGCTTTTTTTTTTTTTTTTCCTTAGAAAACTAATCTAAAGAAGTTCCTGTAATACATAGTGAAGTACAGAGCTTCAAATATTTATTTACTGGCTAATTAATATACAAGATATGGGATTCAGGACATACACAGAGTTTATGTGAAACACTAGCTGTAATCGAAAATAACAGTTTTCCAAAGACAGATGATGTTGCGTAGGATCTGTGGCAGGTCTCAGCAGGCAGGTGGTTAGTATGAAGTATGAAAAGCCTGCAGAAATGTTAGTAGTAGTCGACTAAGAAACTCTTATTTAATCTTTGGACTGGTGGGAACTCAAAGTGGATGGCACATTTAGCTTTGGTGGTTTTTTTACTGCTGGCAGCCAGGAATCCCAGGAGAGACATGAGCAGCCCTGGTTATTGAGAGCAAACATGGACACAATAGATCCGTCAGGTTCTCCATCTCTGTGCTGAGGCATCCTTTGATGCAGTCAGTGAGGTGCCTGCCTGTCTCTACGTTATAAATGTCTGGGCATTTCCTGAAGGAAAAAAAAAATACCAAAACCAAAACAACCCCAATATAGTCTATTACTGGAAGTTTAAGTAAATTTTTATACTTCTTATAAGAAATCACCTTCTGACTGATGGAAATGCCTACCAGTGTTCATTTATAGCATTCAGAGAACAGAGAGAGTTTTTTGCATCTGTGATAATACTTTTCAAGTTTCTTACTGTTAGAAGAATAAGAATAAAAATAAAAATACAAAACAGAACAAGCTCCTCTTCTGTTTCCCCCAAAATACCCAAGAACTCCACCTCTTATGAATAATAAGCTAGCCAGATGCTTTTTTATCAGTCACACTAGATACTTTTTATTAATGACACCTCTTCTTTGTGTAAGCATATTGCCTAGGAGTATCAGTCATCGACTAAGACTTACTCTGCCAAGTGCTGTACAAACACAGGACAAAAAGATAGTCCCATGCAAAAGTGCTCACTATTTAAAGTATAAGACAAAAAGAACCGCAAAGGCTAGGGAACGTAAGATAACATAAATGTTACAGGTAGGTAGAGTTAACTTTGTTTAGGATACTTTAATTCTGCAACTCTGTGCTTTCCCATTTTTCCCATATTTCACTTCGGCTTTGGTTACCTGGTTGCTTTTGTCTAGTTTCTCTAATAGATTTAGGACTGCAGTATTCTTGTATTTCATAGAATCATAGAATAGTTTGGGTTGGAAGGGACCTTTAAAGGTCACCTAGTCCAA
>VZTQ01010744.1:2975-70532 GCA_013400755.1 Pelecanoides urinatrix | reverse complement strand
GGCCCACTTCTCGAGCTTCTCCAGGTCCCTCTGGATGGCATCCCGTCTCTCAGGTGTGTCGACCGCACCGCTCAGCTTGGTGTTATCTGCAAACTTGCTGAGGGTGCACTCAATCCCACTGTCTAGGTCATTGATGAAGATATTAAACAGTACCAGTCACAATACAGACCCCTGTGGGACACCACTCATCACCGATCTCCATCTGGACATTGAGCCCTTGACCACTACCCTCTGGATGTGACCATCCAACCAATTCCTCACCCACCAGACAGTCCACCCATCAAATCCATATCTCTCCAGTTTAGAGACAAGGATGTTGTGGGGGACCGTGTCAAAGGCCTTACAGAGGCCCAGATAGACGACATCTGTAGCCCTTCCCATGTCCACTGATGTAGTCACTCCATCATAGAAGGCCACTAGGTTGATCAGGCAGGACTTGCCCTTGGTAAAGCCATGCCAGCTGTCTCGAATCACCTCCCTGTCCTCCATGTGCCTTAGTATAGCTATTTGTTTCCATTTGTTTTACATAAATGTATTTACAATCACACTCAATTTGAACAAAAAGTTGGGAGACGAAGACTGTCCAAAAATAGTATTTCCTTGTGGTTTGTGACTTGTAATTCTTATCCACTCCCAGCCAAGGACCATTTTCTCCTCAGGCAGCAATCCTTAATATCTTCCATGCAAAAATACTGAAATACTGCACACTTGCAAGAGAACAGCATATCTAGGAATTAATTTCCTGCACACAGGATTTAGTATAAACCCTCTTTACCTTCTCACACTGTGTCTTGAAAGTACAGAAGCCCATTAACTTCAGTGTGGTTCTGTTGCACCACCTGCCTTCTTTGCTCCTGCAAGGACTACAGTAAACACAGGACTAATAAAGGTAATAGATCGTTTTTATCCACTCCAACTTCAGATTTCCATGCTTGTGGCTTTTAAACTAGTTTCTCTCCAACGTACAAGTGTTAATAATTCTTTGTGTGTTTCAGTTTTTCCACAGAGCTGGGTGAAAGAAAGGATGCAGTATGGGTATCATACTGCATATTCCAGTGTTGGTTCCCAGTGCAAGCAGTTACATCTGATAACAAAATGCATTTATCTTCAGTGGCATTTTAGATAGCTCCACAACCTGCTGCGTATTCTAATGAAACCCATATCACTACCAATTAGACACCTGCAGAAGAAGTGGGTTATGCAAATGCCTTGCCCCCCAAATGCTATTTTCCCTTTCTCATTAAGCTTTCAAACTAAATTATATCACAGTTAATGGCTAAAGACTTTCCCCACAAATTTCAGTGTTGCATGGAATTTAGTCAAACATCTCCCACTGGTTTTGAGAAGTTGTGTGACTGCAAGTCTTTGAAAATGGATTTGCATTGCTTCCCACATACCTGATCTAACCTTGCACCTGACCACCTTCCTTTCCTTGCACGCACGCACAGCAATGCACTCCCTCCTTCCCTCCATCCCTCCCTCCTCCCACCCTCCATCACTGTGATAAAGTATTCTGGTGGGCTTGGCAAACTGCAGATTATTGTTATACTTTTCATCTCTGGAGGTCCTTGAGTTCAAATGTGACTAAATGTAAGTCATGCCTGCTGTAAACAAATATTTGTTGGTTATATACACAAGGCAGAGAATAAATAGTGGGTATCTCGCTTATGAGGTGATATTTCCATCAAGGGTTTCCAATGATATCATAAACCATGAGAGAAAAGCAAACATGATTTATGAAGTTGCCACAAGTCTCAAGATAGAAATACATCATGGTATTTCACATTTACCAGTTTGTTTCATGCACAGCTCAGGACCTGTTCTAAGCCCTGCCTGGGACACAGTCCCCATCTTGCTCTCACAAATGTTGCATTAACCTTTTATCTGCTCCTGGCTCCTGCTGTTGCTGCCCCATATTCCAATTTGTCTGGCTCCTGCTCTGGTTGCTTTCATCTCCTTCTCCAGGGTGCTCTCTGCTGAATGCCTTGGCAGGAGCTGTAAGCATTACCCCATATCTTTTAATTACACATGCAAGCATATTTCTGAAAGCAAGCTGTGTGCTCGTAAGTCAAAATTGGATTATGAGATGCCTAAACAGTTTGTGCTCACAAGTGAGTATAAATGCATGATCATCTCTGAAAATGTGGACAGCACAGATTTGCTAGTAGGCTTTAGACTCTTCTTTTTGCAATTTTGGCCATATCATTTTAAGCATTTCTTGAAGAAAAATGTCTCAAGGACAGCTAAACAGAAACTTAAAATCTGATTTACAAAGCTAGAAGGAGAGTAGTGATCAAGTATTTTACTAAATCTTGACATACTATCACTTAAACAAGATCCTCTTCACATGTCAGTAACTGTAACATGCCATTGAAAAGCCATCAGTGCTCTGCAGAAAGCAAATGGGTATCATAGAATCATAGAATCATAGAATCACTAAGGTTGGAAAAGACATCTAAGGTCATCGAGTCCAACCGTCAACCCAACACCCCCATGCCCACTAAACCATGTCCCTAAGCGTCTCATCTACACGTCTTTTAAATATCGCCAGGGATGGTGACTCCACCACTTCCCTGGGCCGCCTGTTCCAAGGCCTGACCACTCTTTCAGTAAAGAATTTTTTCCTAATGTCCAATCTAAACCTTGTCTTCCCAAGTTGGGCTATTCCAGCCACAAAAGTGAGGGTTACTTCATTTGTGTCTGTCTGCAGTTATCATAAAGATTGAACATGCCTATGACTTACACTTTTTTATTGGACAATTTCAGTGAGACTAGTTTGTGTAAATGACAATGCAAATTAATGTCATTCTATCTTCATGCACATTCTTGTATTCTAAAACCAAAAAGTGGAGGACAGGCTGAATCTGGTATTGAGCTTCACTTCCTATATATAACTTTACATTTTAAGTCGTAGCCAAAGCTAGAATGAATTTAAGGCATTATACCACACTTTAGCTCACCCTAAAACAAGTATGTTGTGGGTTAACCCCGGTGGGCAGCTCAGCCCCACCCAGCTGCTCGCTCACTTCCCCCAGGGGGTGGGGGAGAGAATCGGAAGGGTAAAAGTGAGAAAACTCATGGGTTGAGATAAAGACAGTTTAATAAGTAAAGCAAAAGCTGCACCTGCAAGCAAAGCAAAATATGAAGAAAATTAACTCCATCCCAGCCAAACCCAGTACAAACATGAATCTAAAATGTACGTGGACTATATATATATAAGGATTACTTTTACATCAAGTTATGTAACCTTTTGACAGTATGCATTATACATGTATTTAATTATAAAACATATAATCTATTAAAACACAGGTCTCTCTAACAATTATTATTTTTCTAGAAAAAAGGAACAAATGCTGTTTAGCTTTGCATTCAAGTTCTTATTTGAGTTTTTGCCTTTTTATTATCACCATGGTATTAATAAAAAATCTTCCAGTTCTAGTAGCTTTTAAAAACTATGGGCAGAAGATTGGACAGAAGTATTACTCTGATAGAAACATCAGCAGCTATCTCAAAAATGACAAGAAATTTGCACAGTAATGCTAACTACAAATATTGCCTTTAGCACAGTTCACTGCAGCTGGCTATAAAGTAAGCATTTACAATGTGAGCTTATCTTTATCACAGAGACCCTGGCTCAAGGGACAAACTCTGTGAAAAGGGATGTCAAATGACTATTTAGTGAGCAAGGCTTGTGTTTATTCTCTGGATGGTTTTTTTTGGTATTTCTTTTGTTAGCTTGCAGTAACACCTGTCTAGGTGACAGAAAACATTTGAGTTTCCTTTATTTGCTATCGCTTACAGAACCTCAGAGAATAGAAGTGTGCAATTAGTCTGGGTCTTAAGAAAATGAAAATTTTAGATACTGCAAGAAACCCTATTGCTAACCTGCTTACCTGGAATATTTTCCTGACAGCACAAAAGATTTTCCTGAATCACAAACAGGCACTGTTGTCTGTCTCAGAATGAAATATTGTTATTGATTAAAATATCTTTCTGTTGTTAATTCAGTGTTGAGGAAGATGTATTCTTTTTAAGCCTGCATAAGAAGATGAGAGTAGTTTAGGACATTAGTCTGGGTGGACTGGTTTTTGTGTCACAGTCCTGGCCAAAATCCCAGGGCACTGAATGGAAAGATTCCCTGGGTGAGTGTAAGGAAGTTCAGCACCCAGAACCCACTGAAACAAATAAACTGTGCTGCTTCATAACAACAGCTTCAGCCTCTTTCAGCTATCAGTGTAGCGTGGCTCAAATTCCTAAAAACTGAAAAAAGTTGCAGTTTTAGCAGTTATCTCTGTAATATTTGTTGTTTTGCTTGAATTCCTGTTTCCGGAGTCAAGATTCACCATGCAGATACCCTTCTATCATATGAATATCCTAATGAAGAATCTCAAAAATATTAAATAAAAATGTTTTAATTACAACCCTCACATTTGTTAAGAAACGCTTGAAGATGTGACACACCTGTACCCAAAAAGGTTCAGAAACCAACAAGGGAAAACAATTCTTTTGTAAAAAAAGTCCTAATGTTTTTAGACTTAATCACAGGATTCTGAGAGACAGGTTCAAGACTTTTATATGTTTGAGGTTGAAAGACAACCCAGATATATGGGGATAAAATTGGATGGGACTCTTTCTCTCACAATTATTCTGTGTCTTTCTTAAGCCAATATGTGTTTTTTCCTGAGAATGTTTAAAGTGCATCAGTGGAAGGGGAGAGCAATATGAGAAAGACATGGTCATCCTGGTACAGGAACTTGTCAGCAAACAATTTTTTTTGGCTCCCTAATAAGTCTTTCCAACCTTCTCCCCAAAATACTTAGTTACACATAGGTAAATAGTCAGGATCCTTTGGGGCTATCTGGGGTACTACGGCCTGCTAGCAACCATCAAAACACTAAGACTTCTCTAGTTACTGGAGACTGGCATCTTCAGAAGGTTATTCATTTCATCTGCCCTGGAAGCCTATTCATTACCCTCTGTAGGCCAGCTGGCTAAGAAAAGAGCTTAGAGGATAGACTGAAATCTGTTCTTTGGATGACTAAAATTAGGTGGGCTACACCCCAATCTTTGTTGGTAGCAATACATAATGATTGCACGTTACAAAGTGTTGGTGCTTTCCTGTACAGACAATGCTACTTTATCAATCTTTGTTTTGTTTTATGGAACAACTGAAGGATTGTTTTGACAATATGCTATTGATTTGGAAGAATGACAATCAATAAGTATTATAGCTACTCAGTGACTAGATTATCGGAAAAATAAATTAGGAACTATCCTGCTTGCAAATAACCATTATTTCACATGATGGGTAGAAAAAATTGTATACATGTCATGGCATATTGTTCATTTGCAAACACAGAGAGACCTTTTTTAATGTTATAAATTTCATTTATTGATCAGAGATCATGATAAAGTGGTTTCTTTTGGAGTGCTCTTTGTCTAAGCCTTCTCTTTTAAATTAAGAATCTATTTTACATTACCACAACCCAACATAAAAACTATGTGCCTATATGTGTACAAGCAAGTCACTTCTCTCTCTTCTGTTTCAACGTAACTGACTTGGCAACCCTACTTATTAAGAAAAAAAAAAAATCTGTTTTCATCTTTCTCCAGCTGATCTTTTTGTTCAGGTATAGCAAACATACTGTTTCCTATTGTGGCTTATGCTACAGGCGATTCTGACATTTGCACTTGTACATCATGTGCATTTTGAAATAAGAGTGACAGCTTAACTCCATGTTGAAAGCAGGCTTTTGTGTGGGTATTGCTGTATATTTTGTTGTTTTGCTTTGCTTTGTTTCCTCTGGAAGATTTCCCAATCTGCTGTGAAGAATTTTTGAGTTGAAGAAGAAAAAAAGAAGTATAAATCCCACAGAGAGAAAGTAGTTGGTGCAGAGCAAAATTGTCACAAAGCACCAGACACTGACAGAGATTCAAGCCTTTGGGTCCACAACAATAAAGACATGCTGAGGTAGCCATAGATTCCCTATAGGGGAATTTGCCCTTTCCAAGCACACTTTGCATGTTCTGTTGATCAAGGAATGACAAGGTCTGAAAATACAACTGCTCATCCTTAAACAAAGTAGAAAGAGGTTATGATGGAGAAATTCACAGAATTCAGTATACGGAAAGAGGTTTCCAAACTGTGACATGCACAGCCCTGGTCTCCCTTGTAAATAGCAATAATCAAAAGCATCTGGCTGCCTGTATATATGCGTTTGCCTTACTTGGTACTAGGCAAATGCCAACTCACAGGTAATCACATGTGAACAGCTGACAGAATTAAAAGTAAGTGGATAGAGGCAGAGGGATGAGAATGGGTTTGTGTAAAGTGGAGAAAGTATGGGGGTTGACGCTGTGGTACAAAAGAGAGAGGTGTTGGGAAAAAGGCTTTAAGGACAAAATAATCCATATGCTGTAATTTTCATGAGGTTATTTTTAATGCAAAATTGTCTAAAAATTCAATATCTACAACATAAAAGTTCGGAAGCCAAATCAATACAAATCATTGCTGCTCAGGTCTGTCTCAGATTCTCACTGAATGACGAGTTGAATACTGAACCTGAAGCAGGGCATATCAACCGCCTTAGCCTAGTTACAGGGAAATACCAGGGCAGAGAATTAATTAATAAATGACCACAAGGTTTAAGAGAAAAAGGGTTAAAAATATTAGGCTAACCAATTCCAAATCTTATGATAATGCAGCCTTAAGAGTAAAATCATGCATCTGTGATACAGAAAGGTGTTGAGGACAAAGCCAAGGTACAAGGAAGCACAGTGCCTGTCCTCTGTCAGCCCGCATGGCTCAAGCCCTTCATTCTGCGCCAAGTACAGGAGTGCAGTGCTGCCAGCATTGACCAGTCCTTTCAATAAGTGGAGCAGATGGACCACAAGTGCTGTAATGTGTGAGAGGAGACCCTTTTATTTTCATTCCCTCACAGCAGGTACAGCTGACCCCTGAAATTACAAGTCCCACCAATTAAAAAGCATGACATCTCAAAATCTGATCTGAAAATGTTGCCTTCCTCCTGTTCTCCCACCCCTTCCACATCTGGAAGTAGAAGAACTTTGTCAGAGCCGGCATGCTCTTGACCTTCTTGAGTGGATAAGACAAACTTTTATCCTTGAAAGATGAACTAGACTTTTAGTTCCCCTTTTCAGGTTGCTCATGTCTAGTCAGACACGTACATAGCTATCCCGCCGGTTCCTGCACTCCTAGTAGGAAAACTGGGGAGAAAAGAGGAATTATTCTGCATCCAACACCTTTAATATACGTTCTCCCACTTTATGGCTTGTTGCTACTGTTATGCTAATCACGTTTTGGTGACATGGGAGAAATTTTCTTCTCATTTCCAAATAAGCAGGCATTTCTTTTCTCTCAGAACCCAGTGACCTGATAGGCAGGTTCAGTCACACACCTTTTTCTTTTTCTTCTTGTTAGAGAAGTGTCACATACCAGAGTTTATGAAGCACTAGATTCATTATTGTCTTCAACAGACATTTGCAAACACCCTTTGAAGTAACAGAGATGAGCTTGAGGCACTAAGAAAACCACACCTTTGCCATGGTCTCAGTGATCATCCAAGGGTGAGCCAGGGGAGCTACATTATCAGAGGGCCTGAGGACAGCATTCATACAGAGCGAGAGTGAGCCTACTGCCAAAGAAACAGCCAAAGAGTGCTCATAACACCATGCTTACAAAAACATCACAGTGTATATACATAAAAGGTTTTGTCTTTCTTTAGGTGGTTTTCATTGTGTAAATGCAAGATTTTCTTTTTTTTTCCCCTTGTTAGTGTAAATCTTAATGTATTAGTCTGTGGCAGTAATGTATGCTGTAAAATACGCAATATGGCTGACTTAATACTGCCAAGCCTTAGTTTTTGATAGACGATTTTTGAGTCTTTAACTTACAAAATTTAAGACTACATTAGTTCTAGGTTTTGCCTTTAATAGATAATACCTTGTTACACAATATTTTGCTTGAAACTAATGGAATGTTTGGCTCTTTCGGTGGAATCAATGCCACTTTGTAATTTTTTTTTAAGTTTGTTTATTATGTCATTCTTTTTGAATAAAAGTGAGTGTAACACTCAGAAAATGTTCCATGTTTCTAATCTACAGAATAATGCAGGTAGTATCTACTCCCCAGTCTACAAATTTCCTCCTCTGAGTTTTATGAAGGTACAGATTCTGGAGAACAGGGAAGTAATTAATTCTCTGTACTGATCCAGTCCCTGACCTTGCATCAAATGTTAAAAGCAACTTTCACAAAATACTTCTTCCTTCCTCTTTTCTCTGATAGATTCCATAAAATAAGTCTGCAGGTACTGGCAGCAAACATCCATAAGGGACTAAAGAAAAAAATCATCTTCTTTTCTGTGTTGTAACAAATGTAAGCAAGGTGTGAAGCAGCATAACAGGAAAACGTGAGGACACTTTGAGAAATGCTGTCCTCTACTGCAGAAAAGTATATAGTGTCCTGTTCTTAAATAGTACTTTGAGGTCTTCAACTTATGTGACTAAACGTCATGTTTGTGCACAGATCAACAAGTGAGAAACAGATGAACCTCAGGCCTTTTTAATGAAAATCTGTATTTTAGGGTGTAACGATATAAATGGCAGATGCTAATGACTAGATGTGTCAAATCACCACCTTCCCTTCTCACCCTGACCAATATTCTTACCTTTAAAAAAAACCAAAACAAAACAAACCTTCCAGAAGATAACATCTGCCTACTGGAGAATTTTGTTTCCTTTAGAAATAAGATTTGCAGATGCTCTACATCAGCACAAAATGAATGTCTTCTCTGTTCCTGTGTTTATTCATCCATCTCCCACTAATCCCTGCGGGGGAGGAGAGGTCAGGAAGTGATTCCTGCTATCTGCCTGCAGCCCCCTCTCTGGAACACCGCATCCTTACAAATAGACTTCATCTTTCCCTTGTTACTGTGAGACAAGAAAGTACTATCCCCTCTTTAGGAACCAACAAGTGTAAGAAAGAGAACTGGATTTTTTTTTCCCCAATTATTAATATACTTTTACCAAATCCTGGAAATCTGCGCAGATCTTTTGCATCTTGGGCCAGTCCTCCTGGACCCAATGGGTCCATGTCTGGACCCAAAATCCAGGTAGCATCATGTTTGCTTGCTTAGTTCATCTTACTCCTTGTACTCCGGTAAAGGAGAATATACTCTGAGAAAATTTAAAACAGCAGGAATACTCTTTTCTAATGACTGAGTACTACAGAGACCATCAAAGTGAGAGTCTGTATGCCGAGAGCAAAAAACATGTCGGATGTTGTACAAGACACTAAATAAAGACACATCCAACATTGTATTGGACAAAGCTAGTTTTGTAAATGAAATACACTGCCAGAAGAATTAAATCGAGTCACCTTTTGTCTGATGAGATGGCCTCCTTGGGAATCCTGAGAAAATTTCTTTAAGTTTCCCTGAAAAGCAGATCTTGCCAAGTGAATACATGGGTGACAGCTCTGCAATACTCACTTATAGCAGCAGAACTCGGTCTGTAAACAAGGACTACACCCCATGTCATTTGTTATGTTATCTGTATTTTACTGTGATTAGGACAAACAGCCAGATCAGTCTTACTTCTTGTATTTACAAAGTAGCCTGATAGACAGTCGATACAGCGCTTTTCTGTAACGGATAAGTACAAACTGTGCAAAGCAGGCTTCTCCCGCCCCTTTTTCTCTCTTTGATCATTACTCCTTTCTTTAATGTTGTTTTCAGACAAAAAAGCACCACATGACCTTTGAGAAATGCCAGGAAAACATTATTTTCTCTGCGCCGCTCCAGTTTGCAGACATCAGGTACATCCTTACTCCAAGCCCTGCTCAGCGTAGAGGCTCTGAGACAGGACGTGCTAAAGTGCCTCTCGCTGCGCTCTCGGGGCTGCCACGCACCCCTCCTGACATTCTCCGACTCCTAAATGTGGCTGTGGGAGTTTCGCTAATGAAGAGCATTGCACCATCCATTTGTCTCCCACTGTTGCACCTCCTTAGGCTGAGGGAGGAGCAGCAAGCAAATGCCGGTCCAATACCTCGGTCTGACTCACAAAGCAATACAGCTGCCACTCCTGTGTTTTCCGTCCTGTTTTTTTCTTTCCAGAATGACTCAGATGCATTCTTTTTCAGAATATCCCCAAAGTGTAGAAATTTTAAATGCATGTAATAGAAATAAAATCATAAAAGTATATATGATAGGAAAAAATATAGGAAAATTCAACCAATTAAAAATTGTAGCTTTTCTGCATGTGTGACATTGTGTGCAGGTGCCTGTGTTTTTAGAATGTGAATTTCAAACTGGTTAGGTACAGAAGTACAGGTTTCAGGTTTTTATGATCCCATAAGTTTTGACAGCTGAATCTTTTTAAAAAAAATCTCTTGGGCATAAATTGTGTATCAGGGCTTTTACATTGCACTCATTTAGTCAGAAAAAAAAAAGATGTATTCCATTATTATGATTGCACTTTTCCTTTTAAATTCCTTGGGACAAATACTCTCTTCTCTGTATAGTTTCTAGTATATTTTTACAGCACTATATTATAACATTTGGCATTTTGAGGTGCCCTGTGCCAAAAATACACATTTTGTCTTGCTCACTATGATAGAAGGAAAGATAATGATTTAATACAATATGTAGACTAGCGTACTCAATCTTTATCTGTACCAAGTAAGGTATTGTCATTCTGCAACTATTTTAATTGGCCCTTAGGCAAGTGAAGGAAAATATTTCTGTATCGGCACTTTCAAAGGGAAAAAATCTAACAACGGGCTGGACTGGGTGCCCTGTCCTTTCTGATGAACAGCAACGTGTTGCTGCGCTTCCCGCGGAGCATAAAGCATGCGCACGTTTACCCGTGCCGGTCAAACCATCCCCACTCAAAATAGATGTGATCGTCTGATACAAGGCTCAAATTAGTTTAGCCACACCTTGTGTGGCTACAGCAAATTTTCAGGTTTGGGTTAGGGCGGTCTTGTTTTGAACCTCCTGCCTCTCCTACACAGTTTCCTTGTTTACTGTCAGCAATGCCTGCGTTGGCTCCGTGTTGTTTTTACACAAAATGGCACTGAGCTCTGGTCGCTGAAGACCCATGTCGATGTCAGCCCCAAATCAGAAACGGGCGAAACACCCTCTCTTCTTCACTGGGCAGGGCACGTCCTGGGCCAGCCCTCTGCTGACACCCAGGTCCTTCATCCAGCTGCCCCTCCCTTGGCTTTGCCCCGGGGAGCCCCTGCAGCCCGTCCCGCTGCAGGGTGCAGTAGTGCCAGATGCTCCTCCTGTACTCCCACAGCCTCTGAGGAAGAAAGAGCTGGTTTGGGGCCCTTCGCAAAGCAGTGTGACTCCTTTTGCAGGGCAGCACAGTGCAAAGAAACATGAGGAAGACAGGGCAGAAATAAAAGTCTTCTTCACCCCAGGCTCTTCATGTCCCTCTGGTCACGGTGTACAGAGAAAAGGAAAATAGCAGCTCTGCAGACAGGTTTCCCCTGCTCTCCAGGGAAAAGTAGGAGGTTAACAGTAATGGGGAAGCAATTTTTTGCCTTTCTAGTAGGACCAGAGTCTCAGCTGGATTAGGTGGTATAGGAATATATTTTTTTCCTGCTTTCTGCAGGCATGTGTAGATAGTTTAAAACAGGCAGACTCTGGTAAAAGAAAATACAAAATGAAAACAAACCACAGTACTAACAACAAATAAAAATTGTGTCGTGGTTGTGCCAGATACAGTCAGAGACACAAAAGAGATGTTATTTAGTTACGTGTTCCTTACTTTCTGATGATATATTTGCTCCCTGCTCTGCCTTTTGCAGTTCTTCATAGGGTTGAGTGTTGTGCAACAGAGTGGGAGCGGATGCCACGCTTCCCTTGTGAGCAGCTATGCCAGTGACAGGATTTGAGCATATCGGGCAGATGTTTTATCCACCAAGGCTAAAAAGCCATTTTCTGTAAAGTTGAATATTGAATGATGGGAGTCTTGTGTTAATAAATTTATTTTTGGGTAGAAAATAAAAGATCAAATCTGTTTGGCACATGAGATATAAGAACAGCTGCGTTTGGATAATAGAGCAGGGAAAGAGATGACCATACTAAATTGTATCTCCCAAAATCTTCCAAGGCAAGAAGCACAATTATATTAGAACACTACAGAAACTCAGTAGGTTTTCTTGGATTTTTATTGTCATGTGCTGTCCAACTATTAAAGCCCTGTCCAATGGACATGACATTGCATGATATACTTCAAAGCTAGAGTCTAAGCATTAGGCACTATCATAAAAAGATTTGTTTGGGAAAACAGTAATGGTAAAACACCCTTTGCAGACTGTCCACATGAAAATTCCTACACACATCTCTTTGGGCTTGGTTCAAGATCCATGAAAAACCTGTTTTAGTACTCAGGCCTTGTGTGAAGGAACAAAGCAGGAGGAACAGAGAAAATAAAAATAACTCACTGCTGTTAGACCAAGTCTGCATTTCATATAAAAAGGCAGAAATATGTCATTTGTGACTGATACTGGCACTTAGCCATTTTAAGTTTTTGATTTAATTAAAAACTGTGCTATCTGGACTTATAGATTTCCCTGAAAAAAAGAAGTATATGGTTTTTGCACTTACTGCACACAAGACAGATAATTTAATCAATCCCACTGTAACCTGCATTTGTCTGTCTGCAGGGAAAAACACAGTGATACCATCAGCAATGTGAAATAATTGTCATTTAAGTATGAGTTGGATGAAAGTTCATTTTATTGATGAAAGGTGCCTAGTGCTCTTACTGCTATGTTGAGAGCAGCTTAATTTTTTCTTCTGTTGCTTGGATTAAAAGAAGGAGCAGGCGCAGGTGTAAAAAACCAGATCATAGGACACAGGACTCCCTCCTCCTCTCTGCCTGCTTCCTTTTGCTTCCCCAGGATGTGAAACAATGGCCTCAGCCAAAAGAAAGCAGCACATCTTTCTTTTCTTTCTGTGACACCAAAAGGACCTGATCTATGTAGCACCTTTCTAAGCTGCTGTGGTGAGATCCTATTTATGGTTTCCAGCTATGATAAAAAATCAGACCTCCAAGAGCTTTGGCCCTGCAGTGGGGAGCTGAGCAGCACCCAAGATGAAACACAGGCTTTCTCACTGGAGTAGGATCTATCATGTTAGCAGTCACTCAACAGCAAGCTCTTTAAATACCACTTTTTGCTCAAACATGGTTCCTGAGCCTACTGTGGAATAGCATTAATAGGAGAAGAGAATAGAGAAGTTATTTAAATAGGTATTTCAGATTTATGTAGCAAACAAAATGTACTAAATTCTCCTAGCCAAGTAAAGATCTTTTCTAAAAAAATTCTTTGTATGGTAAATAAGATACTGAGCCAAAAATTACATTAAATCTATATAAATTGTGGTGTCCTGTTCAAATAAATGGACTTATGCAGGTAATTCTATTAATGGTATTCATAGCTATCTGCATAAATCTCAGCTTTTTCAACAGGAAAAAATGTTTCTTCATTTAGAAAGTACCTGGACATCAAATAATGCACTACTGTGATTCTTACTTTCAGTTAGGAAGAGCAGGGTGGTATTCTGCATGTAATTATCATATACATTTTCAAATAATGCAGCAAGATATTTTTAAGGGATTTTCTAATAGAGTGAAAAATAAGACCTTTGGTTGTCTTTCAGAAAGCCAGAGCAAATCTGGCATACAAAGTCTTATTTTTTCGTGCCCACATCATCTGTAACACTTGGAAATTTAAAAATCCCTTCTTGAGATGAGTTAATTAATTTTTATCGAACAGGAATGAGTTTATGCAGAAGACGTATTGAAGAATTCCTAGATACATTTCTTAGAAAAACTATGAATTCTGCACCAAACAGCTTAAATAGCTGTGTGGGTTTTGATCATTGCTTATGAGTATTCACAGCCCTAGAGCTCTGGCCAAATAGTCAGTAGAGAGGCTCTTATGATCAAATGCTAACATTTGATTAAGTTTCTCAAGAAGTTTTCCTTTGTATTGGATCAGAATCCTACCCGATTAAGCCTGGAGGAGGATATGTTTTCAGAAAATGGGCAGGGGGGAGAGGGAAGAACATTCATTACTTTGTCCAAATATCCTACAAAAAAAATTGGCTTGTAATTTGCAAGTTGTGGTTCTGAACTCAAAATCGGGAGGAGTACCTGGGTCTTCATCAACCTTATCTTGACTCTCATAATTTAGCGAATGTTTGTACTTCCAGAAAAAGATGAATGTACCCATAGCAATGTAGCTGTACTGGGAAGGCATACACCCCCCCACAGCCTGCGTTTGGCTAAGTGACCCACACTGAGTGCTATGGTGCTGCAGCTCAATGGTTAAGCTAGCTGAGACCTCCTCAAATCTGTGTGTGCACTGCAGCTGCATCTCTGACGTACCCTCAGAGGGTCTAGAAGTCCATCTCATAACACTGCATCCAGTAGCAAATCTCCAGCTGATTTCCATGCAGAAAGACTCGTGCCCAGCTTAGTTATGTCTTGGTGTCACATGCTTGTCTCCTGCACTGATTGCATTTTGCCTTTTAGACTGTAAACAGTAAAAACATTATGCTTGATGGTCAATTGCTATGGGCACGTCTAGAGATGCACTCCTCAGCACGACATATTTCTCAGTGGTGGACATCAGGTCTACACTGGGCAGCGGAGCAGGAAGCAGGCCACTGAGGTGCTGAGCCCTGGCTAACGCTCTTGGTGAGCGGTGGAGCTCACTGTCCCAGGCGATGCAACGTGCCACAGGGCTCCTCTCTGCGTGGATGTACCTGGTCGGGCAGGCATTAACACCTATGTTGCTGTGTAGTTTTTTTGCCTGGAGAAAAACTACCTTTTACCTTCTGCTTGCCTAGATAAGGTCCCTTTAGTACTCCTACAAATGTTTAGCTAGAGATTTGCAGCATTATTTCAAGGGACTTTTGAATCCTATTTCTGCTACATTTGTTAATTGGATATCTTGTGTTATGCCTTCAAATAATATTTGTTGGATTTAGTATGACCAGAACGATTTTGTTGCTCTCTATTGTATGTTAACTTGGAGATAGTAATACACCAAGTGTTGAAAATTACTCTTTGCTGAGGGGGTGGAAACAGAGTGACACCCAGAAAGTCTGGCTGACTGCTGGTAGAGGTGGGCAAAAGAAGCCTGTAGGCACAATGTTCAGGACAAAATATTCTGGGAAGGCTTATAGGCACACTGAACATCTTCTGGAAAGCCTGAAAGGATTGTGCTGAAAGGGAGCAAGCGGAAGGGGAAAAACAGATGATGCTCTTTATGTTTGTCTCTTGCAACTGACAGGAAAGATCTTTTAAAAATATTCTTTGAAGAAGGTTATTTATTTCTGATTATTTTATCACAAGTCCATGCCACTGGTGTGTGTTTTGATATCTGTTCCTTCTCTGGTTCAACCTGTTCCAAAGTCAGCAATGCATCTGCTTCTGTAATCCTCATGCTTACATATAGTGTGCAATCATTAATAAAGTTTGTGGCTGATATTTTATGCTCCTCCACACCCAGAAGTAATGAGAAACTATTTTATAGCCACACATATCTTCTGACTCTACTTTACAAAAAGAAAATTTTCACAGAAGCTACAGAATCAAAAAAAATACTGAAAATATTGTTAAGATTTATATTTATTCCACTGGGATTTAGGGCACAATTTCTTTATATTTTATTAAAGCTTTGATAGTAGTAAAATTATTTTGCAATGTTCATTTATCTCTAAGGAAATTTTCAAGGCCAACTCTAATATGAAGTATCTAAACAGAAGAAAAATGCCAAAATTGAAAATATCCATACCTGAAGTAGCAAAGGATTTTCAAGACTACCTGTAAGGTGTCTGTTTTATTTCACACGGGGCAGATTGTTCACTGCCTCTGAAGAAATGGTGTGCCTTCTCCAGTAAGAACAATCTGTAGAGCCATAACAGGTTAAAAAGAGGGTTCTGCATTCCAGATGTTGGATTTCCAGGGGTTCACTCATCACAGGGCTAATTCATTGGTTTCAAAACGGATAAAATTCACTCCTTCAGGCAGTCTGTAAACAAAAGTCACTTACTGCATTCAAATCTGCCTTAAGCTCCCAAGTGTGGGTTGTTACTGATATCCTAAGTAACATGCAGGGAGCAATTTTGTTTAATTTATATGTAATTGTCCGTCTTCCCAAAGCTCCAAGGAAGACTTTTGGAAAGGTTAAATAGGAGGCACAAACTTCAGAGGAAGAAAACAAGCATGGTACCCTACCTCCCATGAAGACCACTTTCAGAATAACAACCGTGCTGAACTGTACCCACTGCTGAGCCTCACTTTGTTCACTCAGAATTACTTTGGGGTTGTTTTTTTTTTCCAATTGTTTTGCCCTCCAAAATTAGAGCAGGACGTATGGAAACCAACCCCAGCCATGTCTTGCTATCAAATGTCACATCAGGGTTTCATGTTACGTTGCAACAAAGGGAATAATTTCTGATGTTCTTTAATATATACTGCTGCATCTGCTCAGAAAATGAGGTAGTCTTATGAAATTTTACAGGAAAAATATATGTAATTATCTCACTTCTACTAAGGAAGGTACTAGGCTGAATATCTGTAAAGTGTATTTAATGATATTTTGAAAGATAAAAACAGTGGTGGTGGTGGAAGATTTACATTTAAATCATATTTCAATCGACCTTAAAGGTGCTGTTTACATAGTAAGGGTATAAAATGTTAGCTCATTAAATATGCACAATGTTTTGCATTGCAGAAAGGATGTGGATTGTACTTTCGATTTCCAAGCAAATTAAACCTGTTGTCAGAAAGCACACTGTAGCAGGATACAGTGGGCTGTGTGGAAACCAATTTTAACAATTTATGCTAGTGCTTAAAAGAGTTGGGTGAATTGGATTTCAGATAAATTCTCAGTGACAAGCTTAGGTTCCTCTTACAAGAGTAGAAAGAATCCTCATCTCATGTAAGCAGGGGATATTTCCTTTTTTTCTGATCACAGATTAAGGGCTATACTTTTACCCTCCATGCAAAGAGTTTCAACCATGAGTTGAAAGAGTTGGAGTGGGAGATCCTACACAGGAGGCACAAAAACGTAATGCAGTGAGAGAGCCTCCAGGACTTAGCAGCAGCCGGCTACGTCTTGCCACGTGCACATCAGGGGTTGATCAACTAATGTACGTAGCCTGCAGACCAGCCCGTTCATCCCTAGTCGTCTTCTGTGCAAATGCAGCCAGCCCAGTCAGTGACCCCATGTTATCCTAGTTTCCTTTCTCGTTTCAGTTCACAGCCACGTATAAATGGTTTTTCAGGCGTTTGAAGGCTGCATAAGGCGCCAGAATGTGCATCTTCAAAATTAACTCATTCCAGTCATCATATGGTTTTCCTTAATCCCTATGCTATGAAAAAGAGGAGGGCAAACCCTGCCTATCCAGTGCCTTGTGGTTTTATTTGTAAGGTGCAATTAGTAAACTACAAACCAAATGGAGTTTTCAAACACCAACCTTCTGCTTCTTTCCAGTGCTCTAATGAACAGCCAGGGACATATCTTCACATATAAATTTTTATGGTATTCACTGTGCTTGAAAAAGATATACTAAGAACTTTCCAAACACTCATTCATCATCCAGCTGAGAATGCTGAGAATTCATCTGTTGGAAAAAATGTTTATGATAAAGATGAGGCCACAGAGTAAATGCCAGCATTTAATTGAAAAGCATCTCAAATAACTGTATGTGTAACATAAACCAAACTAAAACAATTTTGTAGATAACCAAATGTCTAAGGTAAGATAATTTTATTGAACAAGTATAATTCCTTAGTAATAATGCATTTATGTCTTTAGGTTAGAGGATTCTAAAACCCATTACAGACTGCATGCACTGTCTTCACTGTATTCATAAAAACAGGCAAAAAGGCCTAGATGGTACTCTTAAAAATTAAATGACTCAGAGAAGTCCTTTTATGATTCTTTCTCAAAAAGAATCTGGGAGGCTTTATATTGCCATCATATCCTCCCAGTCAACATATTGTTAAATTGCTGCCACTACTGAAGAAATCGGGTTCTATTTGTACAACACCCAACCATATTTTCAGCCATCTTACTTCTGGACAACAATCACGGTGAGTCCAATTTCTAGTCAGAAAGTCTATTTTTCCAAAAGTGGCATCTGTCTCCCAAAAGACTCTCATCAGACACTTCTGTTAGCATCCTTCAAGTTTGCTCTGGATGAATCTGTCATGTAATTGGGTTACTGATATGCTGCTGTGACAAATAGGTTGCTGTTTGCCTTTTGATGTACTTTTGATTTTGATGCTTTAAGTATTTTCTACTTCTAAATACCATCCTCTGGGAGCTGTACCCACTCTATTTTATGTTTTGAATAAAATACCTGTAGCAGCATCTTTTCTTTGTGAATCCAAAAAGCAGACTGTAATATGTCATACTTTTCCCAAGAGTGAATTTTATTTGAACAATACTTACTGTATTGTGGAATAGTCTGTAGACTGAAGAGCATATTTAGTTACTGGTTTTTCTCTGGCCTGAGAGAGTTACCCAACAATTCTCAGTCCATGACTAATAATGTGCAACTGATTAAATAGGCAGTGAAATCTTCCACTTGGTAAAATAAATGTTCTCATTTTTCCAAAATATCTAAATAATAATGTTTTCTGTGCAGCCTTCATTTGGCTCTGCTTCCTGTGATAAATTAAAGATACCATCTTTAATTGTTATATGATTTACTATTTTTCCTCAAGATCTCTGCCTTGTTCACTGCACAGTGGAATGGATCTGCAGATAAATCACATCTAAACAATGAAAGAGACTATTGTCTGAAGGACCTCCTTTGCTGAAGTTGGAATACTAAGGCAGGAGGCTGCAAGAGAAGAAAAAACTAAGACAGCTATTGCTGCCCTGGAGGATCAGTTCTAATCCCGTCTTTACTGCCTCAGCTCCTGAGTGATGCTACTGTCCACTTTCAGCATAACTTTTGCCTAGTCACTGTATTCTTTTTCTTTTTCTTGTTCCTTTTTTTTTTTTGCATTCGTTAAGTTTGCACTGAGATAATTTTCTAAGAGAAAAACAAATAGAATGCTGTCATAAAAAATTAAAAGATGGAAGGTCAAATTTATCTTTTTATTATTTGAGTAATTCTGTAGTTAAATCCACTGGCTAGTTCTGACTGCTTTAAGCTATGTTGGAAGAGTACTAACTAAGCAAAGCATGATGGCCTTTAAATTGAATTATAGAACTGCTTTATTGTACAAATCAATGCCAAAAAATTATAAAATACGCTCCCAATTTCTCACTGATGCAATTTTCCAATTTCTTCCTGTCTTATTTTTCCCTGGCTTTCCCTACATTAGTATGGAATAATTCAGATCAAAGAGACTTAATTCATTGTTAAAATTATTTATTTAAATTCCAGTCGGTATGAGCTTTTATAAAACTAACTTCAAAACCTTGTGCCTTGCTGCTTTTCATTACCGTGTTTAATGAATAAATTATGAATGCAGATTTTAATGACATAAATGTGAGGATATTGCTTTTGAATTTTGCAACACATCTAGAGACAGAGAAATAAAATGGCCTCTTAAAAGAAGTGTTTGGTACTGCAGGTGGTTAGGCAACTCCTTAGCTCTTCTGCACATGAGCAGTGACTACTCCTATGTTTCATTTATGCAAACGTATAACACAATTCAGGATCTGCCCCTAAACAAGGCAACTGATCTGCAAATAAATTTGGGTTCGGTGTGAAAAATATTGTTGTCTGATGGCTCCAATTCTAATTTTATTGTATCCTTTTCTCTCAGTTGCTTAACGTCCTTGTAACTTAAAAAACAAATTGCTTTGGTGTTAATGAGGCATAATTACTTCCACTTTCTAAACACTGACTAATTTTTTTTTCAGTTTCTAGGTAAAATTACTGACACTTAAGAATAATCTACATTCACACTCTCCATTTAGGCAGTCAAAGTATGATTTTTCCCAAAGCAGTTAAGTCATTTAGGAATGCAAGTCCTACTAGTTTTAAATGAAAAGGCCTGGTCAGCATAAGGTAGCATAAAAGTTTTAGACCTCTTGATACATTGGAGGTCAAATGTATCAGAAGATATCTATGGTCTAAAAACACTTTATCAATATCCATGTTTTAAAGTAAGAAGAGATAAAGAACTAGAAGTAAAAAACATAGAAATTAAAATTACAAGCTTTACCCAGGTTGGCCTATATTCCAAATTCCTCCCACCAGTCTTTCTTAGGTATGGATGTATTCTACTTTATTTTTATGCTGTCACCTTTCTATTGCAAGTAAGTAACTCTCCAAAAGACGAGTTTAACTTAAAGAGTAAATACTGAAATTTTAGGAGAGAACACCTTTAAGTTTTTTCATACAAAAACAACTTCTCTGTGAGCTTGTCTTTAACACTGAAGCTGCTGTCTATTTCATCATAATGTTTACCAATGTGTTCAATGATGTCTTCTGCATACTTTATGTTATCAAAATATTATTACTTTTATGAGATAAGGAAGCATAGGTAATTATGATATATACTACTTAAAAGATTTTGTTGTTCATCTACAAGAAGTTACAGGCTTTATGTATTAAGGATGTTGCCTTTGTACTGCATACTAAGGAAAAGTAGTAGAAATGATAGTAACTAGCAAATATAACTGCTTATTCAAATATTAATATGCTTCCCATATAGTCATTATAACTAAAAGGAAAAAAAATTTTTTGAGCATTTCATATTCATCAATAGTTCATGAAAATACATAATATGTTATGACACATCTAATAAAGATGAAAAGGATGAAAATCCTTGTGAATTTTTATATAGATAATAAGGGGCAATACAGCTTAATTATATCAATAAATAATTTATATTACTTTTTAAACTATGTTTTATTTTTATCTGAAATAACTTTATGTGGCACTCTTGCAGGAATTATATACATGGCATTACAATGCCAGCTACTCTACAAGGGGAAGTAAAAGTTGCTTTATTGATTATCTGAGTAAATGTGGCCATTTAAAACATTCTTAGGACGTTTCAGCCAAGATGCTGTATCTTTTTAAAATAGCCTTTTAAATCCAAAGTTTAGATAAATATTAAATAACAATGGAAAAACTCAATGGTCTGTCCTAAGGCTAGGTGACTGATTGTGCTGCCACTCTTAAGGCAAATCAATTTCTGTACACATCATCGTCCCAAGGAATAATGTGGCTGGCTTTGCAGGGGACACATTTGGTTTTCAGTCTGCTCAGGTACAGCTGAGTTAAAGGAAAGGTAGGTATTTGATTTAAAACCAGAGGCTTAAACCAAAGTTCAATACTAAGTCCCTAACTTTACCCCAGTGAATTATCATAGCTTTATTCCCACAGCAAAATAAGCTAATATTTCATAGGAGCATTAACTACTTAGCAATTCATGGTTGACACATTTTTAGCAAGATCTGTACCAAACGCCCACATTGAAATTTGTCTTTTTCACCTTTGCTTCATTTTCACAGAGGAGTGCACCAGTGCACCTCCCTTTCTCTCTTCCCTCATCTCTGTCTGCATTCCCTAGCTGGAGCCTGCTGACACTCACCTAGAGTCATAGAATCATAGAATATCTCAACTTGGAAGGGACCCATAAGGACCACCAAGTCCAACTCCCTGCTCCTCACAGGACTACCTAAAACTAAACCATATGACTAAGAGCATCGTCCAGCTCTTGAACTCTGACCGTCTTGGTGCTGTGACCACTTCCCTGAGAAGCCTATTCCACCTCTCAGTGAAAAATTTTTTCCTATCCAGCCTCTCATCCCCCAATTTATATGCATAACCTATACAATTTACTATTGTAACAGGTTTGGGCATACCAATTAACTGAGTTTCTCCTCTTCTGGTGCTGAGAGACAGAGAAACAGTTATTACAACCACCTGAATAAGCCAGTGCAGCAAACTCTTACAGGGAAACTTTTTTTTTTTTTTAAAAAAAGACACAGATTTATTACTTGCAGTACTGCCACCTGATGACAGCTTCAACATATCTAAGTGCCTCCAAAGGTCCAAAGGGATTTTGTGTTTGAGACTCAAGTGAGGATGATTTCTGCCTTCTCCACCCAAAAAGTGCCTTGAAAATCTGGAAGGGGTGTTTCTTAACAGCTCTAGAGACCTTTAGTCCTTCTCTTCAAAGTACTCTCCTCGTCTCAGCAGTGATCGGACCAAAGCCTCAAAGTTACTAATTGTGTCCTGTCCTGTGCGTAAAGCAATAACAAGTGTTCACTGACAGGTGACTGTCTTGAACTGTCCCGACCCTCCTTTTTGACAGAACCCTGCAGACACTTAAACTGCAACACAGAAAACACTATGCCAATAACCAAGCCAACATCTATATTAATAAAACATTGAAATCCCTGCATGTTTATCACAACCTCCACATAGTTAACTTTTGAAATATTTATTAAGTGCATAATACTTTGTGGAGTTGTCTGTATTCTTATATTAAAAATAAATAAATCCATGTCCAAAGCAGGGGATGCTGTCAGGAATTCTGAGCTTTTGGTAGGAGCCAGACTGCATCTTTGCAACAGCTCAGCAACACCTGCTTTCCAGAGATAGAGTGTGACTGGTGCTCTTCTTGCCCCCAAGGAAACATCACCTCCGTGGCCTCCCAGTAGAGTAAAATTAAGATTTTTTTCCCCTGTCTACTAACAGGTGAGGGTAATTGAATGGGTCATAAAGATGAGAGAGAGGAAGAATCTCTCACTCCCAATGATCTTAGAAGTCATGAAAAACTTAAAGGAAAAAAAAAACCACCACCACAGTTGCCTGGAGGATAACAGCTTCATAGACATCTATAAACTCCCCTCTCTTGTGTAAATATTCAAGGGGATTATTTAGTCAAGTATTAGAATAAAATAAGTCACTACAGCTGAGGTAAAAGATTTAGGATCAAGGTTTAGTGATTTTATTTCACAAAGGATTTATAAGTTCAAAAAGATGCTTGCATTAAAATTAAGAGGAAAAACATACAAAAAAAATGTACCTAGGAAGCATACAAGAAGAGGGGGAGAGAAGCAATAGCTGTCTTTGCTTTTAGAAATTGAAATTCTTCATCCAGAAATGCTCAAATTTGAAAAGGAGAAAGGTGACAGAGTGTGTCCGCTTTAGTGAAAGCGGATCATGCCATTTCAGACTCTCAGCTGGCTGCCTTTGCAGCAGACGACCTCCAGAGGTCCCTTCCAACCTCAACCATCTATGAAAGGACCCGTCCCCTCGCACAAGGACACCTCTTGCCAGTCAGAGGGAGACCGAGGTGCCCCATGGGCCAGACTGCCTGCTGAGTTGGCCCTGAGGACATGGCTCAGAAACCCTTCACAAAACAAGGTGCATGTCCGTGGTGCAGTTCATCAGCTCCTGGCTTGTACCATGTTTGGGTTTAGAGAGAGCCCAGGACCGCACATGTATTAAGTGCACAAGGTTGCAGCCTCTCATCCAGCTCCACCTCAATCTCTTCTGCACTTCTCCCTTCACCTTTTTAAATTAGACCCTCTGCATCCAAGGGTCTTCTGTAACACCTGTAAATGATTACACGGTCTTCTGTATCCATTTGAGTTATTCATGTTCTTCTCTTTAGAAAGACCTTTGAAAAGGCTCTGGGGTTTTTGACAGGGATAGGATAATTTTAATGGAGGCAAGCAATAGTGACAACAGCCAGCACTAAATACTCTGAATTTGCAATAGGGATAAGGCACATGTCTTTTGACATGTCTTCAGAAGTCCTTCCTAGCCCCGCACTGACTGCTGCTTATGGAAGTCCTCAGGTACTTGTCATGTCTTTGCATTTTTCCATTCATTTCTACATTTACCTTTTAAGCCTATGTAAACTTGTCCTGAGGGTCAATATCCCACAGCAATGAGTTCCACAGCTGAATTACAGTTTGCATTACAACAGTTTATGTTTGAACCTTTAACTAGCTTTTTTCAGCAAATGTTTCAAGACAAAGTGTCCAGGGGTCCATGCAAAGTTACAAGATAAGGGGGTCATATCTGTTGATGAATTTCCTTTCCTTGTGTCGTGGTTTAACCCCAGCCAGCGGAAAATGGGCACCACGCAGCTGGTCTCCCCCCACCCCCGGTGGAATGAGGGGGAGAATTGGGGAAGATACAAGTAGGAAAACTCCCAGGTTGAGATAAGAACAGTTTAATAATTGAAATGAAACAGAAGTAGAACAGCAGTAAGCAGATGGGAACAACAATAATAACAGAATATACAAAGCAGACGATGCACAGTGCAACTGCTCACCGACCGGTGACCGCGTGTCCTGAACCGCGTGTCCCGAACCGCGCCAGCCCCGCCCCCCCACACCTGGTTTTTATACTGAGCATGATGTCACATGGTATAGAATACCCCATTGGCCAGCTGGGTCCACCAGCCCGGCCCTGCTCGGTGCCCAGCAACAGCCAAAGCTCAATGGGCCATTAACGCTCCTTTTATACCAAACTGAAACACAGCACAGCACACCCCCAAGCTATGGGGAGGAAAGTTAACCCTGTCCCAGCCGGAACCAGGACACCTTGCTACTCAGATGATCTTCATGGCTTCAAGCCAAATAACAAAACTATCTTCTTTGGCACCATATGCTTTCAACTTTGTACTGATATAAAGATTGAGGTTACAATAAAGAAATTTAATTTCTTATTATTTCATTGCCCAGATGCATGAACAGAACCACCACTGGTAAGTACCACCAGTGTTCAATGCCTTAAAGACAAAACTGTATTTTAAAATTAGGTGAAGGCTATAAAACCTTGTGTCTAAACATTTTGATTTATATATTGCTAAAGCTCCATCTTAACATGGCATTTAAGAGTCAAAAGACCTTGTGATTTTCCCACTGTCTTCAGTATTTAATTAAAAAAAAAATTCTCTCTTTTGATGAATTTGCTCAAAACATAACTACATAGTCATCACAAAAGGGAATCTCCATCTAAGGTATGTTTGGGGTATTCTCATGCACTTGCATGCCTTTTAAGCAATAAAAAGCTAGATTACACTAATACTACTGCTTATGGGAGAAGTTCAAAATGACAACAGTGTATAAAGGGATACTGCCAAAGCAATAAATGAGAGCAATGTCAGTAAAAGTTACATAAAGTCAGGACTGAAATTCAACTTTCGTTCTTTGCTAATAATATTCAGCATTGCTATACCTTAAAGAAGAATATTTCTCAGTGCACTAAAATAGAATCCTGTTCTTTAATGAAAAACACTTGATCTTATAAGCAGCTACATGGAATAGTATTAAAATATCTCTGGTGACACAGTAACCTCTGTAATCTCTCCTTTCTTTTTCTGTTTTATTTTGCTCTTTTGAGCCCGTCTGTAAGAACTGCATATCAGACCATAGATAAAACAAAACATTGCTTGGGTTGTTCTCAATCATCGAGTGCATTGCAAAGGTCCAGATTTGATGGAGTTTGAATTTCTTTACCTCCTTTTGCTGGATTTTGGGGTGAACTATGGGTACCTAGAACTCTGGGAGAAGGATGTCTTTACAAAAAATAATCTCACAGGGGATGGTTAGGAGACTCTTTCAGAGTATTCAGACATGCCGCTGACCAGATGTCTCTGAGCTAAAATCCACGCTTCTGAAAACAATAAGCAACTATGTGTTTTATGTAGATTTGAAACATCTAATAATAAACACACATTGCAAAATAGAAAAACCTTGCCTTTCTCTTCTCAAGATTGCTAAAGCTATGTTAACATTGCATATGCGACCCAGGGTCAGAGCCCCAGGCTCTACCTGCCAAGTCAGCTGTCATGGCCAATTTATGTCCGTAGCTTCATTCCCAGCTTGGTCTCTCTCTGTTCAAGCAGCGCAATTTAGGGCCAATTCCGCTCAGTAACTGGTTGCTGTTAAGGGGCAGTGATTGGGTTCAGTCGCTCACAAGGGTTTTCTGGAGCACAGGCACAGCTGTTGCGATAAGGGAGCTTTGTTTTTCACATGGGAAAGAGGGTTCTAGGTGAAGGCTTAGCTGTTTAACTTGCAACTGGGTGCTGCTTGGTCAGATGGGAACTTTGGGGAGGATCGACTTTACTAATTGTATTCAGTATTCCTATCACTTCATGGTAGTGGGCTGAAATTTTACTTCATTGTGTTCTTAATACAGTCTACTGTTTTCGGTTTTTACCTGTTTAAATAATATTTGTGGAATAACATCCTATTTGGTTTTGACCTCTGATTTATTTTTTGTGTAGCAAATTTTTCATATGTGTAGTTTGACATGCTGGGATTTAAGGGATTTCCCAGCCTTTAAAGAAAAGTGAACATAGTCCAACGAAAAGTACCCCTTAAACTCAGGGGCTAACATATTCAAATTAAATAAGTTGGTAAGCTCAAACTTAACCACTTATGCTACCTTTAAGGGTAACATATGCTTAAGAAAACAAACCTACAGTTAGTATCCAGCCTAACCAGTCTAAAATATACTTCTGCAAAGAGAAGTAACATTGCAACCTTCCCACCATGAGAAAAAATCAAGCATAATGAGTGTGCAGTTGCTGGAAGGTGCTTGTGGAATGTGAGGGTCTTGATGGGACAAACCACTTTGAGTAGTACCTTATGCAATGCAGCAAATAATATCCCAATTAAATTCCTAAGAGTAATTTTGAGGAATTCTACTGTGGATTCTGGTGAAAGTGAAGCGTTGCATCACTGGCTGACATACGTTGGCATAGCTCTGACCAGAACATATGGTTATGATTCAAAGCCTTCGAAATATTGTTTTACCTGTCTAGGATTATATGACTCACTCTTTCATCTCTTTTCTGTTCATTCAATGTAGGCAAGAAGAAATTAAAAACTACCTTTTGGGCAATTTGTGGCAAAAGATTTCAACATAAACTAAGAGAGAAGACATTAAAGAGAGTTGCTGAGCTGTTAGATTCACCAGCAGAGTGTCTTTTTGTTGGTATATAGAAGATAAAAAGCACATGAGAAGATAAAAAGAAAGAAAAGCTGTAGGACTCAGGAACCCAGTGATTAAAAACTCTGAAGAAAAATAGGGGGAAATTCTCAGCCAAAAATTTAAAGACCTGGGATGAACTGCAACTAGAAATTAGTCTAAATGAAAATCATAAACTTCAGATAATTCTGACATTTGGGAGGTAGATTGTTTCTTCTCAATAAAATATTAAATCTCTGTTCAAGTCTTTCAAACGCCTTTCATGACCAAGGGAAAAAATCTGAATTTTGAACCTCCATTGAATCTGAGAGGTTTTAAATTGTGATTTCAGTCCCAAACTTAACACCATCAACTATTTTACAAATGTGAATTGGGTTCAAGGGTTTGGTTTATACTTTCTTTGAAGTTCTTAGATTCAGTCTGCTGCAGCTGTGTGTAGTTCTGTGTCTCTGTGTGGGTGGGTGGGTTTGTGTGTTTTAAATAAGTAACTAAAACCTACAAGGGAGGGAGTGCATCTTACAGTGAGATATCTTAACCTGGAATGTGTGTCTCTGTTTAGTGCTTTTACCTGCTACTTTAGTCTTGAATATTTGTTTTTGTGAAAATTAAAATTTGAGTTTAAAGTTTATTATTTCTTGAACATATTTGTTTCCATTTACCATCATGAGAAAAGCTTAACTTAAGAGAAATGAGTTAGAGTATTCCACTTTTGTACTTTTACTGAGGATAGCAGAGCAAAGTTTACAGAGAATTCAGGCCTTTATCATATGAAATGGAAAAGGTGCTGTCAGGATTAAAGCAGTGAAATAAACAGAAATGCTTGCTTCTGTTTCCTCTACCTTCATCTGTTTAGGAGTTCTTCTAAGTCATATAGCCTTAGTCAAAAGTAATATCAGGGTCCTTTTTATTATTTATTTTTTCTTTTGAGGAATCTGTAATCATTTTTCAAATACTACACTCCCGAATCCTTTTCTGAAACAGGCGTACCTTCTCCTCTGTAGTTCTTGAGAGACTTGAGCCTTCTTCCTCTCCTCAGATGTATTATTTATGTGAGTACGCAGGAAAGCTGAGAGGAATAAATTGGCAGATCCACCATTACACACCATTCAGCAAAAAGTTTAGGGTGCACAGCACTACAAAAAGTGCACCATAACTTTCCAGATTTCGTTGGGCACTTTGGAACATTTTACGTCTTTATGGGCAAGATG
The DNA here is from genome assembly GCA_013400755.1 of Pelecanoides urinatrix. Lineage (NCBI taxonomy): Eukaryota > Metazoa > Chordata > Aves > Procellariiformes > Procellariidae > Pelecanoides > Pelecanoides urinatrix. Next base: position 42,343 of record VZTQ01010744.1, on the reverse strand, counting down.
TCTGGCTTCTGCCAACATACCTGGAAATTAACCACGACAACAAATACTTGTAAGACTTGTACACTGCAACAAATGAACCCAAACAATAGCAATAACTCAGAGCACACAAGATTTTCCTTTTCTACTTTTAAATGAGAAAAAAGTCTAGTAAGGAAAATGCAAAAGTAGACTGTGTTTCAAGTAAGATATTTTGTGCAGGTTATTCATATCTTATATCTTCCCTCGGCAGAATTTTCTCTCTGTCTAGCCACTATGTAGAGAGAGGAGGGGAATAGCGATTTGGAGCGTTTTGCCTATACCTGTTAACTAGGTGACGGGAACGGTGGGAACAGTAAACTTTTGTGAATGTAGGCCAGCAGTAAGTTGCTAGCTTTCTGCAGAGAAAGAGGAGAGTATTAGTATAATCTCTTCCCTGGGGTGTTCCTGGAGTGGAAGAGCACCATAACATCTGCTAGAATAGGCACTCCTGCATGGCTAAAGAGCTGCTTAAGAAACACATTCAATCATAGCAGTCCCAAAAAACCTCCTTGACCTAGTCTAACTCTAGGCAACTGCAATTCAAGCTTACAACCCAGTGCGATATGCAGCAAGGCAGAAGGAAATGCGTATCTGAGCTGAACTACCAACCTGAAGGTGTAGTACGCTGGTGTGTGCAACTGTGAAATCCCTGAGTCAAGGCACAGAGTGGCTATTATCTGAAAGAAGCATCCTAAAAATGTAAAAGTCATTGAAAAGATAAAATTCAAACGAAGTTGTAATTGCATAAGAAGAAGTATAAAGCTCTGAATGGTGTTCCTAAAAGGAATTATGCACACTCAGGTACGCTGTGGGAACCATAGTTCTTCACAAGTGCTTACGGTCTCTTTCACCGTGTTTTCATTCTTAACTGTTACCAATAAGAGAACAATGCAACAGTGATATTTTATGAAGGAGAGAGAAAGCTTTATTTACCAGAGATGAACATTTAAAAACAGAAAGTTAGAAGATATATGAGGAAACTTCTCCTATGAGCATCTCCATTAAAGATTTTCTCATCTTTAATGATTGCCTTCTGTATTCATAATCTCCTTCAGAGCTTTGCGTGCCATTTAATTCAAAACCACTTCTGCTAGACTGTTGTTTGCTAATAATCCTTTACTACTATTCATATCCCGAGTGTTGTAGTAATATCCTATCAATCTCAACATGAAGGCTGCATTTTTCTTATGTGCCTTACAAACACATATAAAATGAAATAAACACACATGCGCAATATGACTTTTTTATTTAAAACAAAACAAACGCTGAAAAAATTGTTTTATTTTTAATTATAGTTTTTGTCACTGTGAGCTTCCCATGTTTTTCTTTAGAGTCTATTCAAATATTTTCAAGTCATAAATTAGACAGGACAAAATATGATTTCTGCATGAGCAAGTAAACAGAGCTGCACAGGATATTTTAGCTAAGGTTTTCTTCTATAGTTTGCATTTCCTCCTGAATCTGAGCATAAAGTAAAACTGAGGAATGAAAATTTGTGGTTTTACCCTGTACTGTTCACTCTAAAAAAGCAATTTTTCTCAATTACTGAAAGCTGACAACTAAGATGGAGAAAAGATTAAATTATGATATGTTTTACTGCTGTGTCTAAAGCTATTTGTGATGGAGCAAACTAAAAAGTCAAGTTACAATTCAAATTCCCTGTTCACAATACACAGTTCTTGTTTACTGATTTAATGAATCTACAAAGCTTAAATTTAAAGAGTTGTCATTAATTTAAAATCAAATGTTGGTCTTGGATTTCTTTGCAAACTACTGATGCAAAGGATGCAGGATTGTGCACTATTTTTTTCTATTGATTTTGGACTGTTGCTGCTTGCAATGTCTTTTTTCCTCTGCAGAGTCAGTTATTTGGTTGACTTTGTCTGTTACCAGTTTACTATTACTTTTGCTGTAAGTTCTAGCTGGATGTAGGAGAAAGGTTTGTTAACCAGGGCAAGTAGCTCACAGGATTTAGCAGGGCATCCCAGGTCATTGTTATGTGCCGTGTTCTGATCACTACAATTATAGTTTTCCTGACCTGAAAAAACTTTTCTAACTGCATGTATTTTCTCATTTTTACATTGGATGAGAAAAACTTATGGTCCTCCATTCTACCTGTGGAGAGAGAAAAATCTGCATGAGAGGAGAAAAGGCAGAGAAAGGACAAATAAAGAGAAAGTGGAGCATATTGCTTCTCAGTTACTGCACGCTGAGAGATTCTTCTTCATAATGTCTCCATCCAACCTGATTATCCAGATTACCATTTTAAGTCAATGTAGAAAAAGGTACCTCTGGAGTATGATTTCTCTGCCCTACATTATATAGAGCAGACACCTATACATATATAAAAGAACATAATGTATTTACCTCTAAAAGGGACTGTTTCCTTTGTTTGTAAAGGATTCCAGACATCTTGCTTACCTTGGCTTTGCTAGTCCAAAAATGATTACATTTTAGATGTATAAAAATAGGTGAGACAAATCCCACCCTAAGTGCCTAGAAAAGAGTTAGACCAAAGCAAACCTGAACCTTACTTCAGTCCCAGTAACTACGCTGAGCCTGCCTAAATGACACTCAGGTGGGATTCAACTGGTGGCAATGCATAACTCGATGTTTAGGTCAGTCAGCTTTCTCTCCTTTGACAGTTACTGGAATTATATTTAATAGACTTAATGGACTCTAGGATACAATTAATCTCATCTATGAGTAATTATCTAACACAGGTCATATAAATCACAGCTTAAAAGTGAATGTTTGCCTCCACTGGCTGTTAAATGGGAGTCTATAGCATAGCAGTGAAGGAAGAGCCTAGCATCGGGGTGAGAGCACCAAGTGTATAAATGCCGGGCTCCCAGAATGCAGTCCACGGGTTTTGGTTACGGACCAAAGCTACACCGTATGGCCAAGCATTAAATAGCCTAGAAAAGTTATTTATTCTGATGTCTTCTGTTGTCTTCACCCTCATTCATTCATTTAAGCTAACTTATACTCTCTCGTAATTAATTGGGCTAAAAGCATGCTCACGGACCCTTGTAGCTGCTCAGCTGACAGGAGGCAGCTTGTTAAGTCACCACAATTCAATTGTGTTTGATCGTCCTGCTATAACCTGAAGCTTTGGCTTTCCTCTGCTGTAGGTTTAAATCACAAGGAACTTCCCTGAAGACATTAGATTTATTTCACAGAATAAAACCAACATGAGAAGAGAGTCAGGGCCTCAGGCTACCCAGTTTATACAACAATAAAAGGGAGAAGGGGAATTTATGGATGACATCAGCAAAGAGGGTCATAAAAACAACCTTGCAGCTTGAAATAGCTATACTAATTAAGAAAGTGGATTGCAGAAGCTGGAGATTCTAATGTAGATAACAACACAGTACAAAACCATAAAGAGTGAATTTTTCTTTTACTAGAAATCCAACTGTTGAACAATAGCTAAAACCCACATGAATCTTGAATCATGAGTGGTCTAACTTAATCAGAGGCATAGGCATATGTATCCTGCACAATGGAAATATACAGCTTAGTTAAATCACTTAAGTGAATATGAAGCCTTTAGATACCTAAAGTAAGTATTTCCTCTCACATTGTAGGTATCTAAGGCATGAACATGATTTGATTATTCAGTTAAATACATTAAAAAGCAGAAGCAAAACCAACACACCATACTGTTCAACATTACAAAACAATTATTCTATTCAGTCAGTGCTTTAAAAACAAACCCATTCCAGAACAGCTGGAAGCCTACAAGTGACATTTATAACAATTGCAAGCGGTAGTTAACATAATGTAGTAAAAGAAAAGATTGACTCTTTTAGTCTTTTTTTCCACATATTTTACTTTTAAATTTATATTTGGTTTATGATTTTCATGTAATATCTTGCCTATTCTTTTGTCTCCCTGGAAAAGTTCTAATTAGCAATTCTCACTGGCTTTAGTGCACCTGTCACTAGAATTCCTCCTAACACGTTTTAACATGCCCGAAGTCTGGTCCAGAGTGCTTTTATACCAGTATGTGTATTTTACTTGTTTGTTTGTTTCAAATTCAGATACATCCCTGTAAGCGCAGATTTCTCCAGCAAAATGAATTGTGCCAGGTATGTTGGTATAACGGTGCTCATAGCTGATGTATTACTTCTAAATGTACCTGTAAATAAAGAAGCACTTCTAAGGGTTTTTTTTAAATCTTGACAAGCGACCTCTCATAGGTTCGTGCCATTTAGGGCAGACGTCAGTTAAAAGCAACGTAAGCCACACCAAAGAGGTACTCCACGATGACTCATGCCTGAAGAAAAATAAAAGCCCCTGGGAGCATGTAAATGCTCGGTGTGAAAGGGTCTATCCTGTTCTTGTTACATCAGTGAAGATGAATCATTAGACTGGCTAATACCAAAGCAGATCAGTTCAGACTCAGATTCCCAAAACCAGAAATGACCCACTGAACTGGATTTATTATGCTAATAAATCAAGACATGGTGCTGACTATGAACGCTCCCGTTAGCAGTGCGCTAGCATGAATGGATATTTTACTTAAATGACCAGTCAGAAGCTATAAAGTCATACCAATGAATGAAAATCATCCATTGATGAAAAGCCAAAACATATCATAGTGGGTGGTCAGTCACCTCATGTATCTTTAGGCAACAAAATTAGTGGGTGAAGAGTTAGGAGCCGTATTTACTCAGGCATCCAATGGACTTACGAGATGGAGAAGAAAGGCTGAAGCTGTTCTGCTGCGCAGAAACAGCTCCAAAGCCAAGCTCATGGCCGGATTACGGAACCGATCCTGGAGATGCCTTGCCAGGTCTGGGGAAAATCAAGGTAATGCTACATACCTTACAATACACCTCAGGTTATGTTTACCTGCCATGTGGGTAAGCTCCAGACATCATCCATCTCATCTGCTGTTACTAGGGCTTTTACGCAACTGATGTCAGATGGTGATAAAGTGCTGGGATTTGTCTTAGAGAAGCCCTGTGCTGCTTATTGCTGACCCATAGGCTGCCCCAAGGCTGCCTGCACAAACAATGTGGGCACAAGCTATCAGGCCTTGGGGGTGCCCAGGACTTCAAGCACTCAAACCAGTTGCCCTGTACACATCTCCATAAGCTTTCCCATAGCGTAGTTGTATCACCTAAGTTAATCTCCTGCTCTGAGTGTCTCTTGAGCGGTTTCAGCCACACTCCAATGACTGTAGAAGTGCAGGAAGACCAGACTTCTAAATCAGACGCTTCAGCCTGATCCCCCAGTGCTGGGCAATGAGAGTCTCCACCACCACCATGCCCATGCTGTCCAATACCCACACCACAGGGCACTGGAATGAACTTGTGCAATAGTTACAAACATGAATTTTAGCTGTTGCATACATATACAAAGTATCCAAGTTTTTTTTAAAGCCTCATATTTGAGGGGGAGGGTGTATTGGGGGGGTTTTGTTAGTTTTCCACTGATTTCTTCCAGATCCTCGAAGAGGCATACCAGACTTCTGATTTCAAGACAGCAGGAGAGCGATATGGGCAGCCCTAAAGCACCATGTAGTAGTACTTTTATTCCTCCCAGACCCACTTAGATTTCCTCTTGCAATTCAGCTCATCTGAGCGAGAATTGATTAGAGTCTATAGTGCTCCATCCACATTCTATATGCAGGAATTTTCAGAGGAAAAGACAGCCAATGACAGCATGTTGGAGAGATCAATAAGAAGATGATGTCTTTAGAAATCTTTATCCTTAAATAGATTAGTACAAGCCTAATGTACTATTAAAAGTTATTCTGAAATCTTAGTGGATTCTTACTTCTCGTGTTGCCAAACCAAGAGTTTTTAGTTGTTGTGACTTCCCTGTTGTACAGTTTTATTTTGCTGCTGGATCTGGTCCAATTCCTCTAGCAGACAGAAGAAATCCAGCCACTAGCAGTGGTAGAACAGTTCCCATGCTGAAAAAAGCAGTCATTATCATAACTGTTATTGTGGCATAGCCTATATTTTAACATATAATTTTCTGTCATGTAATACCAAATAATGCCATCCAAAGCTCTTCAACATACAGGAAGTTACAAGTGAATTTTACAAATTTGTATCAATGCAAAATTTGTGCTTCATTGATGAGATAATTCCAGTTATTTAACAGTAAGGATAGGCATGTCCGCATCTTCATATTTGCTTTTGTGGGATGAAAAGGTCTGGAGAACTTTTCTAACAGTGTTGAAACAGAAAAGAGAATGAATCCACTATTTGACTTTCTGACATTGTTTTTTTTCTTCTTGTGGCCTGTGCTAGGAAGAGTGAGACACCGTACAGCTTTTAATAAGCCTTTGGTGGTCAGTTTTAGTCATAGAAATAACTCAGAATTTCTTTCCTTGCCTTTTTATTTTCACACAAATTAATATTACAATGAAAAGAAAAAAATAATGACTGAACTTTTCCCCATGGATTTCAGGATGGTATTCTTTCAAATTCCTTTTTTTTCCTCCACTTAATAATTATGGCTTGGAACTTGTTTCTCCCCTCCTTTCATACACCTGACAGCAAATTATAGAAACTGCTACCAGTTCAGATTTTACTGTAGACTAAGCCTTGTCTGAGATTGTTCATCCAGAGCACAACTTCAACTCGTGACAGCTTCTGAATCTGTGTAACCTGGGGTTTATTTCAGACATTTTGGGCTATAAATCTCTCACATCTCACTGAACCGTATCAAAATTAGTGTTGATGTCTGTAGTACTCAGAAAATGAAGGAAAGGTCAATACCATCAATTCAGCTTCAACTGAGGTCATCCAAGACAGATCCTCATATAAGATATGATGACTCATCTCCTTGAAGAAACCTGCAGCGTGGTTCATTTCTTGGTTATCATAGAAAGATGTATTTAGTCATCAAGGTCTGCTGCTGCCAAAGAAAGGAAAAGAAAAAGTTGTCTAGCTCTCAACTTTGGAAACAAAGCTGGTGTAGTTTTCTGTCAGCAGGCATCTGCATACCTGTCTGGTCACAAAGGAGGTGTTGTTTATTCAGGGGTGTGATAGGTCTTACTGAACACAAAAGCATTATACATTTTATCAATACAGTCATGTTCAGAGCCAGATAGTGTTGTATACAATAAAATCAGGGAGGAGCACACAATCCCTCACCAACACAGTCTCCAATCTGGTAGATAGTAAATATCCAGAGAGTGAAAAATTGAAAAAGAAGGAAAAAAGTCAATACAACTTTTACATTTGGCATAATGCCTTCTTTTCTGTTGTATCTTTCTCTCTTTTAGTAACTGCTTCTGGGCAAACTTGCTGACCCCAGAAGTTATGACCTGAGCATACAAAACCCATCTTCCCAGAGAATAACCTGTACAGGGGTCCCTTCCACAGAATGACGAGCCTGAAAGCTGTGGGAAGGAAGGAAACCTCTGAAAGAAGCTTCAAATTCTAGGATTCAAAAGAGCTGCTCTCAAAAATGTCACTCTTTGTTTCAAAGTTGCTGATGGTTACCTGGTGTACCTATAGTCAAATAACCTGGTTCAGTATGTCCCTTTATTTCATGTGTCTGTACAGATTTAAAGAAAAATCTTTTTTTTTTTTTTTTTGTCTGAAATTGCAGGACAGACTCAGATATTTAATAGGAAGGACATATAATTTAATATAACAATGCAATGTGTAAGAGTACCAAATATTGTGTGAGTTCTAGTCCACAGTGAATTAATCATATTTAAAACCATGAAGTGAAACAAAGTATTTCCTACCAGTAACATTTAACTTTATTGGGAACAAGTAATGTCTAATCATTTAATATATTTGGATTGTGTTTAAACAAGACAATAAGGCATCAGAAGCCTGGAAAGTAAGGCAAGGCCTATAGATAATGAAAGTGATGAACAAGCAGCACGTACTGAGGAAACTCCATTGATCATTTGATAGTTGGTATTATAACGCTCCCCAGCTATCTTTTGTCCACAGTCTCGAAAGGCTGCTCCTAAATGGCCTTTGCACTGTCTGTGGTTTCTGATCGTGCTGGAGAGCTGAGGATGAGGCAGCGGGGACAGGAGAGCCGGCCACAACACTGGCAGTGGGATCCCTGAACTGAACCTGATCACTTGTGGCACAGGGGCATGGAAATGCTGTGTCTGTTTATATAGGTGGCAAAGAGAGAAACCTCCTGTTTCCTTGTAACATCCGCCTGTGGGCTTTTCAAAATCGGTAAATATTGCCTAAAATCCATATCATCTCCTCTTTTGTTGCAGTCTAATGCTATGAAAATCTGGCATTACTTTGAGTAGGAGTCACCAGCTGCAGCTGTCTGACAGCGAGTTGTCTAAGGCGAAGCTAATCAGCTTGAGGTAATCATCTGGGTAGGTGGGATGATTCATCCCTGGAGGTGGCAGTCACTCCTCAGTCCTGCCAAAGGAGCCTAAACAGCTAGCTTAGTCTAGAAACTTAGCAATTAGTCAGCCAAAGATAGGTGAGATGAATCTTAACCTCTGCACATAAAATTACTCCTACTTAGTATGAAGCTATCCTTAGTCATGGAATGCCTTAAGATGACAGATGCCAGCTGGTACCTTTCACTAAGTAGGTGCAAAAGTATTTCAAAGCAAGAGTGATTCAAAGCTGTGCCAAAGGAGGTTTAGACCGGACATTAGGAAGCATTTCTTTACTGAGAGGGTGGTCAAACACTGGAACAGGTTTCCTAGAGAGGTGGTCAATGCCCAAAGCCTGCCAGCGTTTAAGAGCAATTTGGACAATGCCCTTAATAACATGCTTTAACTTTCAGTCAGCCCTGAACTGACAGATCAGGCAATTGGACTAGATGATCATTGTAGGTCCCTTCCAACTGAAATATTCTATTCTATTCTAGTCTATTCTATTCTATTCTATTCTATTCTATTTGCAGTTATGAATTTCCTGTGGAGTTGGTATTTTGCTGCTGAAGGCCAGCAAGAAAAGCTTAGGGTCTTGTCAGCTGGTCATTTTTACAATCTTTAAATGGGATGATCAGTGATCAACCTTTAAAGCGTTATAAATTAGTCTCATAGCAGTCACAACTTTTCTAACAAGTTGCTCCTGTTCTCCCAGTCTGGGGGAAAATCCTTGGGCAGACTGAGCCAGGGAGCCCAGACAAAGTTTTTAAGTACATAAATTTCATTTCTTTTCACCAGTGATCTTAAAATGGGATATACAGTAGTAATTTCTCTGCTCAAATTTACAGGTAATCTGCCCCCCAGCAATGAAAAAAAATAGTAATAGTGATACGCACTAGGTTGGTTTTTTATCTATCATCAGCCTTTGACACCAGCTCTACCTTACTGCATTGCTCTGGAATTTTCCCTCAGACATGTCCCACACCCCACTGGGCAACTACCGCCCATAATTAAGTGAACCTTTATCCTGCTGTCTGTCCTGCTGTATGGTCTTCATCGTCTGGCAACATCTGTAGGAAAAAGCAAGTTTTGTCATTAATTACAGTGTGTTGATGAGACTAAATTATGTTTGTATCATTTGTCTTGGAAGTGCAGGTGAATACATGAACCTGTGTAAATGTCCTAGGTTAGTGGATAGTTCTAAATTTCAAACAGATTTTTCTCAAATGATCCCTGGGAAGAAAAATATTGGTTTTGGATGCACATCTGAAATCAAATCCCCAAAGATTTCCAATCCTTTTCATTGCACTCCTGCTTTCCGAGGGCAAACAGGGGGTGAGAACATGAAGCAAATTATACAATCCGTTCTGTAATTTGTTCTGAAAACCCAAATTTGTTTTTAAGCAGATGTAGAAAATTGGTACATTTGAATTAAATGAAAAATAACTGAGGATAAAAAGGATATTTTTCATTGTGAAATTTCTTTTTTTTTAATTATTACTGACTTCTTGCTGCTTTGATAAATCAGCCAAATAGTGAGAAATGGTGATCGTGAAAATTATAGGTGAAAGGGTATGTACATTATTCGCAGTACAGGCTGATGTTCTTTCTATTGGTAGTTAATATATTTTTCTCTCTGTTCTTCACCAAGAATCTGTTCATGTGATTTCTTCTCCACATACTTAAAAATCTACTGTGCATACATCCAGGTCAGAAGAAGAGTGCCTTTTATTATTTATGTTATCATATAGATTGCACAATTCACCTGTGTTTCAATATTTGCAGTGTTATCACTCCAAGGTTAAGGTTAAAAAGAGTTTATTTTAGAACAAAGAGAAGCATTGTTTTCAATTTCCAGAAAGTATTAATTTCTATTGGGATATTGGGCAGCAGCTAGAAGAAAATAAGGTAAGGTATTATGGGTCTCCCTTTATAGAGGGTTTTGTCTTTTATTGTTGTGAGCATCTACATGTACTGCAAAGTTTCTGTGAATACTGAAAGTGTCTGTGTGGGAAAGGACAAGAACGAGCAGTGAAGTGGAGCCGAACTGTCTGCTTAAAGAAACCTACTATATCTTTCTACATTCATTTGTGGAGCTACACAGCACTACCTAGCTTCCACTAAGATATCCAGAAAAAACTTTGTTATCACAGCTCAAGGCAATTTAATGCAATTCATGGTGTTTTCTTTTGGAGTGTTTTGCAACTGCCTCCTGCACTTCGAATAGGAATAGTCAAATCTGCTCATATGTTAGGAAGCTTTATAAGTAACATAGCTTTGTCATTTCCATCAGTTTCCTAAAGTAAAATACCACCTAGATCAGCTACCAGATAGAGCTACAGGTAAAATTTATTTTCAAAGATCATCTTGATGGTCTTTTGTAAGTTACCAAGGTCATTAAATCTAGACCTGATGTTACAAAAAGTGAGCTTGGAGATAAACAGAGATCCTACAAGTCTGGAATTGTATTGGAGCTCTTTGATTCTATTACATGCATCACAGACTCCCTGGTGTAGCCCTCCCTGAAATGAGCCTCAAGGACCATGAAGAGATTGATCATTTATATAAAATAATGTTCTTTTTCTGGTTTATTCTGTTTGTGCAACCACCGGAAAAACATTTTCTTTCTTGACAAAAGCATTGTTCACCATCTGACAGGTCTTATGAAGCTAGGAGAAATATTTTATTTTGCACCAGTAGATAGAATTCTTATTAAATACTTTGCCATTATGTTAAGTAATGTTCTATGTGCCTCTTGGCTTCTAAATTTTTTTTTGCAAAGGCATATTAATTGTACCTTCTTTTTCTGTGCAATGGATGCAGCCTGATGTGAGGATTTATAAAAACTCTGATTCATTTCAAGTGTGTTAAACAGAGTTTGACCACTTACATTTAAAAAAAAAAAAAAAGAAAAGAAAAAAAAGAAAGGAGAGAATTTCAGATTAGTTGACTTCTGATATATGTAAGTCCATTAAGAAAACCCTAACAACAAACTGTAAGTATAAGAAAAATTGTGGAATTCCCTCTGCATCCTGTATCTCCTCTTCCTTCTAGCTGTTGTTTTGTTTTTTGTTTGCAATTTCAGAAACATTAATATCACATTGGAAAGAAGATATCAACATGTTTGGAAAAAAACAAAAACAAAAACAAAACAAAAACAAAACAGGGGAGGTCATTCTTCTCATTCTTCTGACACTAATTCAGCAGAATGTTGAGGCTTATGCCTAACTTTTGACATTGAAAAGCATTAGACTACAGGTCAGGCTGAGGTTTGCTGGAGTCCTAAGTACTTTACTCATCTGAGCCTCTGAACAGAACAGGTTTTTATAACATAGTGGGTTTTTTTAATATAATTCAAGCTTAAGGAATTCCAGGTCCTCATGTATGGTTTTGATCTTCTCTATTTCTGTGGGAGTCACGACTGGCCATCTGCAGTAGTTAAAGATGGTGGAGAAAGTTGCCAGAGAGTTCCATAAAGTGTTTGAGAACTTAGCAAAATTGCTAGAAAATGAGTATTGTTTTTCTGATGCAGCTAATACTCTTTTCTCCAGCAATACAATTCCTTTTGATCTTTAGGTGAAATGTTTACACATTTGTAAACAAAAATCTAGTGGCGTGAGCATCTGCCTGGGATAGCAGATGTGATATGCACTATACTTTCTTTCATGGATGATATTATTCTCATAAACATACTCCCAAACTCTTTAATAATTTGATTTAAAAAATAATCCTATCATATTAACAAGCAAAACTGTAATTGTCCACAAGATCAATAAACAAAGTAATGTGGTAATTTTTTACTGTCATAACTCTGATGCTATCATGAGAAAGGACATCTTGACCCTTAAAAGGTCATTTCTCTTAAGCTGTAGGAGGACTAACAAGCTAATTATAAATCTAGCTGAAGGGAAGACTTACAGACTCAGTCCATAACTATGCCTAGAATTCATTGGTTTTATTCTGAAAGGATGGTGAACTCAGTGGAATCTACTGGGATTTCAGGCACTGTACTTAGACCATTAAAATAAATCCTTAACACTGTCACCTAGGATTTTAATTGTTTTTTCTGTACAGATCAAGTTATTCCTCACGTAGAGATTTTGTTTTAATTATTTAATTGTATCAAACAGTTAATGATGCAGTTTTGTAATAAAATGTATTCTAATGGTTATATGCATTTCAATATATAAAAGTATATAAAATTTGATCTAGATTCAAGGGAGGACATGCTGATATTTTGAACCCAACAGGAAAAAAGGATATGTTCAGCTATTTCCTGGACTAAGGCTTTAGTTGTAGCATAGGTGAAGAATAATGGGAATTGCAAAGGAAAATATTTCTCCCCTACTGCGAGCTGACTGGAAAAATAAAAGGAAAAAACAAGGAACCTCAGAGGTTTTGATAATAAACCTTAGAAACAACATAGGGAATGGATTTGAAAGACTGCGCTTTTTAAATTATTTTTCAAATTCAAAAAATAATCTTTTTTCTGTGTTCATTTCAAAGATAATTTTAAAATCAAATGAATGACCTTTTTACATACAATCAATAGTCCCTGAATATGTAAATGATACTTTCTAATCAATAGATAGCATTAAACATTAAGGTAGAAATATTATCATTGACAAAAATATCCCCATATAGCTGATAAAAAGTGGAGATGAAAATTTATTTTTCTAAATATAACCTCATAGTAATTTTTTTCCCCTCAGTGTGAATTAGTGATTGGTACTGAAGGACAAACAAAACATTGGATTTGAGAGATACAGGTACAATAATTATACTAAAATGAATAGCAATATGAAAGACACTAAAGTGCACTAAAATAAAATCTCTTTTTTTGAAGCCTTAAACTGCAATTCAAGAAACCTGCCATATTTATTGATTGATACGGGAGGACCACAGTGAAATCTTTAAAGTATGAAAACTTTCTTGAGGAATAACAAATAACTGTCAATAAACTGAGTTTCATGTCCTTACTTCATCCTGAACAATGCTTCCTTTTTAAAAAAAATCATGTAATTTCATCCATTTGTCAGGCTGATCAAGACTGAGTTCTCCATTAACATATGAGGAAAACCAAAAAGAACTACAAAGAATTGGACATGTTGACAAAAGTGGGTGGAAATGTGCTTTATGATTTTATTGACTATGTAGAAATATCAAACCAAAAACCAGAATTTGAGATAACTTTATATTGTCCCCAAATGCTTTAATAAATGCCAATGTGAGAGAAAGCTTTGAGATATTATTGAAATACACGTCCCTGGTTATTTTACAAAGTCTAAAATTCCCATTCAAAAGCATAGCTTTTGTCCAAAGGCAATTTCCTTAGATGATCAAGGAAAAGCTTTGCCTTTGCTAACACAAGTGTGTAATGCACTTTCTGTATGTAGAATGACAAATGCATTGAAAACAACACTAAATTTGTTCTCTTTTCCCTGACCCAGCAGAAAAGTTCAGAGGTTTTTGATTAAAATGCATGTTTGACCTTGGGTTATTAAGTAGGAAAAAAATTGAGTATAAATTAAAAAATTATTTTGATAGTTCTTCTGTTCTTCAGCCTGTCGTCCAATAAAGCAGAACATTTAAGTCTTACTATCAAACAGCTATAACTACTCTGTCAAGCGTGTCTTTTTAAACCTGTCAAGCAGTCATTCCTTTTCCGTTGCAAAACATCTAACTTCAAGCTTCTTAGCCTTCTTCCCAAACAAAAGTTTCAGAAAAATATGCAGTAAAATCCCACTTTATAAAAACCTTTTTACAAACTCTTACTCAAAGAAAAATCTCGAAAGATGCTCCAATTAACATTTCTGATCAGAAGCTCAGTTCACTGATGTTTCTGCACTGAGGTCAAAGCAACTTCCACAAACAATTGTTCGATGGGGAACTGTGTGAAACAGCTAATATTTTGGCCAATTGGTTATGACCTGTCAAGAATTAGAGTGCTATGTGGTATTTTGTTATCAAACTGTCAACATTTGATTAAAAGTTGTATTATTTAGTTGTAGCACAGGTTGTGTAATTAAAGTGTTGTCTTTCTGTATTGCCATCTCAGCAGGAAATTCTAACATAAAATCTGTATCATTAATAAGCTACTGAAAGTAAATGAAAGTGACTTTTTCTGGCGCTGGATAGTGTTAGAAATTTAAATATGAAGCTGCGTAATACATTCTGCTAAGAAATCCTAGTTTTCAGCAGCTTATGACTTTGCCTTAGGTCAACTTTTCATGCTGAAATTTTCCATACTTTCTCTCAGCTTCAGGCTTTTCTTTTTCTTTTGGGGAGATGGGTGTTAAATTTCAGCAGAGGTTCAGGTACTTCAAAGAATGAGAGTAGATGGTAGTTTTACCAAACAAATTTCCAGGTATTTGTCTGACATATTCTGGCCTATTCTTTAGAAGAGCATTACAGCAAGAGAGGTGAAGACTGGTGTTGGAGATATGCATCTCTTCTCCATTTGAAAGTCAGATTTGGCTAAATTAGTGGAATCTTAAAATTTCCTGGTGCACATGTTCAATCAGTGCTGCCAGGATTTGCCACAAATCCCCTGTGGGTGATCCAGGCACCTTGCTCCTGCTCTGGTCTCAGTGTGCCAACTGCGCTGAGCCCACCAGAGCCTCCCAGGAACAGAGCACATGTCCCAGAAGCAAAGGGGCTTAGGATCAGCAGATCCTTCCCACATGGCCTGGGGCAACAGCGAGTTGTGAGCCAGAATTCCCATTTGCATGCTGGTCTAGCTTTTCCAAGAATAATAGATTACAGTCGTATACCTTCAACCCTTTTCACAATTTTATAGGAGCTCCTGTTGACTACTATGTTGTAGGCAGACAGCAAACATTGCTTCTGTGTCTTACATAAAAAAACCAAGAAATTGCACAAACTCTTTTCTGAGGCTGTCACTCCATAATCCCATGGCAAATTTTCTCTACTTAGCCATAGAACTATAAGAAACAGTGAACCCTTTCAAGAAGATCCTTTCAAGAAATAAACCTGCTAAATCTTAACTGAGAATGTTCTGCTTTTTGAAGATCAAATGGCTAGGTAAAGGTTAGCAAAGAGTCTTTATCTACATTTGGTTTTGACTGTCATAAGAAGTTGGGACCATCCAGATGTGTCCCCAGATGGGGTCAGTTCCAGGTTGGGATGTTGGAGGGAGTGCCCACAGTGCTCCTTCAGGGGCAGGGAGTACCAAACTGCTGAAGCTTCTTTCCACAGATAAATAGGGATAATAAGAGATATTCAGTTCTGGAAGTTGTTTGTTGCTCTGCAGCCATTTTCCCGTGCCTTTGACCCTATCCTTTCTTTTCTCTAACAAAAAAATACCAACAACAAAAATTAGGTATAAAGCTATTTTTTGCACAGACTATGCAGTTATACTAACAACCTTGGCAACATATAAAGAAATTGAAATAGTTTTGTGAAGACTTACAAAGTCATATGACAAAAGGGACCAAAATATTCTTCATGGCTGGATCCTGGACTTTGTTCTAGTTGTCCTCTGAGGAGAAGATGCTAGGAAAACCAAGTAAGAAACAAAAAGTGCAAGCCCAAGATCATTTTTCTCTTGACTCAGCCTCTCTGAGCAACATTGCTGACCCCTAAATCACTTTCAAAAGCCCAAAACCCTCTACCCCAGAACTGCACTGCCATAAGCTTTGTCTCAGGACCCTGTGATAGCTGAAATGAGAGAGCACAGTGAATGTGCAAACTGAACGAAAATTATACAACCATTTTGTTCACAGCTTAAGTACAACAGACATGGTCCTAGAAAAGAAGGGCAAAGAGCTTTCTTAAAAATCCTGCTCACCTTCACACTTTAAATCCCTCAAGACATTGCCTTTGGGGACTTGACAAAGTGTAGCAGTATATGGAAAGACATACTTGGCTTTAGTTGAGTTATTTCTGATTTGTGGCCAACTTCACACCCAAGATAGAATGAGGCACTTTATTCTTCATACCAGTTGAATACTAAAAAAAAAAAAAAAATAGATTTCTCAGAGTGCAGATTTTTTCTATTTCACCAGTATGGCAAGTTAACTATTCCCATTGTCTTTTACAAAAAGGATACATGAAATCAACCTACACTGTGTTTTCTGAATACCACAGTGAGCCCTCAGCTGAGTTTGTGGCCATCTTTGCACGGGTAACAGGAGAGGACAGGTAGTAACTAGTGACTGATATTTGGAATCAGCTGGACACCTACATTTCTGAAGTTTCCCCCTCCATTTCATTGTGATAAACACATAATTTGAGATGCAAATGGACCCAGGAGGTGTCAGTCCTCAAAGTAGAGACTTGAACTTGCATATTGAAACAAGTTCACACCATCTCCCTGTAATTTTCCAAAATATTTTTACTCTTCTTCGAAAAGCATACTGTATGTGGGCAGAGGCAATATTAACAACATTTTTCTAAAGCATAATGAACTCTTTTAAAAAGCTCAGTAACATACACCATTTTGAATGTGTTCTGTACTGCCTAAATTATTGCAAAACTTCCCAAGTTTTTAGTAAAACCATCATTCTCAGGGAAACAAGCAGAATACCAGAAATAACATGTATATGTTCAAGCGTGCTTTAAAAAGTATCTGCCTGCAATTTCAGAACTCCTGACAGTGAGTCAGAGCAGGGAGACAGGTTTCTGCATCCGCTATAAAACTGGGCAAAGCCTTCTGCATTGTCCTGCTTGGCCATAACATTTTTTAAGGGCTGGTTTTAACAGAGTTACTCTGAGTAATTAGTGGAGCAGGATTTTCATCATTGCACAGAGCAGCACCCAGGAAAAAAGATTGCAGATCATCTCAAAATGTGTCAAAGCAGGAATGTTTTCCCTTGGAAAAAGGAGTACAAAGTATCGTAAATGCCGAGTTCAAAGCAGTTTTACAGCTGCGGTCAGGCATCCTAAGACCAGTAAATACATGGCACGTCATAGAATATGAAATTTAAATGATTTATATACACAAATAGAGAACAAAAACTTACTTTGCACCCACCCTTTTTCCCTCAAAACAATAGGAAAGGAAACAAACCGCATATCACAGATATGAGTCATGTTGTTTCAGTCACTACTGGAGAACAGCCAGAGATTACAATGATGAGATCAGTATAAGGCTCTATATTGAATGAAATGGTATTGCTTAGCGACAGCAGAGAGGCTGAATTTGTGACAGTAATTCTGGAGACTCATACTGAGCACAGAGCAAGGTGGAACAAAATGCTCATAAAAGCACCCACAGCCATGCTTCAGCTCCATAGCTGGTATCAGTGGCAGGTTGCTTTGCTTTGCTTTTTTGGGGGTTAAACACACAGAGTCTGTTTACATCGTGATTCTTAAAAACTTCATGAAGCTGTATGAAAGCATCAACCTATAAATGGAGGACTTAGCAGAAACACAGAAAAGCAAAGGTCCTGATTTTAGAAAATGAAAACATCTTTTTACTCTTTGTACTGAAATGCAAGACACAGACAGATTTCATAATGTTACAGAACATGTTACAGAGAGAAGAAAAAAGCTGTTAAAACACCAGGACACTCTCACCAATTCTCTGGGGCTAGTATGAAATGATTTGCTGGCTTTATACTGCTTTGTAGATTTTCATTCACAGTGAATGACTGAATTTCTAGATAATGGTTAACTCTTTGAATTCCCTTTGCAGCATGTTATTATTCTCTAATCTTTTACTTTTCTAAGAAATTAAAGTGGTCTTTGGTAAACCGTTTGCATCAGAGAGTTGCCCTTGCAGATATCTAGGCTTTGCAGATTGGTGCATATTTCCCAGACCCCTACAGAAACAAGCACCTCCAAAATGATAAAAAAGCAATACCAAACCATGTGTCTAGAATATATTCCTACTGGGTTTCCAATCAATTCTGTGCAGGATAGTATTAAGTCCTTTCTGAAAAATCCATATTATTCAGTAAGCTGAGCACACGGTGCCATTGAAATTTATGTGGTTCATTCTTTAACTTCTGCATGGGGCAAAGTCAGCTGGGGTAAAGAATATGACTGCATTCTATTTGGAGAACAGATACAAATGAAATATGGAGCAAATGGTATAGTGAGTTGCTGAGAAGACAAGGTCCAATTAATTATTTTTAGTGTCACTGAAGACATCCTAATAACATCATTTCTGGATTTCTCTGAGATCAAATGATAAAATGGTATATTTTATTTTTGTTCTTAGATAGAAGAAAAGAGCCCCAGGAATAGAACAATACCTCACTATGCAAGACCTTGTACAAATACGGAATAAATTTTAATTCTGAAAATTTTTAAGTATAATATTTTAATTATTTCAAGGGGTTTTATCCTATATCGAAATATGTTAACATTGCATTCAGATTAATTTAGTGGCAGATTGTGTTCTAACGGATTGGCCTAAATAATTTTAAATTTACACTAACAAGCTGAAGCTGTAAAAAACTTTTTATAATTTTATAGTGCAACATGGTTTTAAGCAGTTCTGAGGTCATGAATAACTGCCACACGTTTTGGTGTAGGATCTGCATTACTTTATCTTATTCATACATTGATGTACTTCATGTAGGTCTATGGCATCCGGAACCTGGAAAATATCACTCCTTTTTGAGATCTAAAAAAAATCACAGAACTTTTGGATTCCTTGTTAGGTTTTGGTAAACTCAAAAAAAAATTATTAAATTGATTTGAAAAGAATTACTTTCTAAATGCTTTGTCTACAAAGTAAAATAAGATTAAATTCTAGCCATTTCCTTGGAAGTAATCAACGGTGTGCAACAAGTTTTCAAGTTACAAACCTGTGGGGACAATTCTTTTTATGCTGTCATTATTCAGCTCTACCAGGCAGATCAACAACCAAATGCAGCAAAAATTATGTGTATTTTGGCCGGTGAAAAACATATGAAGTAATTCCATGTATTTAAAGCACACTGCATTAGAGCATTCCTTGTTGGCTGCTTCCTTGCTGGCGGCAAGAGTTTTATTCTCTCTGTATAGACTTAAATTCTTATGTCCAAGACATAAGACAGTACACAGTTGCCCATGAGAATATGAAAGTATGTACAGTGTGAGTTCTAAACAGGAACAAGTAAACTCACATGGGAGTGCTCTGTGCTAAACCATGGGTGTATTGCTAATTTATTTAAAAACATAAAAGACAGTAACCACTGGTCATGACCCTTTCCCCATGATATCCAAACTTTTCATAAAGTTTTAGTCTTGTGACTCTCATTAACATAAGGGTTGTCTCTTATGATGGGATCTTTTTGCATAGAAGCCCAATATAACAGTTTGAGGAACCTGCGTATGTATAGGACTTCTGAAGTGGATTTCACTTCATGCAATGTCTGTAGCCTACCTTATCTCTTAAAGTAATGATTCGCTATGAACCCTCAAAGCTTTTCAGCATGTGACTGACTCCAAACAGGATGCCTGTGAGGGGCCGGGGCTATTCAGAAGATGGGACTGACCTGACAAGAGGATATGTCCCAGGCACATGAGGCTGCTTCCCCATACCTGGCAGATCTGCAACAAACCTTGCACTCATGGTTCTTAAACACTTCTAACTGCCGAAGTAATGGGCATCCACAGCATCTTTTCTACAGCAATGGCAGTCTCAAATGTCTGGAGCCACAGAGACCACTGAACAGCATGTCCCACCCAGCCCAAGGGCATATACAGGGAATTTCCTTTTTGAAGCAGGGGTAGGTACTCCCCAGTCCTACAGCATGCAGTAGCTGCAGGAGATGAAGCAAGTGGTTGAATAGCTGTCCTTTATATGACTCAAAAATTTAAATTTTGTTCCAATCTCTCAGAGCCTGCAGTAATTACAGTATATCAGAAAGGCCTGTGGGAGGACCCTTGGCATGAAAACATGAGCTTTGACCCATCTTTGTGTTTTTTCACCCAGTAACAATGAAGATCTATTAGCAAAAGTCTCTTCATGGCAGACTGTAAAACTATACGAGAAAATAAGGACCTTCCCCTCAACTCATTTGTGCATACTCTCTCCCTAACATTGAGTAATAATTGATAGGCTTTTGAAAATTTTCTGTAGTACTCACAGTCTTAACTTCATTCTTATTCTGTTGCTACTATTAAATCTCTGCAAGTCTCTTGTAAGTAAGGAGAGATGCTTCTTAAGCTATACAGTAGTGCTACTTCTTTATTCACTGAAGAATGATATGGGGTTTTTTTAATTATTTAATTACTACAGGCTTTTTCGCTTTTATGCTTATAGTAGGCATATAATTAAGCTTGATAGAATAGCAAAGTCTTGTCCCTTATTAAAATATTGTCATCGAATGTGTTATGTAGTTGGAATAAAATTACAAAGACATCTCCAGTACAAAAGTTAATAATATGACTCAGTAACTGCTGTGATTTTTTTCAAAGTGTGGTATGATAGAAGAGCAATATATTTAAGTTCTATGAAGAATAAACCAAAAAGTATGTTAATGAGCACAGTAATTTATCTCTGTTTTTAGTGTGCTTGTGCTAACATACTCTTCAGCCTCATAGTGAGGAGGATAAGGTTGGTTTTACCATGACTCCTGGTGGAAATTGGATAGAGAGGACTCTCAATTTAGGAGAGTCTGGGATCTTGAACCTCTTACCAAATAGACTGGAAAGGCTCACTTTTTTCTCTGAATGCACTCAACTGTAGTGAGAAAAATAATGAGCAAAAGAAAAGCAAAACTTAAACGAGAACTAAGGGAACACTGGATCACATAAACATAATTGCTACATCACACTTCAGCTACAAATGTGCCATGAAGCATTTTATTGTGCCTTGCATCCTAGTTCTGCCTGTGAGGTTTGTGCAGAAAGTACCATTCCAGCAGGTTTTGTCATGCAAGTGCGCTTTTGTGTCAGTAATTTGCTAACGCTGTCACCTTACAGAATGCCGCAGCATTAATCTTAGGAGTAGCGTGTTATCATTCCCCAAATGATCACAGTAGTCAGAGCACCTGCATCGGGTCTCTGCCTGCTGCTAGTGCTAAACCCTCGTCTCACAAAGATGATCTGCCTTTTCATCTCAAGTTTGGTCTGAGAAAGGGAGAATTTCTCATTAGTAGGGTGACTCCAGCACAAGGCTTCTGGCTCCAACAGATCAAAAACTCCAAACTGACCAACACACGATTATAAATCTTTAAAATATCAGTCTTATTGTGGGCTTCCCAAATGCATTTATGCACCTTATTTTATAATATACGTTGACACTTATGGGTGCCTAAGAAGTGGCACTTTTACTAAACAGGAGGGAATGTCGTTAGCTCCAGCTGACCTCATGCATATTTCCATCAACTGCAAAGCCTTTTTGGATGGCTACATCCTGGCTACATACAACACTTTTAAAAATCTGGCCCTTAAAGAGCTTCAATCACTTCTCAAAAGGGTCTAAGACCTATAGAAAATGGATCTTATAGTCCCTTTCATATAGAGGTGAAGAGCATGACTCCATTTCTAATCATATTTTTATTCTTTAGGCAGGGTTGCCAGGTGTTTTCCTTTGGTAGGTAGAAAGGTAATTAGAATGGAAAGAAACATTCAAAAAAAGCTAAATAATCATCTCTTAATAAATATATTTCTAAACCTTGCAACAGTGAGATCATATGCTTTACCTGTGTTATACAACTGCTGACACACCTACCTGCCATACATCAAAAATCTGGACTCTACAGTGACGTTATAGACTGAGCTGGGGACAGCAAGGTGATCAGCACACGTGCTAGTAGCATAGAAGCAAGCAAACACTGTGTCTAGGAGGGGAACAACTTACTCGTCTGGGCATCCAGCGCTAATTTCATGAGTACTCATCATTTCCTGTAAATTCTAGAGAAGGCAACGTTCGGCCATGATTCCATGTATCCACCCATAAATTTGGATTTCTACAACAAAAATAAAAATCTGCAGAACAGATAAATGTACCAGAGCAAGACCAGATTTCTGTCCCATCTTAGAACACATACTGTAAAATATTGAGACAAAAACACCCAGCTTGATGAGTTTAGAACTTTTCTCTTAGATTTCATGGTAACTTTCACTGTAACTTGGAAAAACTATGGAAGTTGTCAGAAGCTACATTTCATTTAATTTTTTATCTCCTTTACATTCGTCACCAAAATCCATATAATTCTAAAAAAATGCAGAAGATTTTTTAGCAGATGAAGACTCAGCAGCAGATGTCTGGCAATATCTATGAATGCCAAAATAAGAACTGTGAGGTGTATTTCCATCAAAAAAAATCCATGTCTTTGTAAGGATTGATCTAATAATACATGACGGATTAAAAAACAAAAAAACCCAAACTTGGAATTTCTTTTTAACATTATTTATGGAGTTTTCTCACAGCTTCACATGAAGTTCTCACTGGTGTTATCGAAATCATTTTTAGGCTGCTGTGGTGGTATGCAATTGAGAAAACTGTGTGCCCCATGGACGTTACATTAATAGTTTACATCTTGATAAGGTTATTAAATTTGCCTTTGTAAGTANCCAGCCAGAACCAGGACAGCTAGTAACTGATCTGAAAATGTAAAACATTGATTATTGTTCTCATTTCTTCCACAGTGAGGGTTTTCATACACCCAGTTAAGACCAAGTACAAACACAATGCATTTGGTATTCAGCACTATCGATGGAGCAGAACTGCTCACCATGAAGGAGGGGTGGGAATTCCTTACGGTGGTGATGCTACCACCAGAGGAGGAAGTTTTTATAAGCTCTAAGTATCTACCCCTTTGCAGCATTCGTTGTTGTGGTTTACTTGGAGGAAGATGAATTCGGGGACTAGAAGCCTGTGGGCTGATAACTGACACTCATAGCCACAGATTGATAATGTATTAAATTGAGATGTCATCTGTAACTTTATAAGCAACATGGAGTATAAAATAGTCTTGATGTAGCAAACTTTCCTTCTTCTGAACTGTAAGTGAAGTGCTAATGAAGAAACATCCTACTGAGTACTGTACAGAAGAGTTTACATCAATTCTATATATATGTATATTCTGTATACTTGCAATGATATATATTTTTCAAGTCATTTGACAGCTTAAAATGAAACGCGGTTGTCTGACATGGATCTAAATGGGGTGACTCACAATCATACAAAAGGTAGTACAGTAAGTTGTGGTTTGGTTTCTTTTTTTAAGGAGGGCTTTTCTCTAGAAAAATATTTTGTCGCAAAATGTTGGAGTAAATTCAGACAGTATATTCCACTTTGAAGCAAAGTTAATTCCTCTAGCATTAGCAGAAACACTGCAAAGCACAATTTAGTTACTATTATGGCTATCTAGCCATTAGTGACAATAATTTAGAAATCTACAATATTAAATACTTATGTATTCACTGACATCCTCAGAGGTGAGGATTTAAAAATAAGTTAAAACTTCCTGTGCAGAATGTACTTTTCTAAGAGCATTTCATTTACAGCACCATAAAAGGTGATAGGAATTGCATTAAAACTTTAATTCCCAACCCAGTAAGGCACATGAAGAAAAAGGCTTCTAACTGCATAAAGCCCATTTTGGATCTGCTCGTTGTTCATTTGTATTAATTGTTAATATATGAAACAGATAAATTGTTCTCGTCTTTGTCTTCTGAAGGGAACTTCTAGACTACTGTTAACAAAAGTAAATTCTAATCTTGTATCTTCATTAAGCAAAATAAGGGAGAGAAGAATTTGGTCTAATGGCCCAAAAGCAAAGTTGGAAAAGAATAACTCTTCAGTTCTAATTTGGCAAAATCAAGTCATTTTCCTGTCTCAGTTTCTCCACCTGTAATGATTTTACTGCTGCCACTATATACCTCATGCCATTCATTAGTTCTAAAGTGCTTTGAAAATATAACAGTCAAATGTTGTTATTAAATCACTAAACAAAATAATTAAACTGTCTAAACAGAATTACAAAAAATAATTAACAATTAAACAGGATGCTATTATCTGTGCAGTGTGATGATGAGAGCAAAACTAGGAGAAATGCAGAACCCATCTGAATACAAAGAAATAAGCAACAGTGAAAACTTATGTAAGTTTCATTTCATTAAAATGCACCTAAAAGGCTTCTAAATAAATTTTTGTCTCATATTAAATGATCAGATTTAAGACTTTGAAAATAATTTCCCTTCTATTTACAAATGAATTTTGTTGTTCAGCTTTAGCTCTACATGATCAAGAAGAAACTCCTTCCTTAAAGTATCAGTGAAATGGAAGCCTCCAGCAATTTCATCAGTGTCAATCATAGCTAGTTAGAATGTATAGGTAGTACCAGATCTGCAACATATCCTTAATCTGTGTGTTTTTAAAACCAAATATTCCCTCTAGCTACCTGCGTTCAGATCTCAATGAAACTCACTGGGAATTGTATCTTGCATCCCCGGGCAGAATATGACATTTATTTCAGAAATATGTGATTTTACAGTTTATAAGTAGGCAGGTAGATTGTTAAACATCATGTCATTGCAATGGTTGCATTGACAGAAGAAGAAAAAAAAAATTGAGATATGACCTGCAACTCGGAAAGGAAAGCCAGCAACTATCTCAGTTATTCTTCTCTTAAACTGAAAAGACTAATTCTCTTTGGATAAACAATGGGTGTGATCTTCTGCATGGGTGTGGTGACCTCTTTGAATCATCCTATTGAAGATAGTAGTAAAGTATAACTCATATATTTACATAATCAGAGATTATTCCTAGGAATTCCAGTTTGAGAGTAAAACTCATCAAATGCTTAAATCTGCAAGCTGAGATCTGGGAGGCTGCTTCAGCTTCATGTTTTGCCACAAACTTCATCAGTCAAAGTCTCTTAGATCCAGATTTTTCAATGGATTTAAATGCCCATCAAAATAGCATTTAAATGCCATGGAAATCCTGGGCAGTTCTCACTTCCCCACAAAGAAAAATGTGATGAGAATATTCTTGTACAGAGACAGGAAACTGTGAACCTGAGTACAATATCTTGATTTATTCAGACACAACAACACTACCTAAAATAGGTGAAGTTGCAGAATCACATGCTCTTCTCTGCAGTAAATGTGAAAATACCAATATTTCTGTGCTGCCCCAAACAATAGGCATATCAGGGAGCTGCAATGTCAATAAAGAGGTGCAAAGACTACACAGTTTGCATATAAAGTCAGGCCACAGGAAATTCAAATGAGCTGCTTTATACAGGCACCAATCTGCTGACTTCTCACCAGAAATTAGGAATGTGGAGGAGGCATTCAATTCACAACACATTTTCTCTTTTAGAAGCTTTTCCAGTTTTGTTATCATTAAACATGTAAAAACAAACAACAGAAAAAAGGTTTCGTCTCTTGGGTACAGTGGAGAGTGGAAGCAATACAACAGGACATCTCTAGACCGTATTTTCAGATAGGGTAGCTTCAAAAATATTGAAAAGGAAATTATTTGGTGAATAGACCTGATCACCAACACAAGATAAAAATATTGTACAAAAAAAGCCTTGATGTCATTTCTTAAAATAGAACATTAAAATCTATTTTGGTTGCCTGTCATAGGAATAACCAGGTGAAGACCCATAAAGAATGGGGTAATTTCACAAAAACCTTGTGTGACCTGCTGACAAAAGTCTCATTTTCACAAGTGATGTAAATACTCTAAAGACTTTCTCTGAGATGCTCTAATAAAAGTGTGTTTGATCATTTAATTAAACATCCCAGGGAATCTCAGGAAAGATCTAAAGAATATTTAGATGTTAGCACAAATGTGCAATTACTTATAAGTCTCAAGAAACAAAGAAGAAATATTAGTACTTTTTAATCGAGAAAGCACATGATTTAATACGAACTCTTAGATGAACAACTATCATATGAAGTCTCAATTTTGAGTGGTTCACCCGTTACTCTAGAGACTAGTAGAAAACACATAAAGGTGAGTTCCCTCACTTTTTTAGAGTGTTTAATCATACCATGTAGACATCAGATGGTTCCAGCCTGAGTAGAGAGAACCAGTGAGCACATCAGTGAAGCGATTAGGCAGAGACAGCTCAAGGCACTGGAAGGAATCTCAATGTCATGTCCAAGGGACATAAGCAAAAATAAGTGCAGAGCAGGGCTAAACGTGTAAATACTAGTCTGGCATCCAGGTTGCAGAGCAGGATGCCAGACATATGAAGAGCTGTGATCAGAGATATATCTTGGGGAAGGCATGCAGTCACGAGTGAGGTGGCACAGGGGAAAGGCAAGAACTAGGAGCAGGAATAAACTGTTGGAAGCCATCAAAGAAAACTTGTAATGACCTGTAAGAGGCAACCAATGAATTTGCTGGATATGCTATCTCTCAGGGACCAAGCCAGCCCTTTAGGAAACTGACTGTCCCTGCTGATTGACAGATGCTGGTAGTTGTCTGATAACTGGTCAGAGCACTCAAGACATACTCATTTTCTTTACAAATTAGAAGACAGAAAGTGGCCAAGGCGTCATCCTTTTATTATTTGGCTTAGGGGCTCCATGAGGTTGACTGGCTTTGCTTAACCACCCTTTTTCAGCCATGATTATACCACATGAGTCTCAGCTGCCCAAATATGCTCCATCATCCAACGATCTGCCAAAGTTTATTGTATCCTCATTAAGTACTTCACCTGTTTAAGAGAGTCAGATAAGTTTTAAGAATGTAACTAGTTGGTCTTTGGTAAAGTGACTGATATTGGCAGAATTGGTTTTGACTAAATGACAGATCTGAGAAGTTGGTAACCTCTAATATACTGTGGAAGTGAGGAGGTCTTCAGTGAGCTCAGATCCAGTGGAAAAAAAAGGTGTTTCTGAAGCCTACTTTACTTGCTGTTTAACAGCAGTTTTGTTATTATAGATAGACTTGATATAATTGACTGAATTCAATTGACTGAGTTCTAAGATATTTTTGAAGGTTTCCAGGTGCATGCAGATAAGCATTTTTAATTTTCATTTGTAAAAAACCCAAAACAAACCCACAAAAAATCAAAGTTTTAAGGCAAGTACAAATAAAATTCTTTATTAAGCTTCCCTCTTGAACGGCAGCCCCTGAAAAGCATTAGGACAAAATGCATTACAGCTTCAAGAAACACAATGACATCAAGAAATACTAATGCTATATGAAAGAATGAACAAATGTACTGACTAAAAGCANAGGGACATGGTTTAGTGGTGGACTTGGCAGTGCTAGGTTAATGATTGGACTTGATGATGTTAAAGGTCTTTTCCAAGCTAAATGGTTGTATGATTCTATGATTCTGTAAAGAAGTCATAGTAACCCATGCCAACTCAGTCCTATTGCACTGTATCATCCTGTCTAGAATGTGCACACCCTGTGACATACAAAAGGATGGGCAGAAATAAAAGAATTCATTTTGTCCCATTTATTAGTCACCTCCTGCTTTTCTAGATACTGCTCAATAGTAAGGGAATATTCTTCTCTCTCTCGGTTGTGAGTTACATTATCTCAGATTAATTTCAAATGTTTCATAGGATTGTGCCCGAAGAAAGAACTATTACATGAAGTTCTGAACTGAATACTGATGTGGCATTAACAGCCTTTACAAATAAAGCTTAGGGGTTTAGATGACAAGTAAGGTAGGTCAAGTCACAGCAAACTAAGCCTTTTAGCATTGTGTATGTTCAAGTCAAATTTCTTAGTTTCTAATGAAAAAACTGGCTTAAAAGCTTGGAGGGTTTTCTAGTGAGTAAAAATAAATGAGCATAGCCTCTCAAAACCAGAAAGATCTAGTTTAAATCCCATAAAAGAACACTAGAAACAAACTGCCAGAGGGATCAAAAAAAGTTTAAAAATAGCAGCAACAATAGCAACGCACTTTATGATCTTGATGTACCAGAGGAGGAAAGTTTGGAATCAGCAGCTTTAAACAAATGAAAAAAAAAAAAAAAAGGCTTATGTGAAAACGTGCAAGGACTTTTCTGCAACAATATCAGTAGTATAGCTTTTATCCCTATAGTTGACAAACAACCAAGAAAGTCTAGCAAATGTTTGCAGAAGTTTGTATGGTAAACACTTAAGACTATTCACAACCTACATCCATTGCAAAAATACTTGGGAAGTTGAAGTGTTGTGTCTTTGGAAACCCCAGAATTGTTTGTTACACAGCTGCAATTCATTCCTTATTGTACATAAGCATTAATTCTCACTTAATGTTTGCATCCTACTATTTTCTGCAAAGCTATGTCTCACACTATGTTCACACAAGGTACAAGTGTTAACTTAATGCTCACCTGTTCTTTTTTTTTTCCTCTTTGTTCACTAGATGTCTTGTGATGTAGTTATTTTATGCTAGTCAAAATCTGCTACTTCTGCCTCAATGGATGGCTATCAAAAAGGCAGGAGAGTGAAAGAGAAATGGCAAGGTATTAGGCCTTTTCTTTCCTCCTTACCAAGCATATTGGCTCGAGTACATATTTAAGTTGTTTCAGCCACCCCTTCTACCAGGAAAGGAGTAGTATTATACTACATGCCAGAGCAAAGGAAGTAGAAAATGAAATATGACCCTAAAATATCATTTTAATTGCAAGGAAGATGTGAGATGGCATTTTATGTAGTCAGAACCATGACAGCTTTATTTTGTTTAGGTTAAATACTGATAGCCATATAGTCACAGCAATGTAGATCTTACTGCACAAGCCCATCCAGGGCCTCTAAGCAAGTGGCTGAATTATTTTGTGGACCTTCTTTGTTAATATTGTTATGTAAAATTAGTTAAATTAAAGCCAACCAAGGCACATACATCTAAGTTGCAAACTCACTGTGAATTTCAGTGGCACAAGACAAATTTTTCCTCTTTGGGTGGTTCAGTTAGTGTGAGCCCTCATACGAAGCCCATACTGAAATAACTCATATGTCAGTTTGTAACATAATTATCATAATGACTAGAAGATAGATGGGATTCCAGTAGAGATTATAAAACTAAATATTCATTAGATCAATTGCAGTATGGTTATCTAAGAAAACTCAGGGTCTGGATCAGTTAAAATAGAATTAGAATTTAGTTGTTGTTTAATATACAATTTTGTGATTACAGAGGAATCTACAAGATGTACTCAAGATTTCTGAAAATAAATATTGCTTATGCAGCATGGTGCTAATGGTGTTGAAAGGAGGGTTGAATGGTAAAGATTCTGTTCTGAATTTATCAGATGTGTTGAAGCAAACATTATATACCTATTATATTCTATTTTCCCTTGTCCATAGTTCTTTTATATAGAGGTGACTGATCCTTCTACTCTGTTTTCAGTGTACATATTGCATGTACAACATATGTATCTGTATGATCTGTAACCTTCCTCTTCTTGGTCAGGTTGCAATGTCATTTTACCAGACCTGTAGTTTTCCAGGCCAATGTATATTCCTATACTCATATGTTACTAAAATGAATGAAGCAGAACCAGAAGTCCTATTTTAAAGAGATTTCCCATTAAACTCAACAGTTCTCTTTTTACTGATCCAATTGTGATGATTTGAACAACATGTTAACATCAGGGAGTTTGCTAATAAGTATTTTCAATAAGCTTTATAGTCTTTCTGCATAGTAAACTAAGAAAGAAGTTCATTATCTTGGTAGATTAATTTGAAATAGATTTCTAACTCAGACATCAGATAAATAAAGATAGCTTTGACTATGATTTTCTGACAATAATATAGTAAGTAACACATTAAAAGATTAAACTTTTTGCAGATGCCATACTGTTCACCCTTTTTTTAAAAAACTTGATACAATGAATGAAAATGTTTCAGATATGCTTTTGATCAAAGGAAATATTGTTCAGTTTTTATTTAAGGCAAATGATTATGTACTTGTTTTTTCCTTCTATGGGCAGATTAAGACCAGTGCATAGAGACTTTAGGGTTGGTGCTCACCGGTGAATAGCTTCAATGCAGCTTTAAAGGAAAGTACCTAATTTATACAAGTCTAGATAAAGTCATCTCTTTCGCATTCAGGAAATCATAAGCAAGTGAAAACAGAATTTTAATGATTGTCCCAATATATCATCATAAACACATGCAACAAAACAGTAGTGGTTGTTACTTTTACAAGATGAATATTGAACACACAACATACACATACGGATATATCCTTAAATTCAGAGTGTGTATATGCAGCCAGGTACTCAGACACATGCAACCATATACATATCTGTTAGGATACATGTCATTTATTTTGGTTCAGTTTCAGGAAATCAGCAAAAAGTATGCATTTAGGAGGACAAGGAAGAGATTTCAATATTGCAATGCATGGAGTTTAATTTAAGTACATTTACATTAATATGAACTTTTCCCCTCATATCAGCAGACCTCGGATAAGGTTCTCTTCTAGCTTCAGGAATATTAAGAAAAGCAGTAAATAACCCAAATTATCTTGTACCGATTTGAAGTTCAGGCATTTAGATTATGGTAGTCATCTAGGCCAGTGGAAAATTGTTGTTTCCTTACAAGACACTTCAGCATCTCTGGCACCTGTAAAAACAGGAGGGTTAGCAGTTGCCCTCTAGCACTACCTGCTCCTATCCATTGACTATAACTCAACCAGGGAGGTAGCTTTGACTATATACCTAACTTTTAGAAGGTTAAAGTGAGTTTAATCCTGCCCTAACTTTTACTACTATAAATTTTAGGGGAGTTTACTGTATTTGCTATGCTCATTGGTAGCCTAGTACGTAAGTTATACAAACTGGACTTGTACTAGTAAAAGATGTAATTAAGATATAAGTAAAAGAAGCCCCAACAAGAGACTGCAATCTATTCCCTGATGTAGATTATATACTGAGAGGTTGATATGATTGACATATGACAGGGGTCCTCTTCCACTGATTCCACTCATTGCCCTTCCTTACATAAAGCCTTTCTCCTAAAGATGTTTAGTTTTTAATGGTGTAGAGATAGACCCAGGCAGATTTTCAGTTATTTTACGCAATGTAAAGATGGCAGCTTAGAGAACTTGATGCCATTTTCTAGCAACGGGCAGAGACCTTCTTATATCCTATTTCTGCAATCCATAGTTTTGGTGTGAATGGTTGAACAGTGTGTAGGGCTTGATAAATAAATGAAGCTCTAACTCCATAAAATATATCCAATAAGTATCCCCTCACTGGTAAGATTTTCCATCTTGTCTGATCAAGGAGTTTACGATCTTCCATTCGGGTTTTATCAAAGATTTAGTTCTACCTTGTTATATATCATTTCGATGTTTAGTCAAACTGTCTGCTCTGTATCAGAGGAATAATATACCTCTAAGAAAGTAATAACTAGGTTTTAATAGGGAATGTAAAGTATGATTGTTCACTTTGATTTATCATTCAGTGGTAATATCAGAAACTCCATTTCACAGAATTATATCCAGAGATCCAGTGAAAGTGTTTATCACTACAAGCAAACACTGCCACTAATGACTGATATAGAAAGTTGCAATATTGAACAGAACATGGCCCTTGCACACAGAACAGGAGTCATAAACTTTGATCTGCGTGTTATCAGGAGGACATATTGTATGTTAGTCCAATGATTAATACCTAGTTTGAAGCTAGAAATAGGAGCCTTATCTGCTGATATTTCAAAAGCATATGAACTCTGTGCAGGGATCAAAAGGCACAGGATCTAATACATCCGTAGGCATGTTACCTGAGTATTGGCTGACAATTACAGCTAGTAGCAAAGGACGTTAAGATTGGAATGACTCAGGATAAAGATCACAACAGGTATGATGGCAGCTAGGAAGTGGAATAATACTGAGTAGGAAATTAGGACTTAACAGATATGAAAATCATCATCTGAAAATAGAAAGTAGGAAAATTACTTTCAGGTTCATACAAAGAAAGCAGAACTTATACACATGGTTACCTGTCTCATTAACAACTGACTAATTAATTACAGGTAGGCTCACCTTTGCAAAATCTAGAAGATATCAAGGGTCACTTTATTTGCAAGCAGATTTAAATTTAAAGATTCGAAGTCAAGTGATATCATATTTTAATCTTCTGAATAAAACATGAACCAAACATGCTCAATGCTACTACAAGCTATTTTTGATTCCAAAATTTTTCATTTGTGTTACCGTATTTTAACAAATCATTTTAAGATCACAGTGAACATTAAGAGTAGCTAAGCTTCAGGAAATTCCACTGGCTTCAGGTTTACGTGGGGAACCTATTTGATCCCTATTCTGCCCATTTAATAAAAACACCTTATCAAACTTATTGCACTTTATTTTTTAAAGTCTGACTGTGTCCCAAATAAAATTTGTCCTTTTCATCTCTCTGAATGCTTGAATACTTGAATACTTGTTTATAGCATTATTTTTCTGCCTACTATTAATATCTTAAATGTCTTTTTTTCTGTATCTGAGACTTTTTTACAACTGAGCATTCTTGACTTCTTCTTTTTCTTTGTGGCAATTTAACACTTGTGTTCAAGCTAATGCTGTCAAAACGTTCTAGGTGCATTAAATTTCCATATTGTCTCCTTTTACTGAGTTTGTAGTTTTCAGTTTGCAAACCAATTCCTCTTTACAGAATTAGGTAAAAGTTAGTTGCCTGCAAAATTTACTGCTTTTTTAATTCTTTTACTTTTTTTGTGGCTACTTAAATCAACTTTGTCATGCCAAATATGAATTCTACAGAAAGTTTTGATATTATTACAAATACAGTATCTCTCTTGTCTTCTTTCCAGTTTTGGGGTGGGATATCAGATGCTTGTCAGAGAAGTTGGTGGTTAGTTCCAATGGGGAAGTTTGGAAGTTCATAGCTTTAATCCAGAGCAATACAGCCATGGCAAATGCTGTCAGAAAGCTGGGAACTGACTACAGCACTGCCGCAGTTCCCACAGGTCACAGGCATCCGTCAGAATGTCAGTATTCTTCCAAAGGAAATTCCACATTACATATATTTAACTAAAACAATTTTTTTTATGCATGAAGGAATTTCCAACTTATCAAATGGTTATTCTAATATCAGGTATTTCTAGTTGAAGTGCCTTCTTAGCACATCTAACTGCAGAAAACATGCAGTTGGCTTACAGGTTATATATATATATATAAATATTATTTATTTTTCATCTGATTTATATGTATTCCAGTGCATCTATACTTCTGATTTTATTTCTTAAGTATATGGAGTTGAATTGAATGCTGATATCTACCTTTGGATTAGTATCTAGATCTGCTGTAAAGCCAAAGGACTTGCAAACAAAGGCCATTTTAAGGTGTGATTCACCTCACACTGAAGAAGAATTCTACACCTGGTGAGATGACTCATACCCTGAAAATGCCTTTTCAGATCCATTGATTGTATAGGCGACCAGCTCAGAAGTAGACAACCAAAGCTAGAGAAACGCATTCCAGCCATTACAGGTCATACTCTGTTTGAAGAGTTCCACAGAATGGACTGTGCCGTACTATAGGAATCATCCTATCAAAAGTTGGGAACCTAAGGAAGAAGAAAATTTTTGTAGAGAATCATTCACCTAAAATTACTTCCATAAACAAGGTTCCCTTTTCTTGCATTAAAATTGCTCATATCTGTTAGAAGACTCCAGGGAAAAGTGTTGTATTTAAATTGACTAACGTTTATGCTTTACATGTTGGGTACTTCCAATTATTATATTAAATATATCAAATCTCAGTTGAATGACTGGTGATAAGTGTTACATATTTATAAATATTATGTATCCCCAGAACCATGCTTTCAGTCATTAGAATCATAGATTCACATTGCTGAATGACTCAGTAGGTCAATTAGTCCATGTCCCCAGCCTAAATATGTATGAAAACGTGGCAGAAGTTTGTCTATCTTGTTCTTAAATGCCAGCAACAATAGATCACACGGACTCCCCAGGCAGTTCTTTCCAGTGATTTGCAATGTAGTCTAGTTCCTGGGCCAAAGATGGATGTCTCTCCATTATAGGCAGGGGAACAGGTTACTCAGTTCTTTTCAACAGACAGTTACACTCTCATTCTTCTCTCTTCTGAGCTAGGAAAACCCAGTTCCTTCTACCTTTCTTCATAGGTCTTGTTTTCAGACATCCGCTCATTCTAATTGCTACCCTCTGGCTCCTCTCCAGTCACTCCGCGGTTTTTCTCGAAGTCTTTTGAGTTAAAGCCTTGCCAATACTAAGCTAACATGAATTGCATCAGTGCTACAGGCTGCCCTCCTGTTTATACAACCCAGAAGGATGACTCCTTTTCTGCAGCAATACGACAGTGTTGACTTCTATTCAGTTTGTGAACCGTGATAACCTTCCACTCCCTTGTGAGAGAGCAATGCCCAGGCGGTTGTTAGCCGTACTGTGTTTGCACGTTTAGTTATTTCAACCTAAGCGTTGTACTTTCCACTTGTCCTTGCTGAATAGCCCTTTCCAGGACATATCTCAGGTTTCTCAAGATGATTTTGAATGCTACTCCTTTCCTCAAACATACTTGCAATCTCTCATTATGCACTTAATAAGTCTTTTCTCTTTTCAATCATTCATGCAATTAATCAAAATATAATAATATTGGACCCACAACAAACCACAGCATAGCATCACTTGATACTTCTTTCCATTATGACCATGAAATATTGAAATTTCTCTCTGAATATACTTTTCCTTTTTGCAGAAAGTGTTATGGGTAGGTCAGAACAAAAATGGTTTTGGCAACATTGAACCTTGTCTCATATGACATTCTCTTCAGTATGCTAAGGAATCCAGTATATTTACCAAAATCAGCAGGAAAACCATACCCAGAATGAAAAAGATACCCATGTCACCATCAATATGGAAAGATATATTAATGGGTTCAGTGTATGTCTTGGAAAGTGTTTATCTGAATGTCTAGTCTTAATGTAACAAATTTAATCTCATATACTGTGAGAGTCCCATTAATTTAATGGAATTATCGGCAGTACAAAAATGAAATGAATTCTGAAGTTATCTTGGATTAAACTGTAAGTCTCTACACGTTAAAAGACTGAAAAATATGTGAGGGCAACTTAATGATGCAGTTTTACAGGATGCTGTGTGTTCAGCTTAGGTGATAAAACAATGTGTAATTAATACTATATTGTAGTGCTGGGGTGCACTAGGGCAGAACCAAGGAGTTTGTCATTTCCTAGCCTTTGAGGACTAAACTGTGTAATCTTTATTTTCAGGCTTAACTGTGCTATTTATTTTTGAGATTAAATCCCTTTTTTATTTAAGAGATGTATTCCTTACATGTAATAATACTTTATAGATCACTCTCCAGATTAAATTAAAGCATTTATTTCAGGTTGGAAGCATATAGAGCTTTACTGCTACCTTCTCTGGGCAAATTCAACTCCCAGTGAAGTCAGAATTGCACTAATGCACATCGTAGAAAACTGCTCTGGCAGTAGGAATTCAGGGAAGCTTTAATACTTCCAATGTTTTTGTTCAGGAAAGAAAAAAATCAGTGATGTTGATGTAAAAGCTATGTGTCTTTGTGTAAACAAAAGATCCCTCTTATAAGTATTTTATAAGAGTTTTACTCCAAAGAAAGAGACAGAGCATATGTGGTATATTGCTGGCACTTCATAGTGAAGTGATTATACAGATACTGCAAAAATGAATTATTTATTGAAGTGTATATATTTTTCCATTGGGCAGATATATATTTCCTTGAAAATATTTTTATCCAGTCTATATTTAATAAACCAGATATACTATGTTTATTCCTTGAAAAAAAAAACAAACCTCTACTTCTTTGAATTCACAGTGTTTAGCAATATTCTTAAGCACCAGGAAATCAAAGAAGAGCTCTTTGTATCATTCTTCCCCCTGCTACTGTTCTATTGTGTATACCAACTTTCCAATTCAGAGTAATAAAAGCATCGATCTTCTAACATCTTGACAGTGGAGTTCCTCTAATTCTGCATTAGCACTAAACACAAACAAAAATTTAGTATGAGCAGCCCCAAGAGACGCTTCAACGAGATTTCTGCATTTCCCTGGGCTAAATCAGCTCCTGAAAACTTAATTTAAGGAACTGACACAGACACTGCAGTTAGAATGGTAAATCTACTCCCTGTCAGTTTCTTAAATAAAGTTTTCAATCACTGATTCAGTCTACAGAGATAAAGCTTTGTTCTAGTTACTCCTCTCAAGCTACGCTTATTAAAGATCATTGCTCCTAGTGTTTCATCTTAATCCTGGCTGGAAACTGGAGGGTCTTAAGTGAAATTTTAGCTAGCCAGCATGAAATGCTTGCAAATAAAATATGCACACCTAAGTACTGTGATGATATTATTCAAATGCAATGAATGCAAGAGACAGAAAATGTTTTGAAATAAATTTCCTAAATTTTTCATTTTTTTATTCCCGGTTACTTGTGATATTTCATTGGCAAGATAGAGAAGGGCCCTAATTGTAGCTGCATCATTAAAAATCTCTACAAAATCTTTGGGGCCAATACTTATGCCACTCCAATGCAACCTTTTCCTTCCCCATCTCACTGAAGAAGACACACCTGGGTTGTATCAAGGTAGAAAGCATGTAAGTTAAAAATCTATTCTTGGTTCCTGGAAGTATGTTTTCCCTGCAGAGTAGCATATAAGTCAGATTTGAGTTGTTCTGCTTTTACTACTTTCGTGCTCCCCAGTATGGTATAGTGGGATGTTGATATTCACGCTGGAGGAAGGCAATCCATTCTGTTATAGGGCTTTTTTGTTTGGTTGTTTGGCTGGGTTTTTGTTTGCTTTTTGAAGAACTGCAACAACACTTCTAAGTCTTCAAGAAAAGACACTTTGAATCACAAAATTATTTAGGTTGGAAGGTCACCTTGTGCAACTCCCTTCTCAAAGGCAATGGCCAATTAAATGACATTGTTCAGGTGCTTTTTTGGACAAATTTTGAATATCTGCAAGGGTGGAGTTTTTACCTCATCTCTGGGCACCTGATCTAGTGGTTGGCCATTCTCATGGTTAAAAAACAAACAAACAAAAAAAAACCCAATCCTTACGTCTGGTCAGAGTTTACTGTGTTCCAACTTGTGTTTGTTGCCTCTGTCCTTCTGCTGTGGACCTCTGAGAGGAGCCTGGCTCTGCCTTCCCTAGGCCCTCCTGTTAGGTAGTTACGGGCAGCAGCAGGATCCCCGCACGCCTTCTGCTATTAACACTCCCTCAGCCTCTCCTCAGACATCCTGTGCTCCAGTCCATAACTAGCTTGGTGGCCTTTGCTGGACTGGCTCCAGTATGTCCATGTCTCTCTTCTACTGGGGAGCCCAGAACCGGACCCAGCCCTCCAGGTGTGCTCTGACCAGTGCTGAGCAGAGATCAAGGATCACCTTCCTCGACCTGCTGGTGACACTCCTCCTAATGCAGCCCAGAATGTTGTTGGCCACCAGAACGCCCAGGTGCTTTTCTGCAGAGCTGCTCCCCTGCCGGTCAGTGCTCAGTCTCAGAGCGCGCTCCGTTCTCATTGAAAAGTGAGCAAACTACCGATGGTCCTGTGTGAGAGCAGAGCCAGAGACTCCCCACATTCAAACTGTCTTGGGACCAATCAGTGTAAATTTGAGCTGAAAGACGATCTTCCCTTTGGCACAATCCTCTGAGGTGGAGCAAAGCATCCAAACGAAAGTCTTCAGCAACAGTAGAACTGACGCTTAACATGAACTGTCACTGAACTATCATTAATACATGGCTGATCTAGGACTTAATTTTTAAGGGTGCCTGCCAGATACTAGACCCTACTCTTCAGTTAATAGGGTTTTCTGTGTTGTCTTTTATAAAATATCTCTTCTATATTTGTGCTTTAATACCTGAAGTAAAAAGCAGGGACAAAGACTGTTTAATAAAGGAAATGTTTGAATCAGTCTGTATTATTTTTCTTCATATTAATTTTAATTTAACTGTTACAAAGAGAATAAAGTTTTTACAAGACTACATTGGAAAATACAATGCAAAACAGCATTTGTTACATCATTAAATAACATGGTTTATTTGTTAACCCCTATATCTTCCACAAAATACCAGATGAAAATATTTGTATCTAAGAGGAAAGAGAATTAAGTCACAGGGAAAAAAAGCTGATGTAAAGAGTTTTAGGAAGAAAGAGCGTGATATCTGGAAAAATGCTTGTTACCACCTAATAGCACCATCAGTTCAAAACTGTAACACTGCACACTGAATGTGCATAATACTTTTATATTATACAGGGTGCTATACAAGTTGTACAAACTGGTGCTAAGTATAAGATTAGCAAAATAATGGATCTTTTTATTGAGGTGATTTTACCATCTTAAATTAGGTGTTCTTGTATTACATACAAGAACACATATTCTTATCTATGCAGGTAGTACTTCATGCTTTAGCAGCATTGCATGCCACGTAGTCAACATGTAAAAGAGTGACAGGCTATTCATCTATGGATTAGAACCTTAACTGGTTTAAATTGCTACAGTTTCTTTTGCAGTGTGTGAGGTACTTTCCTTCATACTAGCTAAAAAGTCTAGCGTGGCGTCATAATATTATTCCTCAGAGTGCGCTTCTGAAAACTTAATAAAACCCATACATTTACCCAAAGTTATGCACTGAATCTTTTAAAATGGCTTTGAATTGTTCTTAGGAGGCTGCAGTTTACTAAAGTGGTGGGTATTGTCATGTCTTAGCAATAGCTCACAAGAGGAAAGGACATGCACTTGAAATGTTTGCTAACATCAGCTTGTTTGATACTGTAGTTTTTTTATTAATGCAGGTGACAAAGTTTCTTTTTAGTCTGTTTCCATGAAACTTGTATTGTCAGAATAGGTGTTTGTGAATAGCTTATTTTTCAGTTCTGAATCAAGATTTGAACCTGTATCACCTACACTGGATATGTGGGAGTGCTAACATTTTCCATTCCAATTTGCAAATGCTGCCTAAACACCCTAATAAGTCAAGTTTGGAAAAGTGTAATATTTTCTTCTGAAAATGTTGATACACAATTTTTGCAGGGTCGTTCAGATTCTTTTCATTTTGAAATGTAAAATTAGCTAAAACTGGAATTCCTGAGTAGTCTCATGATTCAAAGTTATTTGTGAGGTACAGTGTAAAAAAAAAAAAA